>CM076579.1:734565691-735105812 GCA_034641835.2 Pinus albicaulis
ATGGAATAGCAAAGCAAATAAAGGATTGAACAACAATTCTGAAATAGAACAGCAAGTCTAAAATGGAACAGCAATTGAATAACTAAGTCCCGCAGGTTGTAACCAAACTTAATCTATTAACTCAAATGCATTCTTTGCAATCAAATAACATTCTTTCACTCTAAAAGCAATTCACACAAATCACACTAATGGAACAGCAATAACTATTAATGAATTATGGAACAGTACTGATAAATCAGAAACGCGCACAACACGAACGTTTAGTATAACAGCTCTGTAACAAAACAGTAAGAACATGCAATTAACTCTTGAAAGGATTAATAACTTGATGCGGAGTCAACACACGATTCTATCTGTAAAAAACCTCAATGATTCAATCTTTAACAAAGCATGTAATATGAACTTATAAAGCATATCAAATTACCAAATAACAATGATAAACAAACCACACAAAAGTCAAGTCGTAATGGTACAGAAGCAAGTGTCCTTCGGGGCCGGGCCCTTAGCCTCCAAGGATACACCGCTTTAAGTTAATCCAGACGCAGAGATGAAATAATCACCAAGCTTTTATTAATGCATCGGTCAAAAATACATTGAACCAGTTCTCAACGAGACTCAATAATCAAAGTTGATGTTTTACAGAAAATTACATAAAAGCGTATCCTATCTATCAAGCTAACAGTGTTGTCCCTTTATATAAAGGTGATGGCGGAGATGTCCAAGTAACATGATAAATAAAGCAGCGATCCCTCAGGATCGAAGATCCTGAGGGATTCGCCAAACTGTTAATTCTTCATCCTTTCCTTTCTTTGGCGCCGAGCTGGTGTCTTCTCCTTCTTTTCCGAGCCGATTTGCTGTAATCTATTTAGCCTTGTTTGCATTCGGTTCTCGTTCAGAGGGACAGCAGTTATCTCGACTTTGTCCTTTCCTTTGGAACGGAAATTCCTCGTTTTCTCCTTTTCCTGTACAGAAAATAACCATTATCAGTGGCTAAGTCTTGCATATCAATTCTCACATGTTTTGTTATGGTTCCTTATTACTTTCCAAATTCATGATACAAAAAGGTTCACAAATTCTATTAAAAAGCCACTGAAATAGTCATCAAAAGCATACCAGAAACTTACAGTAAAAAAAGAAGAAACACCATCAAGAACAGAACACCACAAGGATCCCAACAAGTGCCACAAAACCCCTGATCTTTCCTTAGCCAAAATATGAAAAGTATGTACAATGATATCAAAAGTATCCCAAGAGTCCAACCTGTAGAATGCCTCAGAAATTACAATATATAGATCACTCTAACACCTTTCCCCACCTCTAGGGGTCGAATTCCCTCTTCAGGGATCATTTTCAACCAATTCTAATCATGGAACTACAATCTAGGCAGCTAACAACTTGCCTCTAAAAGAGTGGAAACTGATCCATTACATGATTTTTTACCCTTTTGAGAGTGAATCTTCTAGAAGAGATAAAAATAAGCCAAAGTTATATGCCAAACATGAATTTACATCATAAAAACCCAAAAATTCTATCCATAAGCAAAACTGGTCCATAATAGGCGAAATACTGAGCTGGCAGCTGAAAATTCAGAAAAATTTCTAGGTGGGTCGCTCCTGAACTACGTGGGTCGCTCATGTTCCAGGCTGATTTTGAGGTAGCTCCCGGCATCCAAATTGAGCTCATGATAGCTCGTTGGAAAGCCCTGGATGTCTACTTTCCAACCCAAGTAGAATTTCTGAATTTGGAGTTGATTTGACCCTTCAAAACCTCATTCTCCCAGAGGTACTTCCTGCTGGTGCAAAAGGTGGCAGCAAGGTGATTTTCATGGTGTTTTTGAGCTGTTTGACCATCCAGATTTTGTTGAAATGCTAAGTTGACTTCGGAGGATGCATAATTAACCATGAAAAATCCAAAAATGTAAAAATCTCCTCCAGCAAGTGTCTCAAAAAAAAGCGAGCGCATGAGCGCGCGACCCACGTAGCTGCAAAACCTGTTTTTTTAGACCAAAATTTTGAAAATGACAAAATTTTCTCCGAATTTGCCCAAATTTGGAGCGGAGGTCCTCCATCATGTGTCCTGCCCAGTCAATGAAGCCTCGGCCAAAATCCAAAGTGGATTAGGCCTTTTCTGCCGTCGAAGTGCCTTGCGCAACCTGCTCTTCATGATCTTCATCCTCGCTTTGCAAACATGCATGCGAGCCCAGTAATGGCCTTTCATGTGGCGAAGCATGTCTTTGTCTCGATTGGCCTTCGCCAACAGCTTCTCCAGATGTATATTTACCTGCGTGAGTACAGTATCTCTGTCAGCTGGTGTCATGTCACCGGGTCTCTTTCGATTCCACTGTCTGTCCTCATGGATTTGGCGCACCTCATAAAATGTGAGCTCATCCTCAAGCTGTTTGTTGCGCTGCTCCAAATAGTTAATCACCCACTGAGCCTTCTGCAATTGGTCTTTCAGCTGGTCATTCTCGGCCCTTTGCTCCTGGATGACTTCCCTCAGCTTCGAGCTAGGAGAGCCCGTATCAACATCAATGATAGTCATATCGGTGTCCCGGCCTCCTGATGGGCCCTCATCATGCATGGGCCTCTTGCCCCTGTCTTGTACCTGTACCTGCACTGGAGAAGAAAGCGAGACCCTTTCCACATCACGTGGAGATAATACTCGTCGTGTCGATGAAGTCGGCAGGACCCCTTCCACCTCACGTGGAGATAGTACCCGCCGTGTCGCTGCAAATAAGGTCCTGTGGCCTCGCTGATATGTCTGAACCAAAGGAGTGATGATATGCTCAACCTAAAGCATGTCCGGCTGGTGTGAGGGCTCTCCTGCATCATGAACTGCCTCGGGAGGCTGCTGTGGCACTCTGAAAAAGTCTCTAGAAATGAAATCCTCCCAAGTGATGCCCTGCTCCGCCAACTGATGTAACACCAAGATTTTGATCAAAGTGAAATGGTATATACTCCTGTACTGCTGCACTGGGCTCGTCTTCTTCTGCACAAATGTCACCATCCTCTCTATGTTGCGGTGTATGAAATACAGAATATTCATCATACGCACCCTTGTGAAGTGCATCAGCAAACGGACATGGTATGAGAAAAGACGAGCATACCTGCCCTCACAACTAAAATACTGAATAATGAGCCTCATGAGCGGTGCATACTCATCTCTCAAGAATCTGAATGGAAAAAATCTACTCAAGTAAGCCTTATATCCAGTTTTAATGTATGGCTCATAGTGAAATTTCTCTAACTGCTGACCCTTGTTCCATTCCTCGCCCATGTTCGGTATACCAGTGGCTTGAGCAATAGTCAAGGGTGACACAATGAAATCAACCCCAGCAAGGCTTACCCGACCATCCCATAAATGAAGAACAAACAGACGAGCCAATTCACGATGAGGCCGGGTTTGTGCAACCATCTCACAAAATCTGAAACATGACAAATATCGGAAACAATCCATAGCTAATGGACATGCCTGCAACCGAGCCAAAGAAGTAGGCTCCTCTCTGCGATGATTACCACTTCTATGATCTCTGCGGGACCCCTGTGGCACATTACCTTCAGTCACCGAATCACTGCCTGACCCTGGCTCATATTCTGACTCTGTCTCCGACATGGCTCTGACCAAGCTTTTGGCAATGTGTATACTGATATGAAAGCAGTGCAAACAAAGTTAGGATGTATGTTTCGACACCCAACCAATATTCCCACCGTCAAAGCACCATCAAGGAATCAAATCATGGATAAAATCTCAGCTTTAAATGGATTGGAAAAGGCACAATCTCTGTTTTGAATGCAAGTGAAATTTTGACCAAAAGGGAGCAGGCAACCTTCAAAATATTGAACAAGTCTAGTCAAAGGGAGGGCATGGCATCAATAGAATTTGTTTGTTTATGAGTAATAACCACAAAGGTCTCAATGGGCAGTTTGAAACAAAGTCATGAGAATATTTTACATTGGGCAGTGAGACTCATTACAACCACAGTCACCATGGAACAAAGGATTTTAACATGGTATAATAATAGCAATGGTAAAAATGGAAAAATGGGCATAAGAGCAATATGGTTTTGATATTATATGCAAAAATGGATGTATCACTGCCATGAGATAGCAAACAAACTCATTCAAGCATTCATTTTCATTTTAAAACCCTGAAAACAAGAATGCTATGTCTGTGGGGTTTTAAATCCTCCTTTTGAACATTTGAAACATCAACGATGCCACTGGTGCATTTAAAAAACATCAAGCAATGATAGAAACCTGTTTGAAAGCCAGTTGCATCGATTCCAAGCAAGGCTGGGCGCTCAGAATGAATTTCGAAACCCTGTGTCTGTGTGGGTCGCGCAGCCTCTGCGTGGGTCGCTCGGCCCAGGTGGGTCGCGCCCCTTGCAATTTCACACTGCTGAAATGGTCTGCGTGGGTCGCTCTGCCCAGGTGGGTCGCTCGGCCTCCACGTGGGTCGCTCGGCCCAATCAACACTGCCCACGCAACTTAAAACTCTGAAATCGGCCCTCCAATCTTCAAACACGATTTGGGAGCTATGAATTGGTTCAAATGAAACTTGTTTGGCTTTTATACATGTCACAAATATCTTCACAATCAGATTTTATTTCAAATCTAATTTCAAACCCATATTACAAATGTTTTTGTAATTTCACTTTTGGCTTTTCAAATACAAACTTCCTTTGGCTTTTTGAGGTCGATACTAATGATTTTGTTGTCTTCTTGCAGGGATATGGCTATCTTGGCTAGAGAAGAGACCAGGGGTCTGCTTTTGACAATGTCTTCATGGCGGAACAATTACAATTTATTACAAAATGATAATGACAAATTTCTAGTTCCAAAACAGAGTTTTGGACTAGAAATAATTTTTTTTAAAATGCTGATGATAATAAAATAAAAATCACAAATGCAGAACTTTCCTCACCTTGCAGGCTTTATGACTAGTATATAAATGACTCAAAAACCCTAGACACCAAGACCTAGGACACTTATTGACATTTTTAATGACCATATATGTAATGACAATGACTATGAATAATTTTTTGAAGAAATTTTTTTAAAATAGCGCTGCAGGTATAAACATGAGGAAACATAGGACGACAGACCCCTTCGTCAGTTCATGGCATGATCCTAGTGAAATGCAATGAAGTGGAACAAGCGAGACACCTAATAATGAATATGCAAAAGACGAAATGATCACTGACGGAGGGCTGCAAGGGCCGACTCTAACATTGGCTCCAATGGGGATGGTGGCTCCATGGAGATGCCAAGAACGGCAGATCTCTGGGGGAGTCAGACAGTGCCTCTCATCCATTGGGCGATGGAATAATTATTTCAACTGACAAGACAAACTTTGGACAATTTTATTGACTGCAGATTTGAATAACGATAGACTGCAATTTGACCAAAACTGACTAGACTCAAACTGACATGACTTTAAACAAGAAGAATGATAAAACTTAACTTTACAATCTCAAACCAACCAACCTCTATTTCCAGAATTATAGCCTTCGCTCCGGGCACCAGACTGAAAATGAGAGATCAGTGCACACTTGCAATGAAACAAAAGTAAAATGATATATACAATGACAATGAGATCAGCAGCAAGTACTCAGAAATAATAGCGCTTCAGCAACCGACCATTGATCGGTCCACCAGGACAATCATCTCCATTCATTTCTTTGAGAAGAAATGCATTCTTCCCCCGATACGCTGCAATCTTAAACGGTCCCTTCCACAAATTCTCAAATTTGTCGTGCTTTCCCTTATCTTCATTTCGAGCATCCCATTTCAAAACTACTTCATCCAACTGAAACTTATCTGATTTTGCCTTTCTGTCGTAGATCTTCTTTATGCGCTCCTGCAACTTGAACGTATTTTGAAATACCTCCTCTCGTGTCTGCTGTAAATGAATCATCTCATTAATCCTCCGCTGCATAGGATCCTCTTCACTTCCAGCATCCTGAAGCAATTTGACCACCGGGACAGCAAGTGAAGTAGGAAAAACTGTATCCGTCCCATACACCAACTCGAAAGGAGACATGCCAATAGACTTTTTCTGACTTACCCTATCAGCCCATAATGCATTCACCAATTTTTTGTGCCAAGCCTTCTTGTTGATTTCAAGCAATTTTTTAATGATATTCACCAAGGATTTATTTGAAGATTCCGCCAAGCCATTTCCTTGCGGATGGTATGCGGTTGAATGTCCCAAGGTAATATTGTACTTAAAGCAAAAATCAACCATCCTCTTAGACTTAAAATCTGCTGCATTATCTGTGATTATTTTACTAGGACACCCAAAGCGTGACAGAATATTGTTTTCAAGGAAAGAGATAATTACCGCATCAGTGGCCTGTCGAGTGGGAATCGCCTCAATCCACTTCGTGAAGTAGTATGTAGTTGTCAAGATCCATCTATGCTGTCCGGAAGATGCTGGGTGGATTTCCCCGATAAAATCCAATCCCCACTGCTGGAATGGTGCACTAACTTCGATTGGTTTTAGAGGCAAAGGCTGTAGTTTCTGCTTTCCTTCGAAAATTTGACACTCATGACAATTTTTAACAGCCTTGAACACATCAGAAAACAAAGAAGGCCAATAATACCCTGCCCTTAGAATTTTATTCGCCGTGGTCTTCCAAAACAAATGACCTCCACAGTCACCTTTGTGAAAATCCTCCAAAACTCTTTGAGCTTCCTCTTCTACCAAACAATTCAACAACATACCTCCAGGGTCTTTCCAATACAATGCAGAATTCAAAATGCAGAATTTAGCAGCTCTTAACTTCAATGTTCTACTCTTATTTCTAGGCATCCCGGGCGGTGTAGACAAATTCTGAAGCACATATAAAATGTCAGCATACCAAGGAGAAGAAACAAAAATATCGGATACCTGAACTGACGTACTTTCCTCTTCTTCATCAGACATGGCAGCAATCAAATTTATGTCTAGAGCATGCAGATTTGTTTCAGCCATAAGCTTGGCGAGTCCTTGTCCTTTGATCAGCTTAGTCGGTTTAATCTCCACATCGTACTCTAACAATGCAGCGATCCACTTACCTCTTCTTCCTTCTGGATCTGCCTGTACCAAAACATCCTTAACTGCTGCGTTAGGGACATATGCTGTAATATGGGAATGCAATATGTACACACGGAAATCCTTCAAAGCCTTTACAAGCGCAAGTGCTTGTTTCTCAATGATATTATACTTCAATGCTCCATCTCTTATGATCTGACTGAAAAAAGCGATGGGCTTCTCAACTCCATCCCTTTTTTGCATCAAAACATCTGCCAATGTGTGCTCAGAAGCGAAGGAAAATAAAATGAAGTCTTGTGTGTAATCGGGGCTGATTAAAATAGGGGCTGAAGAAAGAGCTATCTTTACTAAATTAAATGACTTTACTGCCTCTTCTGTCCATCTTACCTGACTGTCCTTTTTCAGCATGTTCGTGATTTCTCTAAGGTGTTCTGCAAGATTGGGAATGAAACGACGCAGATAATTCATTTTACCATTAAATGACTGTATCTCTTTCTTGTTCCGGGGCTGTTCAATCTGCTGTATGGCTTCAACACGTGCAGGATCAACTCGAATGCCATCTTTCGATATGATGTGGCCAAGGAGCTTTCCTTCATCCATGGCGAAAAGGCTCTTCCTTGGATTCAACGAAATGCCATATTTTCTGCACTTCTGGAAAACAATTTTCAGATGATATAAATGTTCCTCATCAGAATTAGAAAATACAGTTAGATCATCAAGGTAAACAACCAAAAACACATCTTTCTCATTGGAAAAAGCCATGTCCATTGCACGCTGAAAGGTAGCGCCTGCATTCTTTAAACCAAACGGCATCTTTGCGTAATGAAATGTTCCCCAAGGAGTGGTGAACGCAGTCTTGTCACGATCATCTTCCTGCACTAAAATCTGATTATAACCTGAGTATCCATCGAGTAGTGACATCCTTGATGCTCCAACTACTCGCTGCAGTATGTGATCCATCTTTGGCAGCGGATAATTGTCCTTTAATGATACCTTATTCAGGTTTCTGAAGTCAATACATAAACGGATCTCACCTGTCTTCTTTCTCACGGGCACCAAGTTTGATATCCAATCTGAAAAACGAATAGGTACAATAATTCCTGACTTATACAACCTATTTACCTCTTTCTCGATCGATGGTAGCAACTTTGGATTGATCCTCCTCAACTTTTGACGAAAAGGCTTCTGATTTGGTTTGATGGGAATAGTATGCTGGATGATATTGGTATCATATGTTTTAAGATCTGAATAATCCCACGCAAACACATCAGAAAATGAAGATAACAATTTCACATATTCTGCTCTTACCTTTGGTGACAATGACTTTGACAATTTTACCATCTTGGGATTCTCAGCTGTCCCAATATTAACCTCTTCGACACCCTTCTCTGTTGGCCTCAATGTAGGCTTGCGGGCTACATCATCTTGATCAAACAACTCTTCCAAAGGAATCAATCCCTTAGGAATGATGTTATCCTTCAGTTGCAACACATCCATTTGATTTATCTGTATGTCATCAATACCATCATCAAATTCTGTATCTATGGAGGTATCTTTAAACTTACCCTCATTCTGCAGAAATTCACTAATCTCCTCATCATCCTCAAAAACTTGCCAACATCGCTGATTGTCTGGAACGGTGGGACGGTGTTTCACATGTATCTCAAACTTGTTGCTGGAATTCATTGGAATCTTAAGATTGCTTGCTACCTTAGCAAGTCCATCAGCAACACCATTTTGTATGCGTGGCACACATGTCAAAGTATGATCAGAAAATAACTTCAAAATATCCAAAACTGCATTTCGGTAAGCCCTCATGCGAGGATGCTTAGCCTGAAACTCACCTTTAACTTGCTTTATCACTAATTCTGAATCACCATATACCGCAATCCTTTTCGCATTCAGCTTCTTGAGAATCTTAAGACCAGCAATAAGAGCCTCGTATTCCGCTTCATTATTAGAACAATCGAATGCCAGCTTGTAAGAACACACTCTCACATTGCTCGGAACTTTATCGGGAGCGGAAAATGGACTTCGAATCCACACACCAATCCCAGCACCATCGCTGCCCACTGCACCATCAAAATCCATGGTCCAAAGACCATCTTCATCGTCCTCTAAATGCTGAAACTGTGTCGGCTCTGATTTTCCTGTTTGCTGCCCATTGTCTTCAGCTGATTGCTCCATAACAGCTTGTTTTTCTCTTCTTTCTTTTTGCAAAACTTCTCTAAAATTCTCATTGATTTCTGGTATGTCTTCTGCCTGAACTAATTGACTTTCTATATCATTAAAACTATCAGCAAGCAACACAAACGACTCTAAATCGGTATGTACATAATTCACAGGATGATTGATTGGCTTCTCTTTGCTAGTTATCATGTATTTCATCTTCTGCTCTCGATATAACTTTCTCATTTGACCGAAGACTGGAATTGTAGCATAAGAGAAATCTAATTGAAGTGTACCTTTCAACTTTGCCCCCCAAGATCTTGCAAGGAGCATCCCGAAACGTGGAGGAATGTCGGCAACCACCACATCCATCAAAACATTCTTCGCTGGAATTTGATCTAAACTTACCACCAAATCTTTGATGAGTCCTATACACTTTACCCGGCTGGAATCGAATGAATAAAAATCATGATACTCTCTTGTAATGTCTAATCCCAACTTTTCCATGATTGCCTTAGGCATCAAATTGTGCGAAGCACCCGAATCGAGCATAGCATTGTGCAATATATATTCATGCAACCTCAAACTGATGTAAAAAGGAGGAACATTACTGTCAGGAGACTCACCATTTAATGCAGGCCCAAAAATCAATTCCGGCTGATCATCCTCAGCATTTACTGTGTCAATCATTGGATCAAAGTTCAGAATTTTGGTGACTTGACTACGGTAGCTGCTGTTTTTCATAATCTCCGTCAAAGGAATGGATATTTTCAGTTTGGAAATTTCATTTTCCAAGCTAAATGCTGAAACCTTCTCGACCTCTTTAACTAGAATTTCCTTCTTTTCAGCCTTGTCTTTCACTATACTTGACTGATTTACCTTCTCAGCTGATGATACTTTGCTTGCTGCGGGGTCAATTGTCTCTTTTCCTCTTTTCTGTGGTATTGGTGAATCTGTCTTCGGTGCTGAAGCTTCTTTTCTTTTCTGAATGGGATTTATAGGCACATCTCGATTTCTCAATGAATACTATTTCTGCTGAGCAGTCAATGCATTCAAATATCCTCTTTGGTATTCATCTGACTCTTCCTCTAAATCAGCATCATTTGTTAGGATAAAATCCTCATCTTTCTGAATAACTGAACTTTCACCATACTCCTCATCCTCAGTGATATAAATAGGCAAATCATCAAGAGTGAAGAAATGATTTTGCTCACCTGACACATCATCATCATCATCGGAATCATGACTCACAAAATTCTGCAAAAGAGGAGTCTTGACCTGCTGTTGGGCTGCTGGCTCTTGAGCTCTTTGTTCACGCTGCTTAATTCTGAATTGTGGCTGCTGCTGGCCACGGAAATTTGGGTTCCGAAACTGTGTTTCTGCTTTGTCAAGATTTATTCTTCTTAAAGCCTTTTCCAACTCACGAGCTAAGTGTTGTTCTGATATAGATGTAGAAGGCTCTTCTTTTATTGTCACTCTTTTCTCTGCTTTCAACCGTGCTCTTTTATCATTCAGATTTGCCTCAACACTGACAGCGACCTTCTGCATATCTTCTAAAGTAGGTGGATCTCTATCACGAAGGGAATAAGCCATCTCCGGATCAAAGCCATCAGGGAATTTAAGGAGAGCAGACTTTTTGGACGGTCTCAAGTCATCTGGAATAGAATTATACACTGTATTGAATCTAATGATATAATCCTGAACAGACTCACCAGGATTACGTTTGAGGTTTGTATATTCTGAAGTAATCTGCAACGGATCCTTTTTCATCTCCCATCGATCTAAAAACTGCCTCTGAAGTTCTGCCAATGTATCGATGCTTCTTTGCGGCAGGGCTCTAAACCATTTCCTTACCTCTCCTCCAAAGGTTTGCACAAAAAGCCTCATAGTCACATTTTCTTCATCAATCTCGAAACGATCAAAGAAATCTGCCATATTGTCTACATGCTGTTGTGCAGGGAGACTCTGTGGAGTGCCATCAAATGTCGGGATCTTGCTCTGATAGTCTGCGGGCATATCATTCAACTGCTGGGGTAAAACAAGAGGTGCAAAACGAGCAGCCATAGCTCTTGGTGGATTGAAAACAATCTGTTGTCGAGGAGATACAGGAGGAGTAGGAGTAGTAGGTCTACGAGATGTATTCAATGGAAACGGAGAAATTACTATTGATTGCTGATCAGAAAACTCAGGCTGAACCGGAATGGTAGGGATAAAAGGAGGTTCAGTAGGGATCCGTGAACTTGATGCAATTTCAGATGGGTCAAGAACTTGTGAAGCAGATTCAGTAAATTCAAAAGTGTTAGTATCCTCAATAGAAATTTGCAGCTGTCTATCCAGGTATTGTGAAACAAATCTATATTGCAAATCTTCAGTAAACAATGGATCTGGGACTAATCTTGACAATTCAGTTTCGGAAAAATTCACAAACAAGGATGTTTCAAACCGTGCATCAAAAGGGATTTCATCAACATATATGATTTTGACAGGACAGGATGCAGATCGGGTAAGCACTCTGGAACTCTCAAAACTCAATTGGCTTTCTCTTTCAGAACTATCTTGACTGCCTTGTTTTCTAAGGGTCCTTGGAATCAGATTCGGATTTTCGAATATTGTTGGTGGATCAGGGTCAGGATTCGCCCTAGTATTCCTTCTTGAAGCCAGTGTATTGATTTTCTCGGAAAAAAAAAAAAAAAAATTCAAGGAACACAATCAATTATTTTCAGCCTTTCGACTTCTAGACTCAATCATCCAAAAGGTCTAGAACGAATAAGTATACTGGGGTGATTTACAAATCAAGTACTGAACACACAAGCTTACCGGAGATCGACTGAAGCAGCGTTTATCTACTTCCGCTTATGCATAACAAAAGTGTTTCGAAAGCTACCTGGCGTGACTTCAGACTCCGTCTAAGACTCGTGGAATAAACACATCAACAAGCAAACCATTGAGATTTCTCCCCAGTATGGTCGCCACTATGTTAGCACTCAAATCTACCTCAGGCTGAAATGAAGTAAACTCAAGGCTACATCAAACCACGCTCAGCCTCGTAGCTAGCCCTACGAGGACAGGAGAGGGCTCTCTCCATCAATCTCGAGAAAATAAGCAATAAGATGCGAGATGACTTACAATAAGAACTGATTTTAGGCTAGTAAAGAGATAGTTATGTTTAATTTTTGGTTTTTTGAGTTTTCGCTGGAGTAATGGGAAAACAAATTTTGGGTCCGGGGATAAGGTCAGACCTTTGCAGAGTTCAAGCTGGGGCGAGGTAGGTGATGATCTTGATGCTTTAAATTGGATTTATGGATAGATTAGACCGACGAGAAGCTGAAGAGGGCAAAGAAGAACTTGGATCCTCTCCAAACAGCTGAAAACATATAGAACTAACTGAATTCAAAGGCCAAGCACTGTAAACAATGGATTCAACCTTATTCACTCATTCAATTTAGTTCAGAAGCATATGAAAGGATGGAAAACATTAAACATGAAGAAACTTACAGTAAAAAAAGAAGAAACACCATCAAGAACAGAACACCACAAGGATCCCAACAAGTGCCACAAAACCCCTGATCTTTCCTTAGCCAAAATATGAAAAGTATGTACAATGATATCAAAAGTATCCCAAGAGTCCAACCTGTAGAATGCCTCAGAAATTACAATATATAGATCACTCTAACACCTTTCCCCACCTCTAGGGGTCGAATTCCCTCTTCAGGGATCATTTTCAACCAATTCTAATCATGGAACTACAATCTAGGCAGCTAACAACTTGCCTCTAAAAGAGTGGAAACTGATCCATTACATGATTTTTTACCCTTTTGAGAGTGAATCTTCTAGAAGAGATAAAAATAAGCCAAAGTTATATGCCAAACATGAATTTACATCATAAAAACCCAAAAATTCTATCCATAAGCAAAACTGGTCCATAATAGGCGAAATACTGAGCTGGCAGCTGAAAATTCAGAAAAATTTCTAGGTGGGTCGCTCCTGAACTACGTGGGTCGCTCATGTTCCAGGCTGATTTTGAGGTAGCTCCCGGCATCCAAATTGAGCTCATGATAGCTCGTTGGAAAGCCCTGGATGTCTACTTTCCAACCCAAGTAGAATTTCTGAATTTGGAGTTGATTTGACCCTTCAAAACCTCATTCTCCCAGAGGTACTTCCTGCTGGTGCAAAAGGTGGCAGCAAGGTGATTTTCATGGTGTTTTTGAGCTGTTTGACCATCCAGATTTTGTTGAAATGCTAAGTTGACTTCGGAGGATGCATAATTAACCATGAAAAATCCAAAAATGTAAAAATCTCCTCCAGCAAGTGTCTCAAAAAAAAGCGAGCGCATGAGCGCGCGACCCACGTAGCTGCAAAACCTGTTTTTTTAGACCAAAATTTTGAAAATGACAAAATTTTCTCCGAATTTGCCCAAATTTGGAGCGGAGGTCCTCCATCATGTGTCCTGCCCAGTCAATGAAGCCTCGGCCAAAATCCAAAGTGGATTAGGCCTTTTCTGCCGTCGAAGTGCCTTGCGCAACCTGCTCTTCATGATCTTCATCCTCGCTTTGCAAACATGCATGCGAGCCCAGTAATGGCCTTTCATGTGGCGAAGCATGTCTTTGTCTCGATTGGCCTTCGCCAACAGCTTCTCCAGATGTATATTTACCTGCGTGAGTACAGTATCTCTGTCAGCTGGTGTCATGTCACCGGGTCTCTTTCGATTCCACTGTCTGTCCTCATGGATTTGGCGCACCTCATAAAATGTGAGCTCATCCTCAAGCTGTTTGTTGCGCTGCTCCAAATAGTTAATCACCCACTGAGCCTTCTGCAATTGGTCTTTCAGCTGGTCATTCTCGGCCCTTTGCTCCTGGATGACTTCCCTCAGCTTCGAGCTAGGAGAGCCCGTATCAACATCAATGATAGTCATATCGGTGTCCCGGCCTCCTGATGGGCCCTCATCATGCATGGGCCTCTTGCCCCTGTCTTGTACCTGTACCTGCACTGGAGAAGAAAGCGAGACCCTTTCCACATCACGTGGAGATAATACTCGTCGTGTCGATGAAGTCGGCAGGACCCCTTCCACCTCACGTGGAGATAGTACCCGCCGTGTCGCTGCAAATAAGGTCCTGTGGCCTCGCTGATATGTCTGAACCAAAGGAGTGATGATATGCTCAACCTAAAGCATGTCCGGCTGGTGTGAGGGCTCTCCTGCATCATGAACTGCCTCGGGAGGCTGCTGCCTTTCTGAAAAAGTTGAAATGCACTTTACCCTCCCAAGAAGTGGTACCTTAGAACTTAAGCTGATGTAACACCAAGATTTTGATCAAGTGAAATGGTATATGCTCTGTCTTTCTTTTGGGCTGCATCAACTATACATGCAAATGTCACCATCCTCTCTATGTTGCAGTGTATGAAATACGGAATATTCATCATACGCACCCTTGTGAAGTGCATCAGCAAACGAACATGGTATGAGAAAAGACGAGCATACCTGCCCTCACAACTAAAATACTGAATAACGAGCCTCATGAGCGGTGCATACTCATCTCTCAAGAATCTGAATGGAAAAACTCTACTCAAGTAAGCTTTATATCCAGTTTTAATGTATGGCTCATAGTGAAATTTCTCTAACTGCTGACCCTTGTTCCATTCCTCGCCCATGTTCGGTATACCGGTGGCTTGAGCAATAGTCAAAGGTGACACAATGAAATCAACCCCAGCAAGGCTTACCCGATCACCCCGTAAATGAAGAACAAACAGACGTGCTAATTCACGATGAGGCCGGGTTTGTGCAACCATCTCACAAAATCTGAAACATGACAAGAATCGAAAATAATCCATAGCTAATGGACATGCCTGCAACCGAGCCAAAGAAGTAGGCTCCTCTCTGCGATGATCACCGCTTCTATTTTCTCTGCGGGACCCCCGTGGCACATTACCTTCAGTCACCGAATCACTGCCTGACCTTGGCTCATATTCTGACTCTGTCTCTGACATATCTCTGATCAAGCTTTTGGCAATGTGTATACTGATATGAATGCAGTGAAAGCAAAATTAGGATGTATGTTTTAACACCCAACCAATATTCCCACCGTCAAAGCACCATCAAGGAATCAAATCATGGATAAAATCTCAGCTTTAAATGGATTGGAAAAGGCACAATCTCTATTTTGAATGCAAGTGAAATGTTGATCAAAAGAAGCGGGCAACTTTCAAAATTTTGAACAAGTCTAGTCAAAGGGAGGGCATGGCATCAATAGAATGTGTTTGTTTATGAGTAATAACCACAAAGGTCTCAATGGGCAATTTGAAACAAAGTCATGAGCATATTTTTACCTTGGGCAGTGAGACTCATTACAAACACAGTCACCATGGCACAAAGGATTTAAACATGGTATAATAATAGCAATGGTTGCAGTGGCATAATGGGCATGAGAGCAAATTGATATTATATGTAAAGCTGGATGTATCACTGCCATAAGATAGCAAACAAACTCATTCAACCATTCATTTTCATTTTAAAACCCTGAAAACAAGAATGCTATGTCTGTGGGGTTTTAAATCCTCCTTTTGAACATTTGAAACATCAACGATGCCACTGGTGCATTTAAAAAACATCGAGCAATGATAGAAGCCTGTTTGAAAGCCAATTGCATCGATTCCAAGCAAGGCTGGGCGCTCAGAATGAATTTCGAAACCACAATGTCGCGTTACTGTGCCCATTCTCTGCCGTGGTCGCTAAACCCACAGTGGGTCGCCTGCAATTGCTGCTGCCTGAAATGGTGCATGAGTACGCTCGTGACCTCCGATGGTCGCTGTTTAATCAACTACTTCCTTACATAACTTAAAACTACGAAATCAGCCCTCCAATCTTCAAACACGGTTTGGGAGCTATGAATTAAGTTCAAATGAAACTTGTTTGGCTTTTACCATGTCACAAATATCTTCACAATCGGGATTTTATTTCAAATCTAATTTCAAACCCATATTACAAATGTTTTTGTAATTTCACTTTTAGCTTTTCGAATACAAACTTCCTTTGGCTTTTTTATAGGTCATTTTAATGATTTCTTGTCTTCTTGCAGGGATATGGCTGTCTTGGCTAGAGAAAAGACCAGGGGTCTGCTTTTGGCAATGTCTTCATGGCGGAACAATTAAACTTTATTACAAAATGATAATGACAAATTTCTAGTTCCAAAACAGAGTTTTGGACTAGAAATATATTTTTTTTAACATATGTTGATGATAATAAAATAAAAATCACAAGTGCTGGACTCTCCTCACCTTGCAGGCTTTATAACTAGTGTATAAATGACCGAAAAACCCTAGACACCAAGACCTAGGACACTTATTGACAATTTTAATGACCTCATGTATCATGACAATAACTATGAATAATTTTTTGAGGAAAATTTTTAAAATAGCAAACGCAACGAAGTGGAACAAGCGAGACACCTAATAATGAATATGCAAAAGACGAAATGATCACTGACGGAGGGCTGCAAGGGCCGACTCTAACAGGTATATTCAAATGATATGACCGAGACCCTTTATCACTTAAAATCCTCAACCAAATGCTAAAATTGAAATTCAGAGGTCCGATGCAGCTTATTTAAGCCATGGAAATTCTCATGAAGTTCATCTTGGATATTTGTGAGGACATTGAGTTTTTGAGATCAGTTTCAGCAGGTTGGAGGTAGTTTTGTTCGCAGCATTGCTCAGTCGTCGAGTGTCAGAATTGAGCACAGAGATAGGCGTCGAAAAGGTGAGGAAGAGTAATTTCTGTTTACAGGGTTCAGAAGTGCCTGTGAGCATAGTCATTCTGTTCCATTTCAATGTAAAGATTCCTCAAGATCAATCCTAATAAAAATGGATTCCCACTTAAAAGCGGACCCAGAGATGTAGTCCAGGAGGGACGAACTTCGTCATAAAATTGTTTGCTTCTTCTTCTCTCTGTTTATTGTTGTGATTTAATTCATTTATGCTGCTATTTTATGTCATTTTTCACATAAATCTTACTTCAGTTAACAATCAATCTAAAGGACAAACTAATCAAATTGCTTAAGCACTTTATTCGATCACATTCAGACCAAGGAAGTTCACCCTACTATGATCAGAGAGATCCAAGCTGATCGTAGGCTCACAAAGCTCTAGAGAGACGTGCCCCATGATATGATTAAAATTGTAAAATTTGTAAATTTGTAAAATTGTAAAATTGTAATTGAATGTAAAATATTTGTAAAATTGCAAGTGTATTGTGAAATGATTGTAATTTTAATTATATGTAAAAATGTAAAATTGTAAAATTGTAATTGTAATTGTAATTTTAATTTTAAATGTAATTGTATGTAAAATATTTGTAAAATTTTAATTGTACTGTGAAATTGTAAAATTGTAATTGTAATTGTATTTATTTTCATGATTCAATTTTATTAAAATTGGAAAATTTGTAAATTTTTATGAATATAAATAAATCTAAAATACTAAATCTAGAATAATATGAATTTTCGTAACATAATAAAGTTTAGAAAATAATGCAAATATATTCTTGTTTAGAATTATCATTATTTTATTATGATCTTACATACCAAAAATAACAGTATACATTAACACATTTTTTAAAATTTTGAAGATACCACACACACACACACACATATATATAGGGTGCATATATTAAGTAGCATATAGTGAAAAACAATTTAAAGAAATCAAGTAGTTGTATTATCTTAGGAATTGAAATAAAAAAAGAACTTGATACTGTGCATTGTTTTAGAGATCAACATAATTGCAAATTATCAAGTGAAATGATTTTAACATTAACACAATGAAAACCAATTAATTCAAAATAAATATTATAATGTTTCGAAAAAAAGAGTCTTAGTTATAAGGTTATGTCCTCTTCTTTATAAAAACCCATCTTAAATAGTATAAATGATGAAATAACACATGTACCATATCACTCTTTGTTCTCATGATCACCCTTATTATCTTCCAGCTCGCTTGGCATGATAACACCTATTTTCTCAAAATTATGTTTTAATCTAGGGTCATGTCTCAATACGAACCACCAATCCTTATCCAACACATCTGGGTAAAAAAACACTTGGTTTTAGTGTTTGGGGAAAAATAGAGGGCTCCTTAGCTTCATCCCACATCTTTCTAGAGTTGATACATATAAGCCTACTATCATGATCTTCCTTTACATTATTCCGGTCAAAGGTGCCCCACCACTTGCACCTAAAAATAACACATTGGAAAGAAGATAATTCAACTTCAATGATCTCTTGTATCTTTCTGACGTAACCTAACGTCCCTCGTACTATGTTTTGATCATGGTGGCTATCTCGAATAGATTGATCGAACTCGACTTCCACTCCACAGTCTTGTGTCATGTGTCCATCATCGACATTTTCTCTGCGAAAATGGTGTCCATATGCCCACATAGATGGGAACAAATGCACCTATAAAAAAGTTAAAAAATCATAGTGTCATGTGTCTAATAACCCAACTGTTAAAATATAAAATATAGATGTTACATTTCAAAGATGCATTATTAAGTTTAAAATGTACATAAATAGATTATTACTGAGTTGCTGCACCCAATCGCTATGTTTAGCGCATCCTCTTCAGCACGCAGGTAATGACCAATTGCACCGTATTTTTCTCTGACTTGGTCAGACACCCAACTTTTGGGGCATATAATTGGCATATTTTATTTTAAATTATCAGGATAAGGCACACTTATACCATTCAACCGTCTAAATTATTTCATTTCACTATCCCATTTCATCCTCTTTTGATCATACAATGCAACCCATGGTTGTGTCACTTCATAATTGTAAAGAACAAATTTATTAATTGATTCAATTTCTGCATGTGCTAATGAAATAAAATTGACATATAGTACATATGAGATCAAAATATACATTATATCAAAATTAAACGTGAATATTTACTTTGTGTAAATTTGAAAATTTATAAGTTGCTTAATCTTTATCAATCACCTTTTTCCATTCGTTTGGAGAAGCTCCCCTTCTCTTTTGTCTTCATCCCTTTCATCATCCAAAATCACTGCACTTTCTCTATTGTCGATCTACTTGATGTAATCACTGGCATAATAGAAACACTCATACGATATGTACCCTTCTGCCATAGACCCCTCAGGTTTTTCCATTTGTCGAATAAAATCTTTCAATTTATTCATGTACCTCTGTAAGAAGAGAATCGAATGACAAGAAACCACTCCATCTAATTCAATCTAATCTATTAGGTGGATAGAATATGAACCTACAAGTCCATGAAACTCATCGGCAGTTCCTTCTCAAACATACAAACAATCTCAACTATCTCTTGACACCATCGTTGAATGCTAGCCACATGAATCTCCTTTGATGTGATCCAACGTACAAATGTAGATAATTTATATATGGCATGTCCTAGGTCTTGGGGGAAGTCATGTTTCACACACCCATGCACTAACAAAGGACATTGACATTGCAAATTTATAAACACATGCAATAATATACAAAATCGGTTATGTTTAATGATCCCTACATGGGATAAAATTTATTAATATAAAAAATAATTAAATCATGCTTTTGATATTATACACACTTAGAAGATTCAAATGGTCATGTGATTTCAACCTCGACAAATCGTATTTTACGGTGAAGCAATGTCGTAGTGAAGACCCATATGAAGATGGAACCCTCACACCTGTTATAACTTCCTTTGCCAAAGAAATATTATCTTTTTAAAAAATCCATGGGACATAACCTTCTTTGAAATACCAATTAGGGGGACTAGCCTCTGATCTTGTACATTCTAATCATCTTGGCCAATGTTTATTTTTAGTTTATGAAGTAATAAGATATTTCCTAATAGCGAATGTGTAACTTTGTTTCGATGATATGTGCCTTCATAAAGAAGATGAAACATTTTTAAATATATGCATGGGATATAATAAGTGGGTAATATTAGGATGCTCCATGATATGGGAGATTATAAAAGATAGATTTCATTTTCATCCCAATGGTAAATATCTCAACATAAGTGTCAAGAAATACTCGATCATCGAACATAGGCTCCCCATTTGAATCAAACATTTCTATGAACTCCTTCTCCTTCTCTCTCTCATATGTTGTAAGCCATTCAAATGGTGTCATTATTGTAGGCCTTTGTGTTCTCTCTCGTTTACCATTGAAAGCGGATGTTGCTCTTTTGTAAGGATGTTCTTCTAGGAGGAATACCCTGGAGCAGTCATACACTAGCTTTCGTAGGTTTTTGGACCATCTAGCTTTCAGAGAAGGTCCACAACATTTACATCCATACTACCCTTTTGTTACAAGACCCACAAAATTGTTGTATACAATATGCATGGCATGTTAAATAATATCATGACTATCAGAACAAATACAACGAATTAAATAATTAATATGCAGAATAATATTGTTATGTATATAAAAAAAATAAACATGTTATTTATCAGAGAAAACTCCTAATCCTGGATAATCATTTTTCATGTAAGCACATATGCCATACAACGTAAAACTCCTCTCTGCTGTGATGGGTCTTGATACATCGTATACATTTATCCCATCCCATAATTCCTTCAATTCATCTACCAATGGTTGTAAATAGGCATCCATATTATTCACTTGTCTTCTACCAGAGACTATGAGAGCCAACATAAGATGTTAATTCTTCAAAGAAAACCATGGGAAGATATTTTTATTTATCGCTACTAAAAGCCAAACAAAATATTTGGTGTTCTGGAGGGAATATGGGTTGATTCCATCCATGGCTATGCTGAGTCGTATATTTCGTACTTCATCCTTGATTTTTTCAGGCCATGTATCCTCTATATGATTCATGGCCATTGAATCTGTTGGGATTCACATAACTCCCAACTCACTTCTATATGAGGCATGCCATTCCTGCAAGATAGCCAATTCTTTGCAACTAAAGGGCCTTTGAATCCTTGGGATTATAGGCATGTGCCTCAATATCTTAAAAGGAGGACCATGTGATTTACCCTTCTTTTTTTATTTATCATACCTGTCATGCCCACATTTCATACATATCTCTTTGTCTGCATATTATCCTTTATATAGAATAAAATCATTTGGACATGCATGATATGATATGTAATCAACACGCAACATTTTCAACAATTTATTTTCCTCTTCGCAGCTACCAGGAAAGACATTATCACTCAGAAGAACCTCATCTTTGAATAACCTGTAGTTGGTCAGGGAAAATATTAAATGTACATTAATGCCTATAATTATTAACGTTCATAAAATTGACCATTTGTAATGTTGATTGTGTGACAAGATTTCTCAAAATATAAGGGAATTGATGGTTAATTACCTCAAAATTTACGAGAAACATGTATTCAAAAAGCCAAAATTTGCTTTAAAGTCGTACAGTAACATCGTTTTCACCAACTTGGTAGAATTTGACTAACCCCCAGGTCCAAAGAGAGGGGTGGTGGAAGCAAATTTAAGGCTTTCGAAAAAGGTATGAGCGAAATGAGCATCATCCCTTAGCTGATCATCGTTTTGGAATGCATCTAAAAAAAATGTCTCCATGCAGGCAGTCGTATCCCTTAAGTAATCATCCATACCAACCTCTATTTGATTGCCTTGATTGCCAGCTTGTGAAGAACTACTATTTCTTTAGTCATTCCTAATTGGTGAATTTGGACGTAGCGGGAATTGAATAGGTGGTTGATTCAACCATTCTTGGTATCGTTCCTCTCTAAGTTTTTCTCTTAATTCAACCTTCTCTCGATTTCAAATTGTTTTGGGGTGCAACGGAAGATGGTAGGTAGGTCAGTCATCAACATTAGAATCCTAATAATTTCAAAAAATATATTTCAACATGATTAGTACAAAATCGATGATATCAATTAGTAAGCACACAAATGCATGATTAATTAGTTTGACATTGAAAGAATTACATTATACCAAACAATTATTATTACCATCATATTCCTAGGATTGTGGATAGAGGATGGCATGTTAAAATTGGCAGAATGAAGTGGTTTTCCATTTTCATATGCCAATCGCGCCATGCGGTATGCTGCTCCTGATAAGAGCTTCCAAATTTTTGGAAATGTTTGAATATTATTTGCGTCTGAACTCGATTCTGAATCTGCATGAACCTGCAAATTTGTATACATTAATTTTATTCAGCTGATTGACATGGATAAAAATAAATAAATTCAATTAGATAATGAAAATATAAATAAAATTTGAAGTAATTACGTCTGGGGATGGATAGGGAGAACTCTCTGATGGAATTTGAGAAATGTTATGGAATGAGTTGGATTTTGAAGAATTATCCATTTGATATAATTATGATATTTTATCCCTGTATTTGAGCAAAATCAACAATAAATTTTGGTGTACATACCTAAAAGTAATTTTGGTGCCTTAAAAAAGGAGTTGTTATTGGTGCTAATGTACTGTTTACCACACCGGTGCGGTTTTATTACCGGACGTTGTTAGTTAAAAAACGCACCAAATATCGGGGAAAAAAAGTGAATTTTATTTTTTTGAAGTGAAAAAAAGGCGGTAAATTGAAAAATGAGCAGCAATGATTTTCGAAAATCTAAGTTCATAAAAAAGTTCTTTAAATAGTAAAAGCTATTCATTATTTCATTACTTTTGCAAAAAAATTTAGGGAGGGATTTGCATGAGACATACCTGAAGCAAGAGAGCATGAGAGAACTGTGGAGCAGTAAAATAATTTCAAACAACATCACTATTCAGAGAATCAGAATTTGAAACATCTAGTGATTCACACAAAAACCCTGTAGTATAGTAAAATTGTTAAATTTTACTAATAAAATCATTTACAATCTCTATTCCTATTTACATTTAATTAAAAAAAAAAAACAAAACAAAACAAAACATCCATTCTTACATTAAACCCTTGCATCTTCTTGTTTATGTGACTTCACAATTAGGGATTTTCATTTTAGATTTACAGGGTTTGTATTACTATATGTATAGGCATATGACATCTAACCTAAAGGACCACTTGCAGAGTTGGATCCCAATCCCTCTCGACCCTTGCACGATTTTTTAAAAAACACCTTTTGTTAATCGGTGCACACTGTTTAAAATAGCACACTGGTGCACGATTGTAGTATAGCACACTAGGCACGTATTGATAAAAACACCGTTTGATAATTTTTTTTTTATTAATTTATGTTTATGTTAATCAGTACTCCGATATTAATATAATGTATCGGGTCTCCTTGTTGAAAAAGAGCATCGTACGATGTTTCTACTGTATTGGCAATGCGTATATAAGTACCTACCACACCGCGTTCGGCGCGTAAGTTGCGAAAGGCACACCATTTTCTTGATTTTTTTTTACCTGAAAAGTATGTGATTTATTTATAAAATATATTAATGAATGGTATGGGTTTCATATTGATAAAGAAATGACTGACAAGAGTTCTTTGTAAATTCTTTACAAAAGAAAAATAGGCAAGTTCTTTGTAAATTCTTTACAAAAATTATTATTTTTGAACTATATGTAAGTTAAAATAACATGTATTGTTTATTGTGTATCACATAGAGCCACAAAATTATGAAGCTCGATAAGGTTATTTCTGATCTAAGACAGGAAGAGCATAAAAGCTTGATGGAAAAATTGCAGAAGGATGAATTAGGTGAATGAAAAAATACTATCAATCCAATATGAGTTTCTTTTTTGAATTTTCATTAATAATATACTTAAAAATATTAGATAACATGTTTCAAAAAATATATTAATTCAGATATGTTTAATGTTCTACAAGGACCAACAACAAAGAAAAGGAATGATGTTCTAAGAAAATAAAAAAATAGGACATGCAAATGAAAATGAATCGCTCTTTAGCTCATTTGGAATGGTGCTGGAGGTCAACGAAAGGGGGAATTTTTTTTACAAAACTTTGAGGGACCTAGTGGAATGAATGTATAGATGTTCTTTCCACTTACAATAAAAAAATCAATCCAATGATTCAAAGAACCAAATTTTATTTAAACTACAGGAATAGTTTCCAGAGAATTGGTTAATGAGACATGTCAGACTTTTAATAGCAAAAAAGTACATCAACAAAAAATAAGGATTGAAAAATTAATATTCCTTTAAATGTTTTTCTAGAATTATATGTATATATTACTACAAAGAAATGATTTATAAATATCAATTTTGTTAAATTTAATTTTTATATATCAATATAAAAAATAAATAGTTTATTGTCATGTTACATTTTTAGGAAGATTATGAAAATCTCAAAGGATGAACGAGCTGATATCAGAAATATGCCAATAGGAATGTCAGTACAAGGAGATGGTCAAAGAAACTGACATAATTGCATCACATGAGGAGCCATCTTAACAACAACGTGCTTCAAATGTAATATGTAATCATTGAATTTTTCAATTAGGTACAAGAAATAAATAATTTAGCATTAAATATTAATTTTCAAGTATTTTCTTGTAGAAAAGAAAAGAAAATGGAACCCATTCAGCATATAAAATAGGACGACAAGGAAGAAAAGGGTTTATATCTATGTTTGTGGGTAATTGTTACTTCCTTATAACAACTTAAATAGATTTAATTTTTGTTTATTTTAAGTTGTTTTACAGAAATCATCATTGAATGTCTTCAAACAAGTGCTAACATACAAAGAAGAACCATTAGAAGAATTGATTGACATTGGGTTAAATATGGGTTGTTAGTATATGGTGGCATATCATAAATTAATTGTGGAATCTATAAGCATATATCTTGTTTTACTTAACTCTGTCTATAATTAATAGAACAAAACTATCTTTTATTTTAAATCTATGATTTGTTATGGGCTATAAAACTTGTAGGAAACAAAGTATGGAACTGTGCCAACAAATGAATTTTTGAAATATGGCATGAAATTTGGTTTTGAAAGAATGTGTATAGTTCACGAGTCAATTATTGTTATGGTACATTTCTTTTCGATTTACATTGATGTATATTATTTAATATTGCAATTTTCATTATTATCACCAATGTATATGCACTCATTACACTTTATTTTTATGTTTGTAGATGGAAATTGAAGAAGAAGAAAACAATCAACATAATGAACAAAACATTCCTCCAAATAACCCAAGTCATGGAAGTAGCTCATCCAACTACGTTTCCCAATGCTTGCCCCGGTTCTATGTGGAGAATAAAGGTAATCCAAATGGATCAAAGCAGCTTTGTTTGGAGCATACTTTATGGAAGTGGATGGTATATAATAACTATTTTTAGGTCAAAACGCAATAAAAGTGGGGTAACGAGGAAGCAGAGAAATGACAGCAGTTCAGTGAAGAATGATGATCAATATGTTTGGATATCAAAGCAAGGCATTGTATTTTTTGAAATCTTTGTTTGTGAAATCAAAAATTTTGTCTAATATAATGGGCACAATTTCCTAATTGAAAGACAAGGGGATATCAATAACTATGCCATTTTGTATGAAAAATAATGTCTTATTCATATATATATATATATATATAATAAAATACGTTTTAATTTATTCTATTGCATTCTCCAATGTCGCTATGAAATTTTACACCACTGATTAAATATTATAATGAAGAGATGTGAAATATGATGATATGATATAAAAAATTCATCCAAACATCACATTAAAATGTACTAATAAAAATTTAATTGATACAAATATTGTTATAAGATATGTGTCGACTTTTAATGAATAATGAATTAAAAAAAATCACAATAATTGCACTGTCACAGGTCAATGTTTCTACAAAATAGAAAATGACCACCGGTGCATGTTAGTTACTGCACACTGGTGCGTCTGTATGATATTGCACATCAATGCATTTCTACGACCTATGGGCACCACACCAAATACCAATACCAATTAGAACACATGGTGCGCTTTATCGATGACTACCACCCAGGCGGGCGGATAGGCATTTCATGCACCAGAATGGTTTTCCTTTAACGTTCCAATGCATTTTTATAACTTAATGGCTTGGTGCATTTTAACACCTAAACGACCCAATGCGTTTTTACACCTTAATGGTGCCGGTGCATGCACCTTAATCTATCGGCCTAGTGCGTCTTTGTGGGTGACACGAACTGAGACATTGCTAAATGCCTCAGGGCTTTTGAAATTTGTTTTCCATCCCAGTGCTTGGTATATTTATAGTACCAGTGCGTACAGGATAAAACACATCGGTTCCTTCACACATGATGCATGCATTGACGAGAAAAACATCCGTAAAAACCTCCGGCCACCTAGTTTTTTTTAGCTGTGTTGAAGTTCCATCAAAATCTTTGTTACCAAGAACGGATGTTGTAACAAATGCTTTTTTGAAAATTTTGGCCAATTTGATAACACTAAAAACCTCCTTTATAACCTCCTCTAGAGGGTATTTTCCTTGTAGTGAAATTTTTTGAAGTGCGACACATGAAAATTTCTCCCCGGGAAATCCTCCTTCGATTTAATCATGCCAAAAATATGACGAGGACTTTGGCTATGCAAATATACTGTTGTGTTGTATGCTTTGGCCCACAAGTGCATAGGTAGGCTTTGATCATGAAACATCGCCCTCGCTACTCCCACAATGCTACGGTTCTTCCTCTCAGTGACCATGTTCTGTTGTGGGTTGTGGGGTGATGTCAACTCCCCTCGAATGACTTCTTTGTACATACATTTTTAAAATCATTCAACACATACTCACCTCCATTATTGCTCTTGAGAGCCTTCACCTTCTTGCGAATTTCTTCTCCATAGTGCCTTGAAATCTACGAACTTGGAGAATATCTCATTTTTCTTCCACACTTTCATGAGAAATCATCAATAAAAATGAAAAAATATTTGTGCTTGGCAGTGGAGGCTATTGAGAAAGGTCCATAGACATCTGAATTGGTCCTTTCTGGGACTGCATGTGCTTTGTTATCCCGGTCATAGAAAGTGGATTTGGTGTATTTCTCCAAAGTACATCCTTTGCATACATCCTAATTCTCAAGTTATCCTTTTGGGAGGCATGTGGTTATCTGTTGTATGATCTGCAAAGAATCATGATGAAAATGTCCAAGTATTCTATGCCAAAGTTCACCGACATCGCAGCTCTGCACCTTCTCTGCCTTTGTGCTCAATGCAACAGAATCCTCCACATATAGATTCACCTGTGTCATGGTTATGTGCCTTAGGAATTCCTTTCCTTTGCTTAATATCACATCATAACCATAGTATTCCAAAACTACAACAAAGACAATATTTTTCTTTAGACTCGAAATGAACATGAAATCCTTGAGTCTGGGGGGAGCTCGACTCTCTCTGAAATGTGATTGTAATAATCCTAGTTGTGATGTACCTTCCTTCGTTGCTCATCTTGATGTGCATCTGCAAATATTTTTCTTCCAGTTCACTGAAAAGTCTCTATTCCTCGTCATGTGGAACGAGGCACCTGGGTCCAAGTACTACACACTCCCCATCACTGTTTTGTCCATGCATGCAATGAAGGTAAAGTCAAGCTTGAACTATGAAACCAAGGCTTCACCTGCTACTCCTCCTAAGGTATTCTTTCATGTCTACTTGTGTGGACACTTCGTGGCATAGTGCCTCAATTCGTGACAATGGAAGTATTTTATTTTTGACAATTATTTCTTCTTGACCCCTTGATTGGATTCTAGTTTGGATTGGGA
Organism: Pinus albicaulis; assembly: GCA_034641835.2. Classification (NCBI taxonomy): domain Eukaryota; kingdom Viridiplantae; phylum Streptophyta; class Pinopsida; order Pinales; family Pinaceae; genus Pinus; species Pinus albicaulis. The sequence goes on from CM076579.1 coordinate 734,593,592, forward strand.
TTTCTTCCCTTTTCCCTTCTTTTCCTTTCCATCCAATGCAAATTTTCCTTCATCCTTTCCCTTGGATGAATTCCCATCTCTGGTATTATGCATGATTTCCTGTTGTAACAAATCAGACAATAAGCGGTCCCAATTTGGTATTTCTCCCTCCCATTCACCGAATATTTCTAGTTGTGCCAGCTCTTAGGAAGGCCCAGAAGGGCTAGGCTTACCACGTCTTCTTCAGGGACATTATCACTGACCCAACTAAGTTCATCACGATATTGTGTGAACCTACTCAGATACTATGGAATTGTGTTATTCTTCTACATATTGATACTTCAAAGTTTATCCATGAGCACCAGCTTCCTGTTGTCAGTATTATTTTAAAAAACGATTGTTAGTGCTTTCCACACCATGAATGGAATTTCCTTCCTGTGGATATTTGAGACAATATGATACCGTACTCCCTCCAATATGATTCTCCTCGCTTTGGAAAGATCTTTCTTCCACTGAGCAAGGTTCTGGGCATCGGATTCTTGTGGTTTTGCAACATTCGACTTGATGTATTCTAGAAATCCATTGGCATCCAACATCACCTCCATGCGATCCTTCTAGACAATAAAATTATAGGTTCCTTCCAAGGCATACTATAGAATTATTCCATTGAAAGCCAACTTCTCAATTCTGAAGAAAACTTGTAACACTAATCTCCAAATTGAACCTATGAGAAATAAAATTGAATTTCTGCTCTACTGTGAATCCAACTCTGGTATCATGAAATTATGTTGTAGATTTTCAACTGTTCATGAATTTTTAATCAAAATCACAAGACACATACCTACTCTACTTCTCTACAGACATTAATTCACAATCTAGAACAAAAATTTTAGACATGCAATAAGAAATCACACACATGAAACAAGTATTTTTATTCGGGGAAAGAAATCAGTTAAAAAACCCAATTCCTCTTGCATTAATAAGATGAAATAGATATGTATTACAATTTCTTTACTTAACTAAGCTCACCTTGTAAGTAAAAAACCTTTCTCTTTTCTCACTAAAGGACTTTGACCCAGAATTAGTCAAATTATTCCTTGGATTGAGCTCCTATTTCCTTGTGTTGTTTCTTGAGTAATTAGGCCCCTATTATTTAGGAAATTCCTCAAATTGATTTCACAATTCCTTTATCTGATTACATGCAACACCTGTACACTCAGAACTAGTCTACAACTGATGTTACACTGCCTTGGAATCTCCATCTCAACTAGGTAACTCGAATTATTTGAATGCACTATCTATTTTGCGTTAATTGATCAGCTAACTGAATGATCACTGAATTTGATTGAAGTTCCACTGCACAACTAACTTTCGACTAGTTCCTTCAATAGTTAGATCTAGTTTGATTGAAAACAAACTTAGATAACTGACATTGATTGCTACAAATTATAAATCACACAAGCTTAATTGAAATATAACTCCTCTAACTCAAATTTACTAAGTAAATTGGGTGACACAAAAAATTTCACTCAAGTTAACATCATCCAAGTTTTCTGCTTATGTGGAATTTCAATTTTTCTCAATTGAATCAAGGAAAAATAAAATTGAGAGTTTATTGCTGCATTTTTCAACAAGCTACTCCAACCCCATGCACAATGTGGAAATGTGAAAACATAGTGTAGGTATTCATAGAAGTGTGATATGCCCAAAAGGTAGAAAAAACATGTGGTACCAATTGCTTTTGTGTATTTTCACCATGCTCTCCAATACCATCTTAAGGATTTTTTATGACAACCTCTACATGTCCATTAGAATATGGGTAGTATGGTGAGGAAATTCATAGGTAAAACCAAGTATGGATGAGACTTCTTAAAATACCTGGTTCTCAAATTATTTTCCATGATTAGAGACAAGATATTTGGGGATTTCAAACCATGTGATTATGTGGTTGAAAAAAAGCATGTGACAATATTGGTAGTGTTGTTTAAGGTTATCATTGCTTAACTCATTTAGTGAAAGTATCAATAGTGAATACGATATATTTATGGTCATTATTCGATGGAAGATTTTAGGCCATGAATTAAATGCCCCATTTTCAGAAAGGGCCTACCACGATGACAATATGCAAGGGAGTGGGAGGTGATCAATGTTTTATGTGTAAACAATTGGAAATTTATGCATATTTTAATAACCTAAGTGAAATTATGGAATATTTTGGAGAAAAAATAACTAGCATGAATAAATTTATAAGAAATGGACATCATTGATAGATTTCCTCATAGGATCATCTATGGTAACATGTACATCTTCTTCCAAAGTGAGGCATCAATGCAATATGGTGTACAATCCTTTTTGATATAAAACATCTCTAATAAGGAGGTATCATGGGGATTGCTAGCGGATATGTCGACAATTGTCTCTTGGGAGGTGAGGACCAAAAATTTGCATGTGTGGGTAAATTATAATGTTGCCATACCAAGGATTGTCAAATAAAAGAATGAGTAAATGTTTTTCCAATAAATTGTCATAAACTAGGAAATTGTTGGTCTTTAGCACAAGTATACAATTAAATTGGTGAGTATAAGGGTCTTACTACTCTTGGGAGAGGAAAAATACAGTTCAAATTATTGAAGTATTCCAATAAATCAGGAAACCTTTCCATTCATCATCATGCATCTCAACTAGTAATGCATGGGGTTTGAACTTTCCATGAATTTCGTAGTGCATAATAAGATATAGTGTTACATATTTTGAACTACATTCACCAAATCTAGGGAAATCTTCTCATCCTGATTGTAGTTGAGAGGTGAGAATGAAATATTTTTTTCTCACGTGATAAATAAAATGTTCCCTTCTATCATACCCTTCTTGACCTAATACCGAGGGATCTCTCAAATGAATTAGATATTGAGGGGGTTAACTATAATACATCTATTAGAGATAATTAATACAATAAATCATCCAAGGAAGAAATAAAATACAAACTTGATGGGGTTTTAGTGGACCTTATATTGTCGACATTGCTAAAAAATCATGTCAAGATCCTAATATATTAAGATCATTGCTTAGAATGAGTAATAATATCATCCAAATAATTTAGGTTGAGTTGAGAAATATCATGAAATATGTAGTTAATTTCTCACTAGAAGGTGGCTCCAGTGTTCTTGAGTCTAAAGGGCATAAAAAAATAAGTGAAAGAGGCCCATGTCATTTTAAATGTTGTCTTTATTGCTTATAGCCTAAGAAACTATCCATAAAGAAGATGGTCTCATACTGTACACGTGCATCTATGACTTTATTGAAAAAGGGTGTAGGTAAATTTCCTTTGGGACATACTTTCTTCAAATCCTTGAAATTAGTACAAATTTGAACAGATATTTTTTCTTCATAATAGTGGTAGGATTACATACTGATGGGTTATAAGTGATGGGATGGATGAATCATAATTTGTGTAGCATATCAATCTCTGATTTTATATCCATGGGTTTGGATGGGTGTAGTGAACATTGATTCTACCATACTCATGAAGGATCAAGCCATGCGTTGATATGATGTTGCATGATAGAGAGATCCAAGTTGGGCACCTTGATTTATGACCAAGTAAAAATGTGTTTATACTATAGAAAGAGGTATTTGTAAGCAAGTGCATCTTCTATGGAATAAAATGCCCCCAATGAGAGCTCTTCAAATATGCTTGGTTTTGTTGATATATATACTATCATGGTTGGTGATATATTTGACATATTACCTTTAAAGGCATCCAATGTTGGAATCAATGTGCCTAGGAGGGATGAAGTCCTTAGTTTCAATTGCATAAATTGTAGATGGAAAATATGTTGGGAATGCATCTTATGGTAAAAGGAAAGAGTGATGATGCATGCAATCCTAAGTATACTTAGGTGCTATCATTATTTATATAATGTATTAATTAAAATGTAACACTTGAGAAAATGGTGGGAGAGACCAAGAGGATTTGTGAAGTAGTGAGAGGTGTGTGGAGGCATTGAACACATCAGAATTGTGTGACATTATGCATTGTTCAATAGAGACAATAGATAAAGAAATGGTAAAAAATTAATGGGTTGATGTCAACCACTATGAAACTAACTTCATAATCAATGAATCAATCTTGACACTAGAAAATGATGAGAAAACGGTTAGTGATATTATCCCCATGGAGGACGAAAAAAAGGAGACGTGCTCACAATTATGTTGATCATTGGTGACTAGGGGAGGTGGTATTTGTTCCATTGGTCCTTATGAGGGTGAAATTTTTACCTGTGACCGTTTGACTAAAGTGGGAGTGTTCACTAGAGGATTTGAGTTATTCCTTGTAGTAAGGGAGGAATTAGGGACACTGAGAGATTCAACTACAACATTAATATTTGGTTGAACCATTTGTGGATGAGAAATGTGTTGTAATTAAGCCATGATAAATGGCATAAGGTAAGTGAAATAATCTTCACCACACAATGCACATGGATGGGTGGTTCATGTGTTTACCAAAGTGACACTTAATAAATGGTAGAAATTTCTTGAGGAGTGGTTTGGGTTAGTGGGACTATTGGAGTAACTTCGATTGATTGACGTACTACAACCAATAGATCTCAATATGGAGGTAGATAGGAAAAATTATGGGTGTAATGGCATGTTCGACTCAAATGGAACATGATTTATTGGTGCACACATTCTTGTTGTAAGTAGGAGTAGATGATTATGACATAGCTCCATTACTATACCGTTTCAAAAGAAATGGTGGTTCTTGTAGAGTGTTAAGGATATCCTTAAGCTTTGGAAGGGAAGGAAATAATCTAATGTGGTGGACCTTAGTTTCACAAATGTAATATGGGAGAAATACATTAGTATTGAATGAAGATTTGGTGTCAAATATATTCTTCTACTTTCCCCCAACCTGCATCTTGGTTCCATCGAGTGTCCCAAAAAAATAATGATGCTATATGGGAGTTAGATAAAATGTTGGTGGGTCTAACTATGCATAATAATTATACATTATTTCCAACATGGGATACATGATAAATGGTACTAAGTATCATATAGGAATATAAAATACCATTTAGGGAGGGTTAAGGTAGTCACCACTTGATGTGACGTGAACCTAGTGGTGGGTACATAAAAGGGGCCTACGTGAAAGAGTGAAGGATGTAAGGGAACCAGTAATGCAACATATCTATCTCCATATCTAGAGGAAGGCTCAAATGATGAATATATGGTTGTAATGGATACACACAAATGAGTTTCGATCAAAATTTGAGTATGAATAGGGAGTCCCCATAGTATGCATCGAGAAGGGAGGAAACTTTGAAAAATATAAGAATAAATTCTTTGAATTAAGGGATGATATTTTTCCTCAGTCTAATAAGTGGTACAAAATTATCTGCCATTGGTATAATCTTAGGCTTGTAATGTGTCATTTAGTCAATGGTGATGATGCTCCTATTGTGGGGGAATCTCATTATATGAAATATTAAGGAGGACATCACCTTCATTGCATGCTTGTAGCTCCTCCTAAACATGATGTTGTAATTGAAAGGGAAATTAATGACCTCAATTCAAATTAATATATTTTTTCCATCAAGTTCAATGGGCATGTATTGGTAAAGTACAATAGGTTGTGAAGGGAAACAATAATATGCCCTCAAAGTGATAAATGAAATGACAAGTTGACAGGGTTTGAGCTTTTACCACACAGTTTTATACATGATGCATGTGATGCACCCTTATATATAATATAATGATGAATGGTAACATATAGTGAAAAGTATATGAACAACGACTAACAATGGTAGTCTCAGTTCATAGTTCAAATCAAATGTTATTATATGTGAGTCAGAAGGTTCAATTTCCTATAGTTTGAAATGCAATGACTTCCATTGGGTGGGGAATGTTTGTAGCACCTCTAATGCTAACATGGTAGTAGATGACTAAGATGAATCATAAACAATTTTGTGGCTATGATTTACTTTCATGTAATTTTCTTTGCTTTTATGACGAGTTTCAAGGACGGTGTCCACATAGTTTAAAAAAATATCCCAATTGGCAGAATATTACAAGGTTCCTACTAACAAAGTGGAAAAATTGGAAGAACCTACTTCATGTTGGTTTCCAGTTTTCTTTTGATAAAAAGGATATTTTAATAATATAGGTTTTCGGTATGCATGAGGGGTTCCCTGATGGACATTAGGACCTGAGTGTCCCATAAATTTCTTCATACATTTGAATTCAACAATTTTGTGGATAGTGGTGAATATAGTGACCAAAATTTTCATAATGTGCAAGAGAAATCAGTCCAAATAACATTTTTTCCCTTGTTTATTCGGTAAGTGTTTCCCTATCTTGAAGATTGGTTTAAATTGTTGGGATTTATTCCTGTCAAGTGAAGAAACCTTCGATGGTGTCATCTTCTTAACATCACATTCTATCATAACATGTAAACCTATGGAATGTTTTATTTAGGTTTTCCCCCCTACCCTTGATTTTCATTTTGTCCATTATTTTTCTTTCTTCTTTCCATCATTCCATTGGGAAGGGAGGTTTTTTTTCTTGGATTGTTCCAAAATCTATTTTTTTGGTGGAAAATATAGTTGAACAAAATTAACCTCTACATGCAGTTGATTTCTAGGAGTATTTTGAGGTGGTATAGGGAAGGGGAAACAAGATTTTATATATGGGGTATTCCCATATTCATTTTGGGGTGTTTCATTTTGGGATGTAGAAAACCCCCAAAAATTCCAGAAGATGTTATAAAAAGACCCTGAATAAGAGGGTCATTAGGTGTAGTAGGTGGTGTTATCACCCTAGTAATTCTTAGGTCGTGTGATTTTGGTTTATAGTTAAAGAAAACCAGGGGTAACCAAGAACCTCTTTTGAAATTCAGGATCTAGCCTTCCTAAATTCCAGAGAGGGATATCTCCTCAAGATTTAGCTTGATTTTAAGTTATAAGATTTTAGGCTAGGTATGATTGGACAGTGGGATTTGTTTTGAAAGTTTGGTGGGAATAAAAGGCACTTGAAGGTAAACCACAAAGGGATCTACCAGACCATTGGGTTATGGATTCAACTTCTTGGCAAGTAGAGCTAGGAAATAAGGTCTAAAGAGAAAATATACTAAGGGCAAGGTAGATGACCTTCAAAGTGTTTTTAATAGGATTTTTGATGAAATGGGTGAAGTCTGAACAAAAGAGAAATTAAGAATCCTTAGGTTATAGAAATGACGATGAAAGGAGAGGGTCAAACAGGGACTAAGAGCATTTAAGAATTCTTAAGTCCGGTTATCAGAAGAAAACATAATAATGAATAACTAGTAAAAAACAGGGAGCTTTTTAACACTAATCCTGTTTAAGCTTTCCTAGTTAATGATTAAAGACAGAAAACATTAAAATGCATGTATGGAAACTTTTGAAAGATAAACAGTGAAAATAGTAAGATACTTGACTTATCTGGTTAGCACAAGAATCATGAGTTATGATGTCTTTAATCTTAATTCTAGTCTTCTGCTCTACTAATCGACTCACACAAACTTCAATATATCCAACAAAACATCTATAGTAGTCTTGAAAAATTTCATTCCACCCTTAATACTTCAAAAAGAGAAGTATTTATACAAAAATTATTACAAAATATTTGAGAGACATGTTGGAATATCTCTAGGAAAAAATAGATTTTATTACATAGAAAGAGGGACATCTGCAAAACAAACTGGCAAGCTATCCTCTTATCAATAAAAAATAGGACTAATCATCTTAACTTGTTGTTGGGTTGTAGCTACTAGAAATTCTTGCTGGCATTTTGGAAAAAGATCTTTTCGAAGATAACTTGAAAGACACTCTTTCCATTTCACATCCTTTCACCTGTACTTTATCACTGATACTCTTTACGCTATCTTTTTACTGCTTTCATTGTTGTAAAATAAATAATGATTTGTAGTAAAAAGGCATTTTGACTGATACTCTTTGACTCTGTTTCTGACCCTGATACACTTTGACTGTAAATCTTCAGATTAAGTCAGTGAATTCTTGCCATTTTTCTGCACTGGGAATTCTCATACTCTTCAATTTTCTATAACTCTCATTTTCCTCTATATACTTGGAAAAATTGGGCTTAACAATGAAAATATGTTTGATTTCATTTTGTAAAAAGAACAAGTTCTCAAAATATTCCAAAATGACTTTACCAATTGGAGACCCTTGTGGTAAAGGTTTGTTGACCTGCTCTTTGGCATAAGCCCTGATTTTGTTATCATAATCCTTCTGTGCCATCAAATTTTCATTCAAAGCATGAATTTCTGGAAGGCCTTCTTGTGTTAGTACTGTGTATTTGGCCCAAAATATTGTGATTGCCAAGTTCATGTCCTTGCATATATCCTCCAAATTATTCATCATATTTCTCTTATTCAGGACTTTCTTGATTTGTAGTATACTTTCAGTTCTATCTTGAATTTTTAGCTCTTCAAGCTCTTCTCTGTGTTTGCTATTCAAAAATGTAATAAGTTTCAAGGCTTGAGTAGGCTTGTCAGCCAATTCTTCTTTTGTCCTTTGAATTTATATTTGTGTTGCTTTGAGTAACTCTTTTTGTTCATAAATAATTTGAATTGAAGGCCACTGAGAATGTATGCCTTGAATGATGTTGTTCCAAAGATAATTCTTGATGTAAGATACATGCTCAGTGAGATTAACATGTTGTTGTAGAATCTTTACCTGTTCCTGCAATCTGTTGGCTCTCTGCTCATGTCTTTGGATGTAATTAATGCATCTCTGTTAGATGTTTCAAGATTTCTAATGGTGCCTTTCAAATTTATTATCTCTTTATATTTCAAGGACATGTCTTCCATAGCCTTGACTATGGCAGTTGTTTGACCTATTTGATTTACCTGTGATGTGTATGATGAAGTGGTAGAGATATCTTTATTAGTAATTGACACTGCAGTTGCCAATACTCCTTTCGGTGCCAAGTGTTCTGCCAATGTAGAGGGAACAACTATACTTATAGTTGGAATAACTGTGGGAATGGAGACTTCCTAAGCTTTCTTCAATATTTCATTTTCTTGCATTAAATATTCTATTTGATTTTCCATATCTTTAATCTGAGCTTTCATCTTCAAAACCAATTGCATAGTTTCTCCCTTTTCTATCTTTTCCTGAAGAATTTCTTTTGCCTGAGGGTGCTCACTCTGTGGAAATTTGAGTTTCTTTCTCAAGGCAGCAATATCCTCATTCTTTTGCCTTATCAATTTCTTAGCAATTTCAGTATTGGAGGGATCTGCTCTAGTTTCTATCACCAAATCTTCTAAGGACTTGATCCTCAAATCCTTAGCATGGAGAGATGCTTTATCTAATTTCATTTGAGTTTGAAAATTAGATACAGTATTTTGAAGCATGGTATAACTCATGGTTTTGCTTACTACCTTTGAATATAGCATGTCTGAAGCACTTCTATGGAACTCTATCTGATCTAGTTCATGTATAGTATCAGCATTCACTTGAAATTCTATCTTCCTGTAGTCTGTGGCTGACTTTGGATCTGTTACTACTGGTTGGAGAAAAGACATGATCATTTTATTTTTTGAGTAATCAAATGTTGTTACAAGTCTGTCTTTATCTCCTGGTTTTTCCTTCAAAAGTTTAGAATAAACTTCATTCTTGATTTCCTCATTTTTTTCCCTGATCTGCTTGAACCTTTTCTGAATATCAGAATCAGTTTCTTCTGTCATTTTAGAGGAAGAGGGAGCTTTTGTATATGCTTCAATCATTTCTTTGACTTTTCCCTGTGCTCAAATCTGTTCATTCTGAATTTCCCTGAGTGTTTAATTAACAATCATTGTGGCCTCATCATTTGTTTACTGATCATTATTATCATCTACATCTATGACTCCTTCTTTTTCTAGAGTAGTCATTTTGGCCTTCTTGTTGTAGACGGTTTTAAATTTATTTTCAATGATTGTCTCTGCCAAATAGCCTTCTTCTTTTCTCGGCCTTTTATTGGATACCTCTACTTGTTGGTTAACTGTAACCATCTATGTACAATCCATCTGATTTTCCTGCAGATTATCTATTTTCATCTCCTGATCATCATCAATTAAAGTGTTTGAAACCCATTCCATATGATTGGCATATTTTTCAATTAGTGGCTTTGATTCATGGAGGAGTGGAGTTAACTTACATTTGACCCAGAGGTTGCTCAGAATACCTCTAGGGTCATAGTTCCAGTAAAAGCTTTCTTAGAACTTGAATATTGATAATTTGCTGCTTACCTCTTTCAAAGCATCTCTGTTGTTGACTATGAAAGAGCCAATTTGACTTTTAACTTGAATTGTGCTTTCTTTTTGGATGCTATAAAGTTCACTGCATCTGCATTTAAAATCTATCTCAAGTATTCCAAAGCAAAAATCCTTGTAGTTAGAAACTTTGGTAATTTGTAAGGAGCCAAGATTGCACCATACACTCTAATTTCTATGTGATTTTTATACAAATACCAATCTCCAACTTTACAGTTTTTAGACAACTATAAAATTCTTTTGATTTCTTCATTGATCCTTGGTGGCTCTGCTTTTTCCAACAAACTCATGGTGGGTCTGTTAAAAAAATCATTGAAATCACTGTAACTATACTCACTGTTGTTTTTCCTAAGAAGAGAAGTCCAGAATATTACAGAAAGAGGTTTGCCCTCCATATCCATCTTCTGTAATGCAATGGGAAAATTATCTGCTTGAGAAAATAGGAAGAGATGTAACAAATATGATGTATATCTGAGCACTCCTTCATCAGGTAATTTTATTAGCTGATAATGTGTATTATCAGCAATGAATTTGGCAAAGTCAAAGACCAATTCTGGTTGTTGTCCAGGAGACAAAGTAGAGAGGAACCCTAAAATGGAGGCATATGTAAATTCATCATTAACATAGCCTAGAATGAATGACAGCATGGAAATGATCTTTCTAGAGCCCTCAGGGAAATCAAAAGTATCATAAGGTGGATTTACCTTAGGAAGGTTGACATGATTGGGCATGAAGTTTTGAAGGGTCTCAAACTTCCTAGGGAAATCCAGGTATAAATACATCTGAGTCAAATCTTCAATTGACAATGATACTGCTCGTGGATCATGGCTTAGTTGGAGCATATCATTGATTGCTTCAACAGTTATGTAAAACAAGACCTCACTATCTTTTTTCACCATGCATCTTTGATAAGGGATATAGTGCATCTAACACAACCTAATGAAATCTTGAGCTGGATGGGTGATGGGAACCACATATTTAGGCAAGTTGGAGTCCCATACAGGTATATCATTTGCCACTTTTTTCTCAAATTTTTCCTGACACCAGCTATGTACTTCAAGTAGATCAAATTCTAAGGTAGCATCAGAAATTCTGTAGTCTAAGTCAATCAAGGGATTTTTTTCTTCATAGGTGACAGGGGCTGCAATGGTCTGAATACCTCAGTAGAATCTGCAGTTAGGAAAACAATAGGTTTATCAATTTTGGAAGGTTTGGGGTTTGGAAGCTTGCTGGAGGTAGGATTCTGAGGTTTGGGACCTCCAGTTTTAGGGTTGACCTAATTTTTAGTCATTTTTAATGAAACTAAGCAAGATTAGACTGTTTTCTCAGCTCTTTATGGAAAGAGAAGGTCCATTAAGTTGTCTTTGGGAAAAATTCAGAATCTAGGTGAGGGTTTTATGAGGAAAATGAAGATTTGCAATGTGCAGAAGGTGGGAAAGGGGTTTTGATGGATTTTTCAGTAATTCAAAGGTATTTTAACTGTAAGAATAGCTTTTGGATGGTAAAAATTATTAAGGCGGAAGTGGAAAATTCTGGGAAAATTTTGACAGGGTTTCTCCTGTTTCTTCAAGGTTTGAGTACTCTCAGATGAGTACTTTTGGCTTTTAAATTAAAAGTGGGTTAATTCTTCTTGAAAATTAAGAATTTGTAGGTTTGGCTTACTGAAAAATACCTTTAAATAGGTATGGTCACAGTTGAAGAGGGTTGCAGGTGGTACCAGTCTTCAAACTAGTTGCAGCTATTTAGTAAGAGGTACTGGGATTCTTCAGAGGCGAAATTACGAGGGGAAATGGATTTCTGAGATTAAAAACAACTTCGAAATGGTGTCTGTGAATTTTTTCTAAGAGGGAGTAGGCGCAAATGTGTGTAAACAATAAGAGCTAAGTCTGAAACCTCAAGTCTTATTAATAAACATAACATTTATTGCAGGTTGATATTAATGGCGGGAGCAGTTTGTGCGTTTGAAGTTGAAACCACTAGTGGTTATCGCATTGCTTCTGGGCGGTAACTAGTTTTTTTCTTTTGCAATGCGATCCAGTAAAATTAAGACACGTAGTGGGTGGTGGTTTCGTAAAACAACTTTTATCGCAAATTTTTTTGTCAACTTCGCTCGATCACTTTGGTAATGCGATATGGGATTTGCGCCATCGGATTTGGTTGAGAGAAGTGAACGGTTGAGATGCGTTGGGAAGCTGCAGGGAAATAAAGTGGGACCGGATACTTTGATATGCGTCGTTGATTCGGTAAGAGGAGATTGACGGTTTAAAATCAATGTGATAGGAAATGGTGGGGGTGGGGGAATTATTTATCGAGTTTAATTTAGAATGTATTATTAAAGGGATTAGGATGATCGGAGGGTCAGAAACGAATGTGAGGCTGCTTCATTTTTATTAATGAAATTTATGTATAAAAGGATTTTACACATAGAATGGGGCATGTTTAAATATTTAACCAGGGTTTAATCTTGTGGTGAGGGGATATGTATCGGGAAAATGGGATAAGGTTAAAGCTTAAACCATGGGTAAAATTAATGAGGGGAAAGGCGAGTAAAATTCTTTTTCTTCACTATTCTATATGCACACTGTGTAAATAAATTGCGCATTTTCAATATAATTTTTATTATATAGTTTTAGATTTGTCAAAGGTCTAAAACTATAGGGGAGAGGGGATATTTTATTATGGATAACTTTCATGTCAAAGGGATTATTTCAGGATGTTTTTCAACATGTGTTTAATATCTTTGACATGAAAAGTATATAATAATAGGGTTTTGGGGATATTAAATAAAAGGGAGTTATATTAATAGGACTAGAATAATTGATAGGGAGTTAATAAAATATGTTAAGTGTTAATATGAAAAGGGACAATGAATACTCAAAATTCATAAATAAAACTAAGGAAAGTGAAAATTAAAGAAAAGCTTTACTATCATAACTTAATCACTTTTACTTAGAATATCATGTTTTTGAGCGTTTTTATGTCTTGTAAAATGGAGGAAGTTAATCAAATGGGCCATTTATGTGACTTTTAAGTAAGAAAAGAGTTCTCACTTACGTAGTTAAATGGTGATGAGTGCATGAAGGGGTAAATGATGAAAATTTCTGGGATTAATATAGAAACTTAACATTTTCAAATAATCAGTCATTGAGCCTTGGGTTTGGTCCCAACAGAAGTCATGGAAATGCCTTGAGCCTCTTTGGCTGATAGTCTAGAATATCAAATTGCTATCGGGAGGGGAAATTAGTTATTTGTAGTCCAGTGAACGATATTTACAATGATGTTTCCCACCTTCTTCTACCTACCCAGTCATTATCTTCTAACATTTTTTCCTTCTATTTTAATCAGGCGCATTTGGACTAGCAACCTTACAACATTTTATTCTTTTTGAAAGCAGTAAATTATCTAATTCTAAACTTATTGCATCCAAGAATCCATATTAAACTGTTGGATTCTTTTATTCTCTACCTAACTAATGAATTTTCATGATTAAATTGTATGACAATTGTTTATTCTCTATCTACAATGTTTGAAAACATGATAAGTCAAGATTAAATTATTCAACCCATCATGGATTATGGAATTTATTGACACTCTGCCATAATCAACTACAAAAAGTAAAAGTAGTGGCGTTTAGACTTGCACACTTTCATGTTTTATTCATCTTTTTTCTTGTGGGTTATACTATTTTTTCTAAGTCCTTCAATTTTTCTTTTAGGACTTTTTACCCTCTCTTTTTTTTTTTGATTTTTTTTTTTTTTTACAAAATATTGGAATACAACTTTCAGAAGGAAAAGTATGTACATATTTACAAGATTACCATCATTCAAGTCAAAATTATGAATCCTATATTTATAGGCTACCAACAGGTGGATTGTTTTATTACCCCATCATAATGGATGTAGGAGCAAGTGTTGAGCCACCCATATTTGGAAATGGTGGTGGTGTACCATTTTTATTTCTATTAGTGTGGCTTTCATAGTAATAATGGTTCCCTATATATGGATTATACTATAACATGGGCCCAATAAGTGCATCAACAATTCTTAATGCAACTGTTTTCATTTCATTAAAAGGTTGTGGGAAGCATGCATTATGGATTACCATGTAAGGGTACCATTATTATGTACATATTGATTCAAAATGTTTATCTTTGATGATATCTTCCTCCTCATTGGGAGGGATGGTGGTTGCAACATATTTTACCATAATAAGAAAGGTGTTTTGAGGAAAAATTCTAGTAAAATATCAAAGGGAAATTAAATTTATAAAATGCTACAGTTTCTATTCCAATAATGGATGTGATCCAAAATATCCATCAATGATTTTTTTTTAAAACATATTAAGTAGTTCCAATCTCGTATTATGTTGTACTGGTAATTGGAAAAATGTGAGAAAGAACTTGGCTAAGGATGTGAACTTTATATGAGCACCTGATTTCTCAGTGATTTACCATTTGGATGAGGGCCTAGTTAATGTGTACTAAAACAGTATCAATTTTTTTAAGTATCCATTAATACTATTTAACAAAAAACACGAGTGGAAGGTTTTGATTTACTTAGCAGGGTCCTCTCTTGGCTTAACCTCAATTTTTGGAAGTTTTTTTGGTATTGAAAGCCATGTGGGATGATGGGAAATTTGGTCATTAGTAATCTTAATTAAATCTAGGAGGTTCAAAGAAGAAAAAAATGGCAAGTTGAGAGTGGGAGTCGTCATTGCATTTGCTTTATGACTATGTGAACTTGAGTTAACTTGAGGTATTGTGGTACGAATCAAAGTCACTCCTAAAATAGATGAACCTAACAAGGTTAGGTCAAGCAATGACCAATGTGTGGAAGGTCGATTTGGTGAAGCTAAAAGAGTAGTAGCGCCTCCTACCAACAGTGGAATGCCTTGAAGGCGATCATAATGATGAGTTGTAATAAGTTCCCAAGATGTATTTTCACTATGGGGGAGGGTTTCAAGTAATTTTGATGAGAGATTCAAATCATTAAAATAAAAGCAAGATGGTTATTTCTTTAATTTATGACATTTAAATGTTTGAATCAAATAGATTTTTTTTTCAGATATGTAAAAAGCATGATAAAATTAAAAATTTAAATACCTACAAAGCCTGATGTCCTTCCACTCAAATTGTAATTGAGCCTTCTAAAATTTTTGGATAGTGGAGGATAATTCCATTGGAATAAAATTAGTAAAGTATAAAAAAATGGTTATATTGAGGGGTACTAAGGGTAAAATCTAGAGTTGTTATCAATGTACCCAATATCCATTAAAAATTTCCTCTAGGTGTAGTTGCATTGGGTAGATTTTCTAATAATTTTCCACTTAGCTTCCTCTTTCTAATATGGGTAAGATGATGTTATATTATAGGTATCAACCATAGATCTGGAACCCATATCAAGATTTGGGAGACTCAATGGATTTCACAAAATCATAGGTTTAAGCCTTGCACCCATTATGTGTTTATTCTCACCATTGGCCTTTGTGATAATGGATTTTGAAGGATTTAAAGTACTCTAAAGGTCAACTTCCTATGTTTCAAATGAGAATGACTAAGGGAGATTTTGGATACCTATTCAAAAGTCTTAACTTAAAATACCAAGTTGTTATGTGATCTTACAATGTAGGATCTTATTTGGTTAAGTTAAAGTTGATTTTAAAAATGTATTTGAGTTAGGAGGATGTCCTAAATCATTAACTTATGGCTTGATGATGTCAAACTCCATATATAAAAGATTCATATTTCTAATTTCCCTAGATCATTGGAAGTGAAAGGAAAAGAGCATACTCTTTGAAGAGAATTATATAAAATATGTTTGTTGTTTATGAGTGAATTTCATGAAAGAGGTGTGTTTCAATCACATATGCTATAAATTTTTAAGGTATGGATATCATGGGATGCTTTCTTGTCTAACTAGTTAAACTATTAACTTGGTTCCCTGCATAAAACAAAAATATGTGTCCATATTGTGGAACTTACTTCATAATAACTAATCTATGTCAAAAATATTCTAACAAGGGAGATGAAGATGGCTCAAAAATCCTTTCTGATTTACCAAGATCACTAAGTGTGTGAGGTGAAGATAATATACTAGGGAAATGAGCTTCTCTTAATGGTCTCTAACCGATTAAAAAAAATAGATCCTATAAAAAGAAAACTTATTGGCCCAGGTTAATGTACTAATTAACCTAAAATTTATCAATGAACAAGGGTAGGGTATTAGGGGATACCAACTTTCTCAAGAATAAAGATTTTTTTTGTGAAAATTACAAATGAGTATATTCAAATGGGCTACCAACTTATAGTTGCATGAGTTGTGCATCCTACAAATAGGAAGTTTCTAGGAATCACACAAATATTTATTGAATAGTCATGTGAATTTTTTGCATCAATACACAAAGAATAATTTATCTAATATTAAAAAAGTTCAAGGCTTCTTATTATTTCTATATTTTTATGGCAAGTATGAGATTTAAATTTCACTAGAAGAAAGAGTCTTACAAGAAACATAAGAGAGAAAATAATATTGTTGAGTTACCATACCTTGTGGTTGAATTTGTTAGAAGGATGGAAAATATCCCACTTTTTATGTGAGCTATTGAAAATAGCAAAAGATTAAACTAGTGTTTAGAATAAATATAGTAGTGAAGGACCACACAAGACACCAATAGGAGGTTCTCAAACTATTGAAGAAGAACTTGGCTATAACACAAAATAGGACGAAACAACAAGTAGATCAACATCAAAGTGAAAGGATGAAGTGGAGGATTAGGTATTTTTGAGAATCTAACCATATAAATAGATTCTAATCAAGCAACAAAACAAGGACAATAAATTATCACCGAGGTAATAGGGCTCCTATAAGGTGTTGCAGAGGATTGGAAATATGGATTACAAATTGGATCTTCCTTCATCTTCACATGTACATATTTTCTTCCATGTATCTTGTGTAAATATGGTAATCAGTGACAAGATCCAATCCAATCTACTTTACTAGAGGTCGATGAAGAAGCAACAATCATACTAGAAAAAAAAATGGAAACAAGAATTAAGAAGTTGTGAAATTGAGAAATCACTGAGTACTTCATCAAATGGAAGAACATACTAGTGTAAGAGGTGACACAAGAAGATGGGATATTTTTAAGGTGCATGGTTCATAATAGTTATGCAATGATTCCTTTCTTGAGATGATATTTGTATGCTTTAAGGAGAAAATACATGCTAAAAAATGGAATTATGTGTTTTTTGCATTAAATTAGGGAATGATGTAAAATGCATGCCCTAGAAAAAAAATTGGAAGCCTTGTGTCAATATTTACATGATAACTTCCTCAAAACACTATGTTATTGAAAATGGATGTCTTTATACAAATTATGAAAATATAAAATAAGTTTTTTTATAGGAAGATGAATGAAAATGGTTTTTGATCCATTGAATAATATGAATGTTGACACCATAACTTCACCAAATCTATATTTAATGACCATTATTTTTTTATTTTTATCATTCAATTTAATACCTCATTCTTCTTATATTATCAGGTAAAATTTTAATATGGTATGCTTCTCATATTGTGGTAGGGTAATTGTGGGAAGGTTCCAACCTTATAGTAGGTAAACAAATAACAATATCCATATCCATTAATGTAAATTTTATTATTAATTTTCTAATTGAATTGAATTGTTTTTCCAGTTGATATATGCAGTTGTCCACAACTGATGTTGATAATATAGAAATAATGACGGATCATTTGAATCCACTGATCTGATTGTATTATTATATTATTTCTCATCGATCTCAATGCTTTCAAAGTGGAAAAAATTGGAGGAATAAGCTCATAGGGCCACTTTTACCAATATCTCCTAGTTCAGAGAATTGAAGTTTGAAACCTTCTAGCAAACATTTGAGGTATCAATCAATTTTTTTTGGGGTTCCAAAAAATATTACTTATGCCAAACCCTTGGAAATGTTCTAAATTTAGAGACCCTTCTAACAATGTAAGAAAGGTTTCAAATGAAGTCCTTTCTGCCACCCCAAAATTTACCTTCTTATTTGACCATCATGGTTTGAGAGGATGCTATGTAAACCCCTATTAGTCATGTAAAATGGGCTTGTTGGCTTGAGGGGTCCTAACCCAGAATCAAAGTTTATCGCGCAACCAACAAACCCTCCAACTATTGTCCCTTTCGGCAGTAACCTGTTTGTGCAAATTAAAGTCTCACCCGGAGCAATATGGGGGGCTACTAGAACCAAGTTTCTGTATCCTAAGGAAGAAATTGATGTGGTGTCCCTAAATAGGTTTATGAAAGAACTTATTGCAGATTGGAAACAAATGCACACATATAGGGATCAATACTTATCATATTTGTCACAAATACAGATAATTCATATAACAAATGTATCGCAGATAAAATTTGTCACAAATATATAAATAACAGAATCAAATATTCACAATGTGCAATAATTTAAGCAGGTCTATTCATGTACTTAACCATCAACATATACTCATGCATAAAGAACAGATTTACTCGCGCGGATATAATTGACCATAACAAAATTAAAGCGATCTCAAAGCAATAACAGGAAACATATAGCTCAGATATCATACACATAACACATTTGGTTCACCAAAATAGTTCTTGTGTTAGATTCAAAGAAATTAAATTTAGTCAGACTTTCCCTTACAATTACCCTTCCGTGCACATAGCCAGCGGAGTCCGCACACAGCCAAGACTAGGTCTTTGAGTACACATCCAGCAAGAGCATTTCTACCCAACCCAGAATTACAAAAATGTATCACAAACGCATAAACACTTACTTATATCCAAAACATAATATCTCCTTTGACTAGACTCTATTTATATTTATACTCGTCCAACACGCAGATACTATGGTCACAAACCATGGTTTGAGGCCCACAATTTACCCTTACAACCCATTTACATAAAAGAGGGACTTTGACTCACTCCAAAGCCCCTTGAACTTTCCACACAGAGTGCATATCGAAAAACACATACAAAAGTTACTCAAAATTCACCCCAAGGGACCCCGCTCTGACAAGCCCCCAACACACACCTGTGACTCATCCTGAGTTACTGTGGGGTCGAATCCTTCATATTTTCTTGATTTTATTAGTAAAATACACAGTACAATTTAAAAATTTTACTATTCATGTATTAAAGTGGAAAATTGGAAGAACCTACTTCATGTTGGTTTCCATGTTTCCATTTTGATAAAAAGGAGCTTTTAATAATATAATTTGTCGAGATGCATGAGGAGTTCCCTGATGGACTTTAGGACCTAAGTGTCCCATAAATTCCTTCATACATTTGAATTCAACAATTTTTGGGATAATGGTGAATATAGTGACCAAAATTTTCATAATGTGCAAGATAAATTGGTCCAAATAATTTTTCTTTTCTTTTTTATTTCGGTAAGTGTTTCGCTATCTTGAATATTGGTTTCAATTTTTGGGATTTATCCTTGTCGAGCGAATAAAAGTTCGATGGTGTCATTTTCCTAGCATTACATTCTATCATAATAGGTAAGCCTATGGATTTTTTTATTTAGGGTTTCCCCCCTACCCTTGATTTTCATTTTGTCCATTATTTTTCTTTCTTCTTCCCATAATTCCATTAGGAAGGGAGGTTGGTTTTGTTGGGTTTTTCCAACATATATTTTTTTGTGGAAAATATATTTGAACAAAATTAACCTCTGCATGCAATTGATTTCTAGGAGTATTTTGAGGTGGGATAGGGAAGGGGAAACAAGATTTTATGTATGGGGGATTCCCATATGCATTTTGGGATGTAGAAAACCCCCCAAAATTCCACAAGATGTTATAAAAATACCATGCATAAGAGGGTCATTAGGTGTAGTGGGTGGATTTTTGTAATACCCCATCATAATAGATGTAGGAGAAAGTGTTGACCTACAAATATTTGGAATTGTTGGTGGTGTACCATTTTTATTTCTATTAGTGTGGTTTTTGTAGGAATCATGGTTCCTTGTATATGGATTATACTAGAACATGGACCCAATAAGTGCATCAACAATGCTTAATGCAACTATTTTCACTTCATTAAAAGGTTGTAGGGAGCAGGCATTATGGATTACGATATAAGGGTACCATTATTATGTACATATTGACTCAAAACCTTTATCTTTGATGATAAATTCCTCCTCTTTGTGAGGGATGGTGGTTGAAACATATTTTACCATAATAAGAAAAGTGTTTTGAGGAAAAATTCTAGTAAAATCTCAAAGGGAAATTCAATTGAGAAAATACAACAGTGTCTATGCCTGCCAATAATGGATGTGATCCAAAATATCCATCAATGAGTTTTTTTTTAAACTTATTAAGTAGTTCCAATCTCATATTATGTTGTACTGGTAATCATGTAAAATGGGCTTGTTGGCTTGAAGGGTCCTAACCCAGGTTCAGAGTTTATCATGCAACCAACAAACCCTCCAATTACTGTCCCTTTTCGTAGTGACCTGCTTGCGCAAATCAAAGTCTCACTCGAAGCAATATGGGGGGGTGGTGGAACCAAGTTTCCACACCCTAAGGAAGAAATTGATGTGGTGGCCCTAAATAGGCTTATGATAGAACTTATTGCAGATTGGAAACAAATGCACACATATAGAGATAAGTACTTACCATCTTTGTCGCAAATACAAATAATGCATATAACAAACATATCACAGATCAAATTCCTCACAGATATATAAATAACAAAATCAAATCTTCACAATGTGAAATAATTTAAGAATATCTATTCATGTACTTAACCACCAACAAATACTCATGCATAAAGAACATATTTACTTGCGTGGATATAATTGATCATAACAAAATTAAAGCGATCTCAAAGAAATAACATGAAACATATAGCTCAGATATTAGACACATAACACATTTGGTTTGCCAAAATAGTTCTTGTATTATATTCCAAGTAGTTAAGTGTAGTCAGACTTTCCCTTACAATTACCCTTCTGCACACATGGCCAACAGAGTTTTCACACAACTAGGACTAGGTCTCCACGTACACAACCAACAGGATAATTTCTGCCCAACCCAGACTTACACAAATGTATCACAGTTGCATAAATACTTACTTAGATCCAAAACATCATGTCTCCATAGAATAGAAGATATTCATATTTATACTCATCTAGTGCGCAAATACTATGGTCTCAAACCATGGTTTGAGGCCCACAGTTTACCCTTACAACACATTTACATAAAATAGGGACTTTGACCCACCCCAAAGTTACATACAAAAGTTACTCAAAATTCACCCTAGGGGATCTCGCTCAGATAGGACCCCAACACAAACTCATGACTCATCTTGAGTCATTGTGGGGTCAACTCCTTCATATTTTCTTGGAGTGCAACGAAAAAAGTTTTCAGTGGTGACACCACCTCAAGGATATGTGCAACAACTCCCTATGATTTGTTTACCAAATTTTCTATAATTGGACCTTTAGTGCCAAGTTCAATACTTCTATGAGTCTACTGAAGGGTCTTCAACGCACCATCCAATATTTGTGACAACTAAAAATCCTCCTCGGTCCATGACTACATCTGAATTTTGAGCAACCATTCTCTGTGATGTAGATCCTCGATTCCAGTCTGAATTACCTGGCCCTCCTATAGGCAGGCGAGTTGTTGTGCAATGACGAGGGTGGGTGTCGCCATCATAATGTCAGCAAATTGTTGCTCCTTTATGCATAGTTCATTGTGCAGCTACTGTACCATTGGGTCATTCTGAACCGAAGTCCAAACACCCATGGCCTTGTCCAATAATTGACCGCACTATGTAGCTGCAGTAGCAATGCTATCTGTGTCTTGCTTGACCTCATCATCCCTCTAAGATTTAACTTTCGACGGGGATTTAGGTTGCAACTTCAGCTAAATTTCGACAATATAGTGCTCAAATTCTGCACGGACAGTCTGAACTTCCATGCACGAGGCCTTTAATACAATGGATAACCATTCTAATTTATTTTCTAGAGAGGCTATGGTGGGGACCGCTGACACATCGTTGCATACTTGGTTGATCTTTTATTTGAGTGTAGCACGCTCAGCCTCTGTTGTTCAACATTCTTCTTCGATACTCTGTTGCTTCTGTTGGAGGTCTACCATGTGCTATTGTGCTTCAGTGATGTCACGATAGGCATGAGCTTCTTGAAATTGTAGTTCTTCCACTATCATGGTGTGGACCATATGTATCTTTCTTATAGGTAACATAGCCAAATCAACATTTATATCCTGGCAGGCTCAGATCTTTGCACGCAGCATTGGGAATTCAATGCTAATGGCTTGTTCAGGGATATGAACCAAGTAGGCCTCTCCTTTCGAAGGAATTTTTTTTGTGATGGGATGCAACATACACGATCATTTGTAACTGGATCGCTTGTGCTACGCTCGCCTAAATCATGCTCGCTTGAACTTTAAGTTCTTGGATGCCACTCAATACCCCATCGAGAATAGCCTTGTACTGTGCTTCTAGGTCTGTCCACATATCCTCAGTTGTTATCATGACCGTGTTTTCTATCTCACTGAAATCATCTTGGGTCAACATGAGTTATTCTTCTTTGGTGGCCTTAGAGCCTTTTCATTTCTTCCTTGATCCGCTCACGGTCTGAGAACCGTGCTTTGTTCCCTTGGAAGCCTAGACTTCTACTCGCTCCTCTATCTCCATAGGCCTAATACCATTCTTCCCAAGTGCATTTTCTATCTTTAGGTCAATTTTCTCGCCAGTTGTAGTCAGCGTGGGCTCTGCTCCCATGTTCTTTTCAGCGGTTTGAGTACTAGTATGCGTCTTGGAGGGCGTCTTCAGAATAGAGGTAGATGCACCTTCCGTGGTGCGCGACTCCAACCAAGATGGTGGCCACTCTACAGTGACACACAAAAAATCATCCTTAGTGATGAGATACGAAAATTCATATCAGATTCCTTCAACTATGCCCTTCATGCAAATGTGAATGTTGTGGAATGTGGATTTAAAATCCAAAATCAACTTGTACTGATCGTACAAAGTTGGAGACAACCTCGGTTTGGATTAAATTGACTTAAATATTGAGGAATCTAGCAAGACACAAAAGAAATATTTTCCATGATGCATGCGAGGATGGAGGAACTCCACAACGTGGCATATCGCACAACTTTATACATCTGCGATTCTATGTTAGGAAACTATGTTTCCTCTGGGGTCTTCCATCTGATCAGGGTGATCAACATCAGGAACCAAGCATAATAGAAGTGCTTTCCCTTCTCTTTCACCTCACACACGTTCTCCAAAAATTCCTTGCATAAATATTGCGCCCAATTATAGATGACTCCCTTCTCAAACTGTCCTGCAAGTGCAATTACTTGTGTAGGGACTTCCTTAGGCCTACACTTCCACATCATCTTGCAAGCTAAGATGATCATCCCAAATTGGATGGTTGGGTCATTGATTTCATTGACTACAAATCCTCAGTTATGGTGCGACACTTGGTAGTTCGTTTTGATTTTTTCTGCCACATTCTTTTCCTAGGCTTTTCCTCAAAAATCAGCCATGGGATCTATGCCTTGATCAAGCAGGGTAGTGATCTGATGGATTAGTGTGAAATCAATGGGTATGCATTCTCCCAACCATAAAGCTTCACCATGCACTAGTGCGAGCAATTGTCACACACATATATCATTTATCGCCCTGCGCCCGAAATGTGGGACCTACAATAAATTCAAAAGCCTTGCCTTGTGTAGGCCCAACACCCAGCATTTCGGCTCCACGCGCACGAGTCCCCCATCATAAGGCATGCGGTCTAGATAGTGCTCAGGTGCAAGCTCCAAGAATTTAGCAGCATCATCAAGGTCCCAATCCTCCATCTTTAGCTATGGCACTTTGGTGAACATATCGCCTTCAAGTGGGACATTCTTTGGAATCAAAGGCATGTTAATATATGCCCGCACTTTGTCAAGATCCTTTAAGACCTAGACTAACACCTTGCATAGTGTGACATAGGTCAACAACTACAAGAATGGGGCTAGTTCGACCACATTCTCCTCCTCCATGATCGTCTCAGGTAGCTCTGCCATGGGTATCTTCTAGCACTAAACCATAATGGAGCACGACTTCGGAGTATTGTCTCATAAGGGATTTGTACATCCTGGATGTTTGACCCTTCTTGGTTTTTTCAGGCACAGTTATTCTCAGCGATCGGCGCAGCAGGATCCTCTTTAGGGCATGTAGCTATTATGGCGGGAGGGATAACGTAGCCTAGACCCCTACGACGCAACTCCTCCTCAAATCCCAGATCTAGACCAGACATAGAAAATGAGTAGCTTGCAAGAATTAGAGAGCTCAAGATAGAAAATTCACACATAAAGTAAAGGGAACTAATGTAATCCCTTAGGGCATATTTCTAGTGTTGGCGCATCTTCAATGGTCCCTTATGCATTAATGTGTCTCCATAAATAACAAATCAGTTCCAAATATGGTAAAATCCCCTCATTAAATGCAACCTAAACACTCCCTTAAATGCTAATAAAACTCTCTTTTCCAGATTTCTTATTCCAACAGCTAGATTTTAGCACCTCTACGACTCATTCAACCTCATCGCACAACTATCGTGGGCATGTCACACCTGTCTACAGATCTTCCATCCCGTCTACGCAGATCCAATACTCCAACCATATAGTCATTTGATGCACATAAGGAGAGGGTCATCCCAGTATGGCTTCAATTAGCTTCCATTGACATACCTCCATCAGTGATATCCTTAACAATATATGGCCCTAGCTAATGCATCTTTAACTTCCATGGGTGGCACGCAAACTTGATGTCATACAACAAGATCAAATCATCTTCCTTAAATACCTTTTGTCTGATGTGCCTATCATTCCACGCCTTTTCGCTCACCTTATGAACTTGCTGATGGAAATTTGCAATAAAGTTTTCTTCTTCGAGTGCGACAAATTGCGATAAACATTCCTTCATAATATCTACTTATGCCATATTTGTGAATGTTGCAATGCATAGATTGGGAAAAATTTACTCCATCGACAACACATCTTCTTTCTCATACACCATCCTGAAGGGTGTCCTTCCAGTCAAATTTTTACATGTGGTTCGATATGCCCAGAGAACTGTAGGTACATGCTCTTTCCAATCATTCCATTTAGCATTGAAAATATTCGTAAGCACAGTATATAACATATTAATAAAGGTTTCCACTGTACCATTCGCCTGTTGGTGATATGGAGTACTCTTCTGATGATGAATCCATAATTCATCTGTTAAGGCTTCAATGGATTCATTAACAAAGTGTGTACCTTGATCACTTATTAGAATCTTGGGACATAAAAAGTGAGTGAAAATATTCTCGAAGATGAAGTGCGTAGATGTATCCGCAGTACAGTCCTTCACTGGCCTAGCTTCAACCCATATGGTTACATAGTTAGTCATAGTGATTATGTAATGTGCACCGCTCTTCTTGCCTGGAGGTTTAATAGGTCCAAAAAAGTCGGAAACCCATTTCTCAAATTCTTACAACACCACATGTGGATGTAGGGGTATCTCATCTCTGCGTGATGGCTTCTTAGTCCTCTGGCATACATCACATGCGCGACAATGCACATAGGCATCATTGTGCAATGTGGGCCAACATAACCCACCACGCAAAATATTCTGCATCATTTCCTTCCTTGCATAGTGACCACCGGCAACCCATCCATGAGTTTCATCTAAGATGTCACTCCTTTCAAACTCCAAAACCTATATTCGCAAAACTTTGTATGCACCCATATTGTACAACTAGCCAACAATAATAGTAAATTCTGTTGCATGCACCATGAGCTATTTCTTCTTCTGCATTGTATATTCCTTAGGTGCACATCCAATAGTCAGGAACTAAATAATATCAGGGAAATGATCGTCAAAAATATTTACTACAAAAAAACTACGCAATTGGTAATACATATTCTAAGCTAGTAGGTTCTTTGTGAGTCTCAATGCATGATAGATGGCCTGACCCAACATTCAGTCTCCATGGTTTCACAATGATCTCAAAGTCATACTCCTGGAATAGTAAAAACCACCTGCAGATCTTCCCACCCAACATAGGCTTATTGATCAGGCACTTCAAAGAATAGTGATCAGTAAACATCTAGAAATGTTCTCCTAACAGATAGTGGTATAATTTCTGTAGCGCATACACCATCGCTAATCCTTCTCTTTCAGTGGTTGAATAATTTTGTTCCGCACTTGAGAGATTTTGACTAGCATAGGAAATGGGGTGATCAATCTCTACAGATCTTGTTTGTGCTTAAATAGCTCTGAGAATGATACAGGAGGCATCAACATGCACATGAAACACCTTTTACCAATTTGGAAAGATAAATATGGGCGTTGTGACCATCTTTTCCTTCAAAATTTAAAAAATCTTCTGACATTTTTCATGCCAACAGAATGTCACATCCTTTTTGAGAAATTTCTCCATAGGCGCAGTGATCAACGCATAACCATTAATGAACTTTTGATAATACCCAGTGTGCCCCAATATTGAGCACAATTTTTTGACATTCGCAAGTACCTCTAGATTAACAATCACTGCGATCTTTGTGGGATATATCTTCAACCCTTCTTGGCAGACAATGTGACCCAAAAATATCCCGAATGGTACATAGAATATACATTTCTTCAACTTTATTAAGATCTTATACTTTCTATAGGTATCCAAAATTAAGCGTAGATTTGAGACATGCTTTTTCAACTGCCCAAAAATAGTCCAAACATCAAAATATACTTCAAGGAACTTATGGATATACTCCTTGAATGTAGATGCTACTATGCACAAGAATATGGAAGGCACATTCTTCAAGCCAAAGGGAATAACTGTATACTGGAAATATCCCCACTCTATTTCAAAAGTGGCCTACTGCGATCCTATGGTGAAATCTCGATCTAATGATACCCTGAGAACCTATCTATGAATGAATAAGCTTCTTGTCCTCCAATTTTGTCCAATATATCATCAGAGAATGGCATTGGGAATGGATCATGCACACATGCATCATTCAACTTTCACAGGTCCACACAAATCCTTATCTCACCTTTTTCCTTCTTATCTTGCATGACTATGGGACTTACCTAACTAGATTCTTTCACTAGTTGTATAATGCCTACATCAACCATCTTATCCAACTCTTCCTTCACCTTCTACTAATATTTTGGATTCAATCTGTAAGGGAACTTCTTCAATGGACGCGCATAAGGTTTCAAAGTGATCTTCATGACTCCAAGCTCTCCAATTATCCCTTTCAAATCTGAGAACTTTGTAGGAAATAAGTCCTGATAATCTGTCATCAGCTCAACAACCTTTCCCACTGTGTCATTGTCCAAATAATCTCCAATCTTCGATAACTTCAGTTTTTCTTCAAATCCAATATTTACTTGCTGAATATTTAAAGGTTTTGTGACATCTAGTGAAGTGATTGAGGGCCCAACAACTATGACTTGTCCCTTATATTCCAGAATTATTATATTCCTTGGATCTTCTTCATTTTCCTCAAGTGTCATATTTCTAAAATTAACAATATCCTTCATTTGTGCATCCCAAGATGGCGAAGTGCGCTCTACCGTTGGCTTTTTTGTGTCAAAGATAACTTCTTGAATATCATGAAGTTCTTTACCAATCTTGACAAACCCTCTCTTGAAGCTCAAGGTTAAGATGAAAATATTTGTCAACGCATACCATTCACTAGTACCTCAGTGGAACTCTGTCTCCAAATACCACTCAATAGGTACCTTTCACAACGTATGAATGAACATGTGGACCCCTTAAGGTCTCGGTTCTATGCCCCATACCTCTCTCCATTTAGCCAAATGTCTGCGCGGGTCATCCTTTCCAAAATAGACTTCTTCCATCCTGATAGTTGAACGTTCAAAGTAGAATCTCATCATTCACGTGCATTCATCACATTTTATCATGTTTTCTTTATGATTCTCCCACCATCATGCTGAGTAGTGCATAGTCCGAGATCCGGGGCATGGAATCTATGTCCTTCTCGGAAATTTCTTTCAATTTATCCTAAAAACATATTTACTTCAGTTAGACCATAATAATGTGGTAATTTGCGTACCTCTGATGTTATGCAGTGAAGAGATCTGGTAACTCAATTGCAATGCAACACAGATACTTCACATAATCAATTCTGCCAAGTCTCTAATTCTTCGTCAGAACCTGAGAAGCATGAGATGTCCTTTTCCTTATTCATCCATCCATTAACCATTGGGTTGATCCAATATTCATTGTGCAAAGTTAGCTTATAGATATGGTCCATATCATTATCAATGCACATAGGTTCTGTGTATCTTTCTCCTTCTGTAGGATCTAGGGGAATTATGACTCTTGTTGCATTGTTTTCAAACTCCATTATTCTCCTTTTTAGGTTTATGATACCATCCATATCAATAGCCCAATCCAATCCAAAAAGCACGGGATAAGGATCATTATCATCCACAATTTGTATAACTTTGAAATCTGAAATTACCTTAACACCTTCAATACTGACTACGACTTGCGACAGTCCTCCTAATGGAATGATTTTCTGTTGGTTTTCCATGCATTGTTGAATGGTAGACCATTACATATGAGGTTCTCCCATGCACTGCAAAGTTTTCTTAGGTAAGACATTTACATCAAACCCTAGATCTAGAATAACCTGATCCATTTCATAAGCACCGATCTGAGCAGTCATACGCATCTCTCACCCTGTTCTTTTCTTATTCTTATAGATTTTGTTGACCGCTTTATGTTCTATCAGAGATTATTCCTTTTCTGCGCAATTATCTATTAATGCCTGAAGGTTATCCACCACCTTTTTGTTGCACAATAACTTAATGCAAGCTTATAACAATGGCATTATCTGATAATATACTCCTACATCCTTCATTGGTCTACCCGATGTCGATGTGATTCCCTCTGCAAACCCTTTTCACACTTCAATAAAAGTCTATTTTTCATGCTACAAATCAAATCCATATTTTTTCTCAGGTTCCTTACGAATCCATAGGTTAGTATCTGAATTATCTCCCTTATCCTCATTAGTGCCCACACCTCTCCTAGTGACTACATTCATGCTAGGATCTTCCTCGCGTGTTTCTGCTCTGACGATATGAATATTCTGCATTAGTGTATGCATATTTTTTTTCTTGCATATTAGCAATAACAGGAAAATATTCTATTACATGGTCAAACTCTCTACTGTACCTAAATGATTGTCTCACTGGATTTGGACAGTTGCGCGCATAGTGACCAAAATCTTTGTAGTTTTACCAAATCACCTGCCCCTTTCCTCGACTAACTGATCCTCCTCCTCTTCCTCTCCCTCCGTTCTAAAAGCCATCGTGCCCAGACGGGGATGTTGGTGAGGTAGGATTGACTATTATTCTATATATTTTAGCTTTTTCCATCATTAGGTCAAAAATTCAACACTATTTTTCATCATGACTCGGCGACGAACATAATATTAAAAACAGATGCTTAAACTCAGGGATATATTTTTCGATCCTTGGAAATAAATATGTTGCATGCAGACCCATAACTTGACATATCGCACACCACACATGAGGTATCCCGCTTGGCTCTGTCACGCTCTTCAGTGGGTCTAGTCCTCCAGCATGTAGATAATCATTGAAGACTAGACATTGATCCTTATGATGCCCAACAACTTTACATTGTATGCACTAGACTTTTGCACATACCTCCTTGCCCTTATGTTTGCGTAGATTTTAAATCTCCAAATTCATTTCTTCCAACTGAATCTGAATCTGTTGAGTTCCAATCACAACAGGTATTGGCACAACTTCTAATTTCATCACAATCTCCACGACCTTAGCTCGTGTGGAAATATTCTGTTAACCCAATGGCTAGTGCATATGTGGGAAAAACATAGAAATAAACCACTCCTTGTGTTTGGTATCATCGATAGTGAATCTGCCATCTATGACAGTGCACTTTAGTCCCTGATCTCTCTCCCACATAGATTCATTTATCTCTTGGTGAATCTCTTTCAATTCTGTAACACACTATGCATATGACTTAGGATTTTTGAACTGTTATTTGAGGGCATATTTCAACTAATCTAGAGTGGCATTTGGGTTTTCTTGTACATATATAATATACCATTCCAATGCACGATCTTGGAAATAAGTGGCTAACCGCGATTTATTGATTTGTTGTGCTCGCCATACAACATCAATCACAAACCAAAATTTCTTAGTATATTCATTTCCAATACCTTTGAAAGTAGGTAGCTTCATAGACGTGACCATATCTATGCCTGGGGAAGGTGGAGGTGGAGGTGGAGTTGACGACATGTGAGATGAGTGTGGAAGTGGAGTGGATGGGATCTAAATAATGGTCAAGGCTCCTTGATTGTTCTGATCCGGTGAAACTTCTTCTTGAGAGAATTCCTCTTCTTTAGAGCATGTAGATTCACTAGAGCTACTAGTTTTTGACTCATCCTCACTATAATATCTACCCTTGAGAGGATTGCAAACAAACCCTTCTGCTAAATCTACGTGGTAAACTATTCCACTGCGCGTAGTTGGGACTCTTCGGGACATTCACGCAATATGTTCGCACAAAGAGCCTTGTTCACATAATAGCATATTTAGCAATAACTTCAAGGAGTGTAGGAACTTACCTCTAGGACCCTTGAAAAATATATTTTTTGCTTTAGAGTATGACACAAAATGATCATTGGAAAACTTTGTCACAAATCCTCCTAATACACGATCGATCCAATGATCTATGATGCATTTGATCATATTTCTTGTCTTTTCTAATTGTTGTATTAATTCAAGTTTCCACGGAGTGACTATGTCGTCCTTCATGCAGCTATTGAATTCATTCAATCACAAAAACTATTCATGCAACTCAATTGCAAAGGATGAAAATAATATCTCATTAACTTCTGTATAGATATACCTCTTAACCCACTTTTCAGGAGATAGCTTAGAACTTCGGTTCTCTTGGATCGTGAATTCAAGGATCTTTCTATCTATCCAATCTTGTAATTCGTTCTTCGTAGGATGCCACAACATTAAATATCCCTCAAAATGATCCCGGTCTTAGCAACAGAACCATTTGTTGGCTGGAGGGGTCCTGAACCAGGTTCAGATTTTTTTGAGCAACCTACAAACCCTCCAACTAATGGCCCTTTCAATAGTGACCTGCTTACGCATATCAAAGTCTCACCCGAAGTAGTATGGGGGGTGCTGGAACCAAGTTTCCACTACCCCGAGGAAGAAATTAATGTGGTGTCCCTAAATAGGTTTATGATAGAAATTATTACATATTTGAAACATATGCGCACATATATAGATCAATACTTATCATATTTGTTGAAAATATAGATAATGCATATAATAGATGTAACAGAGATAAACTTCGTCACAGATATAAAAATAACAAAATCAGATCTTCACAATGCGCAATAATTTAAGAAGATATATTCATGTCCTTAACCATCAACAGATACTCATGCATAATGAAAATATTTACTTGCATAGATATAAATGATCATAACAGAAGTAAAGAAATCTCAAAGCAATAACTAGAAGCAGATAGCTCAGATATCAGACACATAACACATTTGGTTCGCCAAAAAAATCCTTGTATTAGATTTAAAGCAGTTCAGTGCAGTGATACTTTCCCTTAAAATTACCCTTTCATGCACACAACCAGAACTAGGACTCCATGCACACAACCATAAAGATCCGTTATACCCACCCAAACTTACACAAATATATCACAGACACATAAACACTTACTTAGTGTAATATCCCAAAATGGGATCTACTAGCAAGGCATGAATGGAAAACACATTTTCCAGGAATGGCTACTACAGAATTTGAAACCAGGACCTGGATCCCTTAGATCTATGTATCTAAGACTGAAATCCAAGAGGTGGCTTAGAATAAATCCCTCTAGGTGGGTTAAACAGATCTCCCACACCTAGTTGTCTTTAGAAAATGCCCGATGAAGGGACTGCAGCAATTCTTGAACAAGAGCTGGAATAACAGTGTTATTTTACAACCATGAACACATGAAGATCTATATATCCAATAAATGTATAATATAGCAGCAAATATATTACAATTTCTTGAGGAAACAATCACTCAAGCAAGGAAATACAAGCCTCAACCATACAGGTACAAGGAAATAGATGCTCACTACTACACTGAGAATTATGCTGGCTAAAATGACACAGTTTATAAGAGGCACCGCTCCATATTACATAATAATAGGAATATATGACAATATATGGCTCAAGAAATAAGGGGGAGCAAGCTCTCAACCCCTGAAAACAATAATACAACAATCCTTGGAAGGATTGGCTGAAATATACAAAATGGAAAAAATGTCGGAGTTGCTGGGTAGCAGCTGCAACTCAAAACTGGAAATGAAATAGAGAAGGCTGAAGATGATGAATAATATGAAGTATACCTCCTCCAATGGATTCTCCAAGTGAAGGCTGATCCTATCACTAGAAATCTCACCCTCCATTCAACAATGAAAAACCCCACAACAAATGCATAATGTAAATAACACAGTTACTGAAGCAAACTGCATTGTAGGGGCAAGGGAATGAGTTGGCCCAATGCCAAGATATGAAATAAGATCCAATGGCTTCCAAACTGATCTCACAAAGGAAAGAGAGACTCTTCCTATGAAAAACAAGTGATGGAAGTGGTGTTGTGATCCCTCACTGCAACACCCTACAACACAACATTATTCTGCTACAGAAATAACGTTGTACTGGAGGACGATGCTTGGCCTCAAGCCTAGATGTAAGGAAAATTAGTACAACTCCTTCAAGAGGCTTCTCAAGAAAGGAGAAGGATTCTTAAACAGGAAATCCTTGTGCTAAGCAGCACAACAACTCAGCTAAACAGCTGGGACTGCAAATAGTCTAAGCAGACACAAAATCAATAATCATATGCATCAGTAACAATGGCTGCCTTGCCCTCCTTTAAAAAAATCAAAGCTCCCTCTCCATGGGTCCCACTCTTTAGGTTTTCCTTCATCAAGGAAACTTCCCTCCTCTTTCTCTGCATTGTCCCACAAGGTGCTCTCCACCTCATACTTCTGCATTGTTTGACTTGGTCAAACTTGACCTAGCCTTCTTGCAAATGTCTCCTTTCACACATAAGGGTGTGAAACCTAGTTCCATCGTGATCTCCTTTCATACTAGGAGGGATTTCATCCATTTTTTTATTGTGTTTGGGCCTCCTCACCCAATTATTCAACTTATAAGTGAAATTAAAAAAAAAATATTCCAATTTATTGAAGGAAAAATTTGGAATATTATAGTCCTCCCCTCCCAAATGTTGCTTGTCCTCAAGAAACTGCAAGGATAGAACTGAGAATTTTCCACCAAGGCATGGAGATTGAAAAGTGTTGGGAAAAAATCTTCCCCAAATGGATCCTCCATCCCCAAGAAATCATCCAAACAAAATGATTCACCTCCCAACATGGCAACTCATGGCAATCTCCTTCCACCTCAAGCTCCAGAAATGAAGGTGGGCTGAAAATATGAATATGGTAAACATCATAGCCTACCCCATGTTGTCCTTCCCTCTACTCATGATGAGTGTAGATTATGTGCTAATCCTGGGCTGCAAAAGTATTGCCCTCAAGTGGAAAAATGAAGAACAATCCTCCAATGATTTCTCCTCCAACATTGAAGAAAAAGCTGGCCCAAAACAATCTATCCATGATGAATAGGATTTGATAATAATAGACCATCCTAATGAGAATTTTGTTGCAAGTTTTACATGATGATGCATGATACAAACAATATCTCAAGTGGACACAGTGTAGTATCATCCTCTGCATCTTCAGAAGATGGTATGGAAAGTAACCTACAAGAATCATCACATCTACTAATGAATAGTAAATGGTTGAATGTGTCAACAATACATGAACAAATACTTTCCCATGGCTATACAATGCATGGCTATCAAAATCATGGCCCACCCCAAAAGGAAACAAATAGGTGGTTGTGGTGGCCATATCTCTTCCCATGCTCCCATTAGAACATGTAGTGCAGAAAATGTGGGAATCCTCTCCCATCAAGGACACACCCAATTCATGTGCCTCTCTCCCAATCATGCTTACAATAAAAATAAGATCCATATCAGCAAATGAAATCATGATCAAAAATAAAATGAGGAAAATTCTGAAGGCTTCATGTGGTGAAAGAAGGTACCAATGGTTTTCCCAATAGTGACAGTGCAGTTTTCCAAACTGCTGCTTCAAAAAATTACAAGGAAAAATGTTTCATGATACTTAGTGAATCATATATGTCATCATATAACAAATATTTGGATATAAAAACTGAACATACATGTAATGAGAAAACATTTTCCCAAGGCCACATAAAATATGGCTGCCTCCATCATATAGTTTGGCCCAACTTGGATCATGGAGCAATGTGAAAATCTTGCCCTCTTGTGGAGCAATGCACTGCATGGTAATGATAAGAGTATGAAAATCAATAATTTTAAAAACAAATTTCTTACCATATGCCGGAATTAAGATGGTACATGGATCTATGAGTGAGTCCTCCATAGCGTTCTGGCATGTTATGAAGAGGAATGAACCATGTGCTGCAAGAATATCATCCTTCTCATGATTGGAAGTCCAAGTCAAGAAGAATATTCCATAGTGACAGATGTCTCCATATACTGCTCTATCATCCTCACCTCCTCCTTGTTCACCAAGTGCATCCAATGTGAAGTGATCCTGGGGACACTCCATCCATAAGTCCCTGCTCCAAAGTGACAACGTTGTGAGCTCATGCAAATAAGCTCCTGCCAATAAAAAGCTTTGTTCTTTGACATGCTCCTTGTCAAAGACTCCTCTAGTAATGCTACTACAAATGTGGAATACCTCCAAAGATTGAAGTGCTTCCAAATCATCCAAGGCCAAGGAGTAGCCCATTTTCACTTTGAGAGTGCTCACTTCTACTCCAGCAACATCACACAACATGTGAGAGCAAATTTTCCCTTGCTCTCTTAAGTACAACACAAGCA
Organism: Pinus albicaulis; assembly: GCA_034641835.2. NCBI lineage: Eukaryota > Viridiplantae > Streptophyta > Pinopsida > Pinales > Pinaceae > Pinus > Pinus albicaulis. Next base: position 734,628,960 of record CM076579.1, read on the forward strand.
ACCCAAGTGCTTGCTTCCTCCTTATGCTCCCATCATACAACTCATGTGATGGAGACACAATGAATGAAATGAATGTCACATCAACACCATGTATCCATACTCCTTTCTGCCCAATGATGCAAGCATCCTGCCACCTCTCCTCAATCCCCATCCCCTTAGGAAGAGGATATGCCAAGTGATGGCCAAACTCCTTCAAAAGGAGCTAGCACAGCCAACCCTCCTACTGCCTAGTGTCATATATTTGCAAGTAGCCTCCAAGCTCCTTACTTATCAACCACATCTACTCAATCACTTGTGGATGCTTTCTCCTCCTCTTCTCCTTGGTACTCCTCTCATGAGGGCTACCATTCTTCCAAACCAATTCTCTATATTTTCATCCCATGAAAATTTTGAATGTAGCTCTTTGGAGACCTCCTAGAGAAGATCTCTCTCCCATGACTATGTTGAATCCCCAAGGACCCAAAAATGATGAAGGTAACATCTCTCCTCCACCCTTGTTTGACAGCATTGTTAATCCCTCCAAGGATGCAATGGCTGTCTCATACTCCAACTTAAGGATAGTTTCATGGGTTCCCATAAGAGTGTCATAGTTTATTTCACCCTCCAAAAGTTCACACTCTAACCTCAAGTATTGTGTGCAACTCAACCAAGGTGCATGAAGATGATGGTTCATTTCTTCCTTGAATAATTTGCACAGTGCAGTGCAATCATGTTTCTCTAGCTTAGCAGTGAGATTTTACACTTGGTCATGCAAAAACAAATTTCCACAACTATCAAGAGGATTTGCTGTAACAATAGATAGTGGAAATCTTCCCATACCTTGATGAGATTTTGGAATCTCTTGTAGGGCTGCAAGAGTTCCTTCCTCCAATGTGTTGGCTGCCCCAACTTTTACCGCATGTGGCTGCTCCCCCATGAGTTTGACAGCATTATTACAAGACTCATCAAGTGGTGGTGTGAGCTTTACCTCCTTTGTCCTTCCTCCATCAAAGGTTTTGATCAACATTTGAGTGAACTCTGCAAAAGTTTTCACCCTTGCATGGCTCAAGTGGCTGAATCACCAAACATAGGCTCCACCCTCCAAGTGCAGCGCTGAGATCTCAATAGATTCTTCCACTACTAAAAGATGAAGCAGGAAAAATTCTTCCAGCTTCCTCACCCAAGCTCTTGCTTTAGATGACCCATCAAAAGCAGACAACAAAAATCTATTTCCTTTGATTTCTCTTCTGCTGCAAGGTCTCTTCTCTTCCTTCATCTGGATGAATTGTGGAAAAGCGAGAGTCTGCTTGAAGGCTCTAGGTTGAGATTTTTACTCAACAAGGTACTTACTTAGAATCAGATGATCCAAGTATTTTTCATGTTTATCTTCTTCTCGATGAGAATAGGAAGTGCATGGTACTTCCTCTTCTTCTTGCTCCTCCTCTTCGGAGAGGCTCTTCTTATTTCTGAACACTGATGAGAGTAATCTTATCTTCTTCATCATTCTGATCTTCTTGGGCTGAGACTCATAGGCTGAGCCAAGAAAGCTGCTTTGATACCACTGTAATATCCCAAAATGGGATCTGCTAGCAAGGCATGACTGAAAAACACATTTTCCAGGAATGGCTTCTATATAATTTGAAACTAGGACTTGGATCCCTTAGATCTATGTATCTATGACCAAAATCCAAGAGGTGGCTCAGAAGAAATCCCTCTAGGTGGTTTAAACAGATCTCCCACACCTATTTGTCTTCAGAAAATGCCCGATGAAGGGACTACAACAATTCTTGAACAAGAGATGGAATAACAACATTATTTTACAACCATGAACACATGAAGATCTGTATAGCCAACAAATTTATAATATAGCAGAAAAGAGATTACGATTCATTGAGGAAACAGTCACTCAAGCAAGGCAATACAAGCCTCAACCATACAGGTACAAGGAAATAGATGCTCACTGCTACACTGAGAATTCTGCAGGCTAAAAGGACGCAATTTATAAGAGGAACTTCTCCATATTACACAATAACAGGAAGATATGACAATATATGGCTCAAAAAATAAGGGGGAGCAAGCTCTCAACCCCTGAAAACAATAATACAACAATCCTTAGAAGGATTGGCTGAAATATACAAAATGGAAAAAACGTCGAAGTTGCTAGGTAGCAGCTACAACTCAAAATTGGAAATGAAATAGAGAAGGTTGAAGATGATGAATAATCTGAAGTAGACCTCCTCTAATGGATTCTCCAAGTGAAGGTTGATCCTATCACTGGAAATCTCACCCTCCAATCAACAATTCAAAACCCCACAACAAATGTACCATGTAAATAACGCAGTTATTGAAGAAAACTGCATCGTAGGGGAAAGGGCATGAGTTGGCCCAATGCCAAGATATTCAATAAGCTCCAATGGCTTCCAAAATGATCTCACAAATGAAAGAGAGAATCTTCCTCTGAAAAACAAGTGATAGAAGTGGTGTTGTGATCCCTTACTGCAACACCTTGCAACACAACATTATTCTGCTGCAGAAATAACACTGTACTAGAGGAGGATGCTTGGCCTCAAGCCTAGATGTGAGGAAAATCAGTAAAAATCCTTAAAGGGGCTTCTCAAGAAAGGATAAGGATTCCTAAACAGGAAATCCTTGTGCTAAGCAGCACAATAACTCAGCTAAACAGCTGGGACTGCAAATAGTCTAAGCAGACACAAAATCAATAATCATATGCATCAATAACAATGGTTGCCTTGCCCTCCTTTTAAACAATGAGAGCTCCCTCTCCATGGGTCCCACTCTTTAGGGTTTCCTTCATCAAGGAAACTTCCCTCCTCTTTCTCTGCGTTGTCCCACAATGTTCTCTCCACCTCATACTTCTGCGCTATTTGACTTGGTCAAACTTGACCTAGCCTTCTTGTAAATGTCTCCTTTCACACATGAGGGTGTGAAATCTAGTGTCATGATGATCCCCTTTCATACTAGGAGGGATTTCATCCATGTTTTTATTTTGTTTGGGCCTCCTCACCCAATTATTCAACTTATAAGTGAAATTAACAAAATTTAATATTCCAATTTATTGAAGGAAAAAATTGGAATATTACACTTAGATCCAAAACATCATATATCCATTGAATAGACTCTATTTATATTCATACTCATCCAATGCACGCCCATAATTTACCCTTACAACCAATTTACATAAAAGAGGGACTTTGACCCACCCTAAAGCCCCTTGACCTTTCCATGCAGTGCGCATATCCAAAAATACATACAAAAGTTACTCAAAATTCACCCAGAGGACCTCGCTTCAACATGGCTAGACACATGAATAATATGAAGAAGACTCTAGAAGGGCCAAAGTTGTAACTCTAGTTGAGAGTTGAAATAGGAAAACTTAACCCCTAATTGTATAGTAAGGGAATTTTGAGGTCTCAAATGGGCCTCCTAAGGAAATTATAAAATAATAGTGGAAATAATAAAATAATATTTGATTACATCATTAAATTTTAGAGGGTAAAAAAAAAAAACCATTTTTTAAACTCGTATTTTAACCTTATCTCCCTTTGGGTTCACTCAAATTTCAAATGGAAACACTCGTTGGATGTAGAATTTGATTCCTCATCCAAGGAGTACCCATGTTCCATGATTTCGATGGACCCTGCTACATGAAAAATGATAAATACATGAAAAATGTGATTGTAATCACGTGTTTTTATGCATTTCTCATTTTTCGTTTAGCGGGGTCCATATAAAGTATGCAACATGGGTACTCCTTGGATGAGGAATTATATTTTGCATCCAATGAGCACTCCCGCTCGAAATTTGAGTAAAACCTTATGGAGATAAGTTGAAAATACGAGTTTAAAAAGTAGTTTATTATTTTATTATTTTTTAATCTTTTTACTTTTTTACTCCAAAAATGGTGAATCATCCCCCATGGTTGACATCATCATCTTGAATCCTATTGGTTCTTATAAAGTTTATTTTTTGTTGTACATTTTTCTTAGTAGGTCCATTTTAGACCTCAAAATTCCCCTAATGAAATTGGGATATGTTATAACCATGCCACTAAGGGAAACAAAATTCCGTTCATTTCAATTGTATCTTGTTCCAAAATAGAGTAGGGCAACTTGGGAGTGTCAATGAGAGAGCATAATGGAGGGTGTTTAGTGTTTATAGCATCCTTTCAAACCAAAAGTATCAATTTACTCCAAAAAGAGTTCCTTCTCCTCTGTAATTGCATTATTTCCGTTTCATAAAAAAGAGATCAAAGAATCCCCATCTTCCAACTATGGTTTCTCCCATAAGGATTTCCCACATAAGACACTGTGTTCATTGTGGTTGGTGTGTGATAGCATTTTATTATTCTCTATTTTACACATTTTATCTATTACATGCATGAAAAAAAATAACAATTAACAAATTCGAATATGAGGAAACCTTCCCTCATCATATATATTTTATTCAATTCTAATAATATCTATTGCAATGAATTTTCCAATGAAATATCCTAGGTAGTTTATGGATCATATTAATAGTAGAGCATACTTCTTTAGGAATATTGTGGGAATTTGTAGGATATCCAAGGGTTAGTTTAAATATTAATTCATATAAACCCAAACATGGCCAAGATATGTGTTCATAATACCCTCAAGATATAGCAAAGGAAATATTCTACAGGCTAGAAATGTAGGTCATAGATATCAACCACAATATTAAATCTCCTTATGGTAGATGTAACAAAAAAGCTTTAAATAAGATAAGATGGAGGTTCCAAATCAAAGGTAAAATAAGGGAAAATCAAGGGATCAAGAATATGTAAGGAAGGATCCCAAGAAAGAACCCAAAAATGATGACCCATTCATAGTCCATAGTCAATATGTATGTGAAGGTCAACCTCAAACCATATCAAGGTGATATTAATGTTTTAAAATTAAATCGTTGGTTGCAATAGTTAGAAGTTTACTTTAGTATTCACCACCTAAATCAATAACAAAAAATGTCATTTTATATATTGAATTTAGAGGGTCATTCCATAACCTAGTGGCAATCCATATAGAGATACTTAGACTAGAGGGTGACCCCCCATTAACTAATTGTAAGAAATTTAAAATCCTCAAAGTCTTAATTCTACCCTATTAGGTATGTAGAGGACCAATGGATATAATTACACTACTTTAAGTAGAGGTAGGGTAAAAGTGTATAGGAGTACACCACTAAATTTAGGAAGATCACCATAATGTTAGGTATCTCTCCCAAGAGCCCAATTGTACTCCTTAAGAATGTGGTAGGATTGCACGACCACCTAGAAAGAAAGTGACATTGTTCGAGCCAAAATTAGTGGATGGGGCATGTGTATGGGAACAACATATCCAAAAAATATGCCAAAAGAAAGGATAGTTAAGTGGTTTGAAATAGAAAGAGCATCAAGAAGCTTCCAAGGAAGGGAAGAAGAAGTAGAAATATGGAAAGGACAACAAGACAATAGCTATTGCACAATAGTGCTAGGATGTTATCAATCATTGTAATCCCTACATCATTAATGGCCACACAGAGGATAAGTGTTGGAAATTTCCTCTAGATCAACTGAACTCGGAGAAGAAAAAGAAGAATGGGAAGAAAAACAATCTCATTTCTAAGGATTTAGGAAATCATTTGGAAAGTATCTCAAACATATATGAGAATATTGTCTACACCTCAATGTAAAAGGAGGTTAATTTAATTAGCCTTCATCATTAAAAATAGAAAGAGATTACCAAGCTCTTCCACATTAAGATACAAGTCAAGAATACCAATTTTAATGCTCTATTCAACTCACGTTCATAAGAAACTTTTATTGTAGCATATCTAGTCAAGAAAATTGGATTGTAGGTTCTATATGATACTATCCCATATCTTTTGGTATGGATAAATAAGGATGTAAAAATTAGAGTAGCATAATAGTGTAGAATAAACTTTTCTATCAGTGTTGGTTTTATTAATGAAGTAGAACAAGATGTAGTTCCACTTGATGTATGTGGGGTTTTATTTGAAAATCCCTATATGTATATGTTGTATGAAATATTAATGTTAAGATCCAACTACTACTTCCTCATCAAGTATGAGAAATCATTCATCATCAATGCACACAAAGGAAACTGTAAAATTTCACTGCTAGTTACCAACCAAGCTAAGAAATTGATCAGTTCTAGCAATACGTATGTTTTACTATTTTTAAGAGAAAAAATAATCTAGTAAGAAGTCAATAAGGGAAAAGGAATCCTTAGAGGGATGTATTAAGGGATAGAGATAGAAACTTTAAGGGTTGCTACATGCATACTAGGGAGTGTTATAAGAGCCTAAAGGGATGCCACCGAAGAGAGAAGTGGAGCACGAGATCCAATTGTTTCCTTACCCTCCATTACAACGCATTTTATTTTTATAAATAGTCCATTCTATACGAAATAAAAGTTAAAAATAAATTGTAATAATTTCTAGTGAAAGGTGTAATTTGAATAAGCAGCGCACCTTATAGGTTATTTTTGTTGCTACCACAACACCCTCCAAAATTTCACTATATTCTAATTTTGGAGCATACTATAATTTTTATATCTAGTGTTGCCTTCATCATCAAGTGTCATCTCACATTATATTTTTTGTTCCAAGTGTTCTTGAATGTTCTTAAGTGTCATCACATTGATTAGAACATCTATAAGTTCCTTCCATGGTCGTAACATATTTGTTGAAGTAAAACGACACTTTTGGGTCACAGTCACACAAACTTCACTCATTGTACGTGGTGAATATGTATAAAGTGGAATTTTGATGTATATTTATCAATTTTCAATATTTTCTAAGTTTTATCAATGAGTTATTATGTGTCGCAAATGGTTTATGTCTAAAACTATTCTTGTTCACCCCTCGCCCTATTTTCTAGACTTAGACAAGTTTTGGTTTCAAAGAAAAACCATTAAGGCCAAGAGCACATGAGTGCACTCTAAAGCCTTGATGGTAAATCCTTCATTGTTCAGAAGTGAACCATGCACCCTCCAAGGGTGCAAGGCACACTGCTTAAGCCTCTTTCCCCTTCATTACTTCAAATTGTGCCCCCCTAGAGACCAATTCTTCCTTCAGCACACTCCTTTGACTCAAAGAAGTGCGTCCTCACTAAGCATATAATCACACCCTGAAGGCCCTAAGCTCCACTCTTCACCCTTCCCCAATGAAAAATGCACCCTCTTGGACTGCTTGAGCACATGAGCGCACTTTGAAGGCATGAATCATCATCCTTTAGCCTTTAGGAGTATGCCTTGTGCTCTCCTGGGCCTCTTGAGCACACCTCAAAGGTAGCTTGAAGCCTTCATCCTTCATCCTTCAGGAGTGTGACTTACACCCTTCCTCTCTCCCTTGAGTGCACAATGCACATGGGAAGCCTGAAGCCTTACCCTTCATCCTTCGGATTTGTGCAATGTTACCTACCTTATATCTATCTCTCTCTCTCTCTCTCTCTCTCTCTCTCTCTCTCTCTCTCTCTTTGAGCACATGAGCACATGAAGAAACCATAAAGCCTTCACCTCTCAATCCTTCAGCCTTTCAAAGTGCACCCATGTGCCTTGAAGCTATTTTTACCTCTTTTAAGCACACTAAAAAGGAAAAAACATAAATCATGCATAAAACCTGGTAGAATAGGTGATTTTCAAGTTGATGGTTACTTGTCATGAGTGATTGCAGATGCAGGTACTCCAAAAACATCGTGACAAGCACACATGAGGAAGATTGAACAAAGAGATAAACAAAGGAAGCATGGAAATAATGAAGAACACAATTGAATCTTTATGATTGAAGCACCCTAAAGACTCCAAGATCAAAGAACCTTTGGAGGGTAAAGGAATTGATTATCAGAAGCTGAATAAATAACGAAGACCAGAGTGGAGACCTTATCACCACTGGAGAAAGTCGATGTCATAAATCATAATTAGTCCCAGTCATCAAAGATAGTGACATGTCAAATCTAATCATATGATGACGTGGAAGTCATGATGTATTTCTATAATCATTTTAAAAACAAATAAGTGGAAATCCAAGGGTCATGTAAGGAAAAAAGAGTAATGGAAGTCCAAAAGACATGTAATATCAAAATTCATATTTAATTCCAAAAGTAATTTGGAATTCCAAAGGTTGTAGAAGTCCAAAGGTCACTAGAAGTTGGAAATTCAAGAGTCATGAGGATGTGAAGAGTCATTCCTCAAGTTAAAAATATATCCTCATTTCTCATGTAAAGGGATTTTAACCTTGGCTTCCCCCCACAAGGCATTAGAGAGACAATTTTAGTACTTTTGGGGGAGCACGTAGTGGCTCTAGTGCTCAACTATTGGAGCTAGTGATGTCCATTTTATTTATGTATCTTGGAACTTTTGATTAATATTGAAGCCTTCTAATTCAACATACTTTCATGCATGGATTGTGAATATTTCTAAGACTTTTCTTTGGATTTTTATGGTTCATTTTTTCTTTCATTCGTACTGGAGTAACTGAACTATTTCGATGACTTCAGTACTAACTTATTGGAAGTGTGTTGTAATGTTTATAATGATTTCCGCGTCTATGTGAACTATTTTTCTTGATGCTAGGTGAGTCTTTCTCTTTCTATGTGTTTCTCAATTAGGGTAGCACTATTAATTATCTCTTAGATTCTCACTTTGTTCTCCCATGCAATGAAAGAACCCAAATACATCGGTAATTAGACACTCACAAGGGACACTCATTTGTTCATTCGAAAGGAAAATTACACTTGTCTCTCTTGCTGACAGATAGAGCCAAGGCATATCTTTAAGTAAATGACGGTTGGGTCGTATTCTAGATAGGAATCCTATACTAAATAGTTTAAGTTCTAGTTGGGGCCTTATATTAGGGAGATCCCATATACGTTGGCGGTATCCAACATCATCAAAATTTTGGCCCTAGAAGGAGGGAAACAATTTTTTTATGGCTAAGAAATCTACACACCATAATTATTCTTCTTCTGAAAAAGGTATAAATATTTTGAGCACCACTTGGAATCCTATTCTTGAAGTAGGATGACCTTATCAGCCTATCTCAGAATCAACCTACGAAGTTACATACGAAAAAATATACAAACTTTGACCTATAACCCGTCGGTTTGCAAATTTTATCGATTTAATTCCAGGAGCACATGATCTCCCACATTTTCTGAAGAAAAAAAGAAGCAAATAGTACTGGTACATTTCTTTCGATAGTGGAATATTTGGTATTTTCTACTCTTGAATATTTGGTATAATATTCAGAAGACACAGAGCATACAAATCATCTTTCACCTCTCAATGAAGGGTACAAGGGTGACATTGTTCTTTCTAGTGGCATCTTTGAGATGTTATACTATGAAGGAGAAGACTCCATAGATTCTGATAAGGAGGAAAAAAATATAGATGAGAACATGGTTTACCGATACTTGGACTAGATAACCCCAAGGGCCTCTTACTATTCTGGAAAATATTCACAATATGCCTAGACATATGGAAAAGTTGTTATCAAAGTTTGATCCAGACAAGAAGACGAAGGTCAATGACCATCTTGAAAATTTATACATGCATCTACGATTTTGAAAGTAAGGTACAATGATGTTGCTTGCATACTTTTTCCTTATACATTAGAAGGTAGTGAACAAACATGGTACCATAGTTTTCCTATCAATTTAGTCTATAGTTGGAGGGAGTTTAAGAAGTTGTTCCTGGAGAAATTTTTTGATGAAAAAACTCCTGCCATGTTATTAAAATAGCTCAAAAATAGTAAAATAAGGTAAAAGAGAAGGCAAAATACTTTAATTGTAGATTTAATCGTATATTGAATAAATTTTCCTTGGGTACATAGCCACATGATTCAATCATTATTGATTATTATACAACTGCCTTGCCCACTAACATTTCCTAATTTATTAAAAGAGTTGCAAAGGAAACACTAGCATTAAAATTTGCAGAGGTGATCACTTTCGAGAAGGACTTGCATTGTATTGGAACCATTATTAATGAGGATGAATCAAAGGACTCCAAAGAAACTATTAGGAAGTCTCAACCTTATTCTGGTAAGTCCGAAAAAAAGGAAGGATTAGACATTGAAAGCTTGACCAGGATGGTGAAAACGATTACTAATGAAATCTTAGAGCTAAAGAAAAGGTCAAGCGATATTGCTACTAGCAGCAAGCCCCCCAAGTCCTTCTCATTTCAAAGGAATAATAATAATAAAAAAACATCAACCTGCCAAGTCTGCAAAAAATTCGAATGTTGTGTTAAATGTAGGAAGTATTAGCATGGATAATTATTGTTATTTCAATCAGGAATATCACTTATAGAAGACATACCCACAATGGAACCACAACATGAACGCTCTTACTGCAGACACAGTGGATTCCCTATTTGTCGATGAGCAGGAAAAACATGCAGAAGAAACAGAAGAGCCTGCAGTGGATGAAGAGAGAAAAAATGTTGGACATGCAGTGAATTCATTTCACTGTATCTATAATTTTGAGAAGAATAATGCTAAAGAACCACTGCAAGATGATTTTCCTCCAAATAAATTTGGTCAATAAAATTTGAGTAAATGGCACATTTTTTATCAGAAGGTGACAAGACAATGATTGTGAGAGAAATTATTGAGAATAATCCTACCACCATCCAATCCTGCTCAAAATGAAAAATTAAGTCTAGAGATGTAACTACATCAAATAACACTTCTTCCAGCAACCAAAGTAAGTCTACTAGCCCGAAAGTGTCAAATAAATCCATTCCTCTAGACACTTCAGCACGACCTGATATAGGTGAAATAATTGATTACAAAATTGTTGAAGATTTAAAAAGAGAATGAAAAAATATTTCCATCCATGAGCTCACAAAGATAGCAGGCCATTGTGAATTTTTGCTCCAATCCTTTTCACATCATTTGACACGTGATAAAGATCCTTCCTCCCAAAAGGTGTCAAGTAACTCTTATGGTCCCCTTGAATATGTGGTAAATGTTATAACCTTAGAAACCAAAAACCTCTACCCTCTGATTTTATTGACTATTAAAATTTTCAATTATAATTTCCATAATTGTTTAGTTGATTCTAGTACATCTGTAAATGTAATGCCATTACATGTGGCAAAGAAAATAAATGCTAAATGGGACAAAAATGATGCACAGATTATTTAGTTGGAAAAATCACTTTTCCAAACTATTGGTGAACATAAGAATGTGCTAATCATATTATCAAAAGATGACCAAGTTCATAGATGTATATATATTTTAATTATGGACATTCCAGAAGCCTATGAGTACTCCTTAGCAGAGACTAGTCTAGCAAATTACAGGGTTGTTTTTTGACGAACTTGTCACATTTATGGCTTCCATATAGGGGCAAGAATAACCAGATTCAAGTGGAAAGTGAACCATATATGAAACACATTTTGACACCATTGGAGGGACACAATGAACCTATTTCTTTCATTGATATGATCTTTAGGAATTATTTCCTTGAAACCTACCTCAATTTTTATCATGCGTAACCATCACCTGTTTCACCAGATAGATAGCTAGAGCTCCTTTCTTGTTCTCCAGTTGGTGCAAAATAATCATGTAATATAGATGTAAATAATAATAGTACACGATATAACTTAGTATCTCATGATATTTAGACTCTTTATTTTGATGGTTTAAAGACGTAGGACGGATATGGGGTTGGTTGTGTACTTAGAGACCCATGCAACAAGAAGCATATCCTTTCATGTTGTTTGGAGTTCGAGTGTACTAATAATACTGCTAAATATGAAACACCCGTACTCATATTACAGAAATATATTGACTTGAAGGTAGAGATTTTGAAGGTAATCAATGATTCAGAGGTGATCACTTGTTAGGTATGAGATACTATAAACCGTGTTTCACCAAAAAATACCGACAAGAGACATGGCATTTGATCAATCATTTCAAAGCTTTCAATATTATTTTTTTTCCTAGGGTTATAAATTCTACAACAAATGCATTAGAAATTGTAGTCGCTAGGATGTTGCCATTGAAAAATGGTTTTTCTATTGAAATTGTATATAAATCATTTGTATCAGAAAATGTTACTAACTTACGTGTTTTCAATGACAACCAACAAAGGCTACAATTTATGGCTAATGCTGACATATTCAAGGATGTTTCCATAGAGGAGGATGAAAATGAGCAGGCTCTGCAGGAGGAATCTAATGCAACAAAAGGAAACACTATGAAAAAAGGTGTGGTGTACCTTGAGAACTTATATGACCTTAAAAACTGATTAAGAGGGCCAACCAACACTAAGACTAAGAGTTCAAATTTAGCATATGAACATGTCAATATGGGAACTCCCGAAAATCCACAGGAACGAGAAGGGTTTATCCTCTTATTTCAAACAATATTGTGATGTGTTCACAGGGACATATGATTATTTAAATAATTGTGAAACTCATATTATCTAGCACGTTAATCCTATAAAAGAAGGGTGAAACATTTCAAGCAAAATCTACAAAAATTTCATCCAACACTGGAACCAATTATACAAAAGGAATTGAGAAATCTATTGTATGATAATATCATCTTTAAAGTCGTACATTCCACATGGGTTTCCAATTTGGTACCAGTTAGAAAGATGTTCATAGAGATAAGATTATGTGTATATTTTCAAAACCTTAACTAAGATTCTGATAAAGATAACTGCCCAGTTCCATCCATGGAGAAAATTCTCCATATAGTATTTGGGTCTGAAATTTTTTTGCTACTACACAGTTTCTTTGGCTATAATCAATTTCTGGTAGTAGACCTTGAAAGATTAAAAACTACCTTCCGAAAAATATAGATACATTCAATTTTAATAGGATTTCATTTGGAATTATCAATGATGGTGCTAATTTCGAAAGAGCGATGGGCATTTCCTTCCATGGCCTTATAAGTAAGAGTGTTGTTGTTTATTTGGATGATGTTACTATATTTTCCAAGAAAATATCAGATCACATACATCATCTAAAACATATATTCAAGTGGTGTCAGAAGTATGTGATTTCCCTTAATCCCAAGAAGAGCTTCTTCGACGTGTCTGAAGGGATCCTATTAGGGAATGTTATCTAACCAAATCAAAAAAGAGATAGATAAACGAATTCAAAATTAGCCTCTTCGATGGGGAAACCTCCTTTAAATCACATAAATGAATAGTTCTTGAATGATACAAATGATAAGACCTCCTTGGTATATATAGGGTTATAAGGGGTCACAATATAATCATAGCCTACATATCAATAATAATTGTAAGGGCACAGTAACTAACAATAGTGGGCTTCTATTGGGCACAACAATAACATCATGGGGGATACATGAGCACAACAATAACATTAGGTGGCTACACTAAAAATAACAATAAGGGGAATATACTAGTATTATAGGGACCTAACATGCCCCTCTCCTTCAAAAAAGAGTTGTCCTCAATGCTTGAGTAGTTCCAGATCCTCCTGTATGAAATTATCATCCTCCCATGTGGAATCTTCACTAGGTAAGTCCTTCCACTTAATAAGATACTATGAAATTAATCGTTTATGTAGTTGTAGGGTTCTTGTTTCCGTGACTGATTCAAGCTCAAATATGATTTCTTATTCTTCTTCAAGTTATGGAAACACTGTTTGAAATGGGATATTATCACTGATAGTCTTCTTTAATCATGAAACATGAAAAATTGGGTGTACTCGAGAAGATGCAGGTAGCTCAAATTTGTATGCCATAGTACTGATCTTTTGCAACACCTTGCGAGGAACATAATACTTGGGTGATAATTTATTATCTTTCTTAGCTTTCTTAAGGGAAATTTGTTTTTATGGTTGTAGCCGTAAAAATACCAAGTCTCCTACATCAAAACTTCTTTCATTGCGATGCTGATATGCTTGTTGTTTCATTCAATTTTGTGCCAGAGTGAGGTTATCCTTTAAGAGTTGTAGAACTTGTTGTTGATGATCGATTTGATATTTCACTCCTTGAACGTTATAATTTTCTCTTAAAGATGATGTGATGAATGATGGATGATATCCATAAAGTGCCATAAGTGGGGTCATTTTTACTGCAACATGGAAGGAAGTGTTATACCACCATTCAACTAGAGGTAACCACTTGACCGATTGTGGTTGTTTATCATATACAAATAAATTCACATATCCTTCCAAACATTTGTTCACTATCTCATTTTTACCATTAGATTGAGGATGATTAGATGAGATATGAGCTAATTGAGTACTAATACAAGAAAATAATTCCATCCAAAACTTTCCATTGAAAATGGGATCTCTGTCACTTACAATAATCTTTAGGTTTCCATGTATCTTTTGAATTGTTTCCATAAATGTAGTAGAAATTGTACTAGCTTTAAAAGGATGAGATAATTCACAAAAGTGTGCATATTTGGTAAGTCTATCAACTACTGCCATGATGACACCCTTTCCTTCATACTTGGGTAAACATGTGATAAAATCCATTGAGACCTCCTCCCAACACTGACTTGGCATGGCGAAAGGTTTTAATAGACCCAGTGTATTAATTGTCTCAAATTTATTTTGTTGGAAAACCAAAAATTCTACCACAAACTTCTAAATATCATATTTAATGCCATCCCAAAAAATTCCTTCTTGACCCTGTGGTAAGATTTTAATAATTCTGAGTGCCCTCCTAAAGGGGAGGTGTGCAAATCCAAAAGAATATTTTTCTTGATTTGGGAGTTCTTACAAAGATATAAGTGATATTTGTACCATAATGAATCATTTTTCCAGCTAAATGTATCAGATGTAGTGGGATATTGCTACAACTTTTGAATGAGTGTCCACACCTCTTCACCATTCTTCCATTAATCCCTTGCTTCGATTATGCAATTAGGTTGGATAATAGAAATGGAAGAAGGAAATGCTTCCACATCCTCATCCTTTCTTGAGAGTGCATCTGCAGCAACATTTTGCTTCCCTTTTAAGTAGATGGCTTCAAAGTCATAACCCAACATCTTTGTGACCCATTTTTTCCGCTCTTCGGAAGATACTATTTTTTCCAAAAATTATTTAAGACTATCATGATCTATTTTTACCTTGAAGTGTCTTCCCATTATGTAAGGTCTCCATTGCTTTAGTGCATGTATTATCGCCAATATTTCCTTCTCATAAAAAGGTTTGTGTAAATACTTTCCTTTGATTGGACGACTTTAAAAGAAATGGATCTTCCTTCTTGCATTAAAACAATACCAATTCCATTTCTTGAGGCATCACATTCCACAATAAAGGTTTTTGTGAATTTTGGTGTAGCTAAGAAAGATGCTTGGAACATTTCCTCTTTAAGATGTTCATAGGCATTAGTTGCTTTTGGATTCCAAGAAAATGCATATTTCTTTAGTAATGTTGTTAGAGGTGTTGTTATTCTCACATAATTCTTTAAAAAAATGCGATAATACCCTATTAACCCAAGAAATCCTTGAAGATGATTTATGGTTGTGGGGATTTTCCATTCCTTAATGGATTTAATTTTGTTAGGGTCTACATTAACACTCTCATGAGATAAAATATGGCCCAAATATTCCACCTCATGTACTCCAAAGAAAAATTTGGAGATTTTTGTAGATAAATTTTTCCTCCTCCAATAGTTTGAGCACCCTGTGAACATGTTGAACATGATCCTCCCAGGGCTTGCTAAATATTAATATATCATCAAAAAACAATAACACAAATTTTCTAAGGAATAGTTTGAAAATGGAATTCATCAAACCTTGAAATATGGAAGGTGCATTAGTAAGGCCAAAATGCATGACCAAAAATTCATAATGACCCTCATGAGTTCTAAATGTTGTTTTCAGAATGTCTTCAATCTTCATTCTAATATGGTGATATCCTAAAAAAATATCCATCTTGGTGAAGTAAATTGCTCCATGTAATTCATCCTAAAATTAAACAACTACAGGAATGGGAAATTTATCTTTAATAGTTATCTTGTTGAGCTCCATATAATTCGAACACATACACCATGATCCATCCTTCTTCTGCAACAATACTATTGGAGTAGAGAAATACTTGACTAGGTTGAATTATACAAGCCTCTAGCATTTCTGCAACCATACATTCAATTTCATCTTTTGGGCATATAGATATCTGTAAGGTCTGATGTTTGGATAAACACTTTGTGGAATCAAATTAATAGCATGATCATGATCATGAATAGGTGGGAGGACTTTCGGAGTCTCAAATATCTTGGAATGAATTTCCAAGCCTTTTTAGATATCTCAAGAAATAAATGATTTCAATGTTTGAACCTCTAGCAAAGATAATTGTGAAATTATGCCCCATTGTTCTTTCTTCAAAATATTTTGTCATGCCATTATAGCTAATTATATTTCCTACTTTTCCTTCGATACCCCTAAATTCAAGTTCCTTTCATTCCCAAAAAAATTAAAGAAAAGTTCTTGAAAATTAAAATCTATCATCCCCAAATATTGTAACCATTTGAATCCTAATACAACGTCAACACCCCCCATTCGAATGGAAAGAATTGGAATATTCAATGCAATTCCCCCATGTTTAGCTTGATATTATGGCACTTTCTAGAGAAATTTATAGTTCCTTCATTTGCAACCATCACTCGACACTCTTGTGTTGGATATAGGAATAAATTCAATTCCTTGGCTATCTTACAACGAATAAAATTATGGGTACCTCCCGAATCAATCATAACTATTACCCTTTTCTTTTTGATATATCCTTCTATATTGAGATTTTGAGGAGTGGTAATCCCTGAAAATGCATTACAATATACGATAAGATTAATTTATTCCTTCTATGGGGTTGGTTCCTGGTGTATATCCTCCTCTTTTGATCTTTCTTGTTCCTTTTCTTCCTCCTCTTCAGAATCTATGTAAAATAATTTCTTCTCAGCGCACTTATGACTTTTAGTGTATTTTCTATCACAACTATAAAAAATCCAATTTTCTCATTTTTCTTCTAATTTTTGTGATTTCAAGTTTTTAGGTTGTGGATGGGTAGGAGCAAAAATACGTCCATCTTTATAGTTGTGAGCGGTAGAATTCCTTGTTGCCATAATTTTTCTTTCAACATTTCTTGCCACCCTGAATGCCTTCTCCAATGAATAAGGTTTCCAAAGGCGAACCTCATGTTGGATGTTATATTTTAATGTCCCTATGAAGACATAAATTATATTCTCCTCTAGTATATCAATTCCCCTAATATTAAATTTTTGGAAGTCTTCAATGTGCTCCACCATTGAAACCTTTTTTTTGAGATTTTTCAATTGGCTAAAGAAAGTGTTTCTCTTTGTCTATTTATAATGTGTTATCATTTCCTCCATAAAATTTGACCAGGTGACAAGTGGTTTATGAGAAAAAATCCATCTATACCATACAAAATAATTGGGTTCTAAATATAAAGGTGCAATACATACCTTTTATGAGGGTTGCACATCCTGTAGATCAAAGTATTTCTCCATATGTAGTATCCACGTTACCATATCCTTGCCATCAAACTTCCTCATATCTATCTTTGGAATGTGATGGTTATTAAACCCACGTTGGAGTATTTAAAATCATAATTCATATTCTTTTTTTCCTCATGATTTTCATGGATTACCTTGTCACCACCGGGAAGCCTTTCTTGCAACAACTTTGTCAACCTTTCTAGCTTAATATTCATCGCATCCATGTCAAGTTTAAAAACCTCCATGTTTCATTTTATACCATTTATGTCCCATTTTAATCCATCCATGTCATCTTTTATTTTGGATTTTAAACCAAACATGTCCCCTTTTAAGCCATCAATGTACCCTTTTAGTTAATCTTTGTGAGAGCGAAATTTGTTTCACTTGGTCCTCTAATTTTGATATAACATGATACAATTATTCCTCTTGATGCATCATAGTATATATTTTTGAGGGCTTAATGCGTGTATAATTGTTTTGTTTGGGAGGAATTGTAGAACTCAATACTAATATATATGCTTCAATATGCCCATGGAATCACTTCAAACTAATTTTTAAAAATTATGCAATTTTAAAAGAAAATACACACCTTTTTCTTTCTTTTAGGAGCTTGATCTTTAAATGCCAATAAATATGTAATTTAAGATCTCCAAGGTCTAAAATTCATTCCTATGGTAACCCTATGAGTTGTCTTTCCAATGCCATGATTTAGATCAAAATTAGATTCTTCAAGACAAGTTTATGCCAACTATCCCACAATGACCTGATTATGTACTAGTTCAGTAGAGTGAACTTGTACATAATGCCATGTATCACTGTTTAAGCCTTCATCCCTGAAATTTATATAAAAGAAATTAAATTCTATTATATTTTTGTCACTTTTTATGAAATTACAATCCGATGCTTGAAGATAAAGTTATGATGATTTTACCTCAGTCACTTGTTTGAGATTGAATTATGGAGCATAAACAAACCCTAAATTTTTTGGACCATGTCACATAAAATATAGTGAACCAAGTTCTGAAATGTTGGAATAAAGTTCACCAATATTTCGGCACCACATGATCGAAATTTTAGCTTTTGATGCTTCGTAGAAAAAATGTTATAGCAAAAAATCCACGATGAACTGTTTGAAGCAGTTAAACACTAGAATCCAAAGCTCTAATACCAAATGTTATGTAACTATATAAAAAAGAGTGACTTAAAAATAAACCTCTTGAAGGGGAAACCTCCTTTACATCACAAAAATGAACAATTCTTGAATGATTCAAATGATAATACCTCCTTGTTATATATATGGGTCTAAGGGGTCATAATATAATCAGAGTCTACATATAAATAATAATGTAAGGGCACGACAATAACAATAGTGGGCTTATATGGGGCACACCAATAAAAATAGGGGACTACACTAACAATAAAAATAAGGGGAATATACTAGTATTATAAGGACCTATCAGGGCACATCATTGCTAGGAATAGAATTAATATTGATCCTGAGAAGGTCAAATCCATCACTCAGGTCCCATTCCTAGTGAACAAGAAATCCATGAAGTATTTCTTAGGGAAATTTAATTTCCTGAGAAGATTCATCTCTGATTATGCCCAGATAATTAAGCCCATATAGGAGATTATTAAGAAAGATGCAATATACAAATGGGATAAAAAGGAGAAGGACACATTTTCTCAGATCAAGCGATATTACTGATGCACCCATGTTATTTAGTCCAGATTATGAAAACTATTTCCTCCTCTATACATTTTCTTTGGATTCATCGATTGCGATTGTGTTGACTCAGAAGGATATTGAAGGAAATGAGCGGCCTATCTCTTTTATGAGAGCTAGTCTATAAGGGTTCAAATTAAATTATCTTGCCATTGACAAATAAGCATACACTGTATACAAGGAAGTTAAGTACTTCAAGCCCTATCTATTAAAATATCACACAATAATATTTGTACCTCATCCAACGGTAAGAACATTGTTCGTGCAATAATATTTGGGTGAGAAGAGGGCTAACTCGATTACCTTTCTTCAAGGATATCATCCAGAGTTCAAGCCAGTTCATACTATAAAGGGTCATGGCTTAAGTAAGCTAGCAGTAAAAGCAAGATATACCCCCGAGAAAGATCTTCCAAGATGTGAGTAATAGATATAAATGTACAACATTGAGAATGTTCCTCAGTCCACATCTACGATACCATGGTATGAATATTTAAGGCAATTTATAGAGCATGGCACCTTTCCCTCACACTTATCGAATAAAAAAAAGAGGGAAATCCATTTGAAATATTTATTGTATCAATTAGTCCATGGAGTGCTTTTTTTGGAAGCACCACAATGGTGTCCTTCTAATGTGCCTTCAGCCATAGGATACAGAGAAGGTCCTTAAGGATTTACATGATGGATCGATAGTTGGGCACTATGTGGGCAACACTACAACACATAAATTTATGAGGGATGGTTATTATTGACTACTTCTATTTAAGGATGCTAACGCCTATGTCTGCAAGTTCCAAGCTTGTAAAAAATGCATCGGTCATGATCAAAGCTCAACTGCCTCACTGCTACCAGTAGCAGTCGAGTAACCATTCGAATAGTGGGGCCTTGATGTTATTATAGAAAATTTCCTCACTCATCAAAGCAATAACGATATATCTTAACAACGCCAAGTTATTTTACATGGGGGTAAGATGAAGTTTCCTTGAGACAAGTAAATGACCAAAAATTCATCCACTTCTTACAACAGAACATCATAACCAAGTTTGGAGTTTCTACGTCACTTATATTTTATAGTGCGACTTACTTTTCATCATTTAAAAATTATGACCTCACATTAGAAAATTGAGTTTTATTGAAACATTCATCTAATTATTACCCGCAAGGAAATGGTTTAACTAAATTAACAAATAAGAATATTGTTTTCATAATCAAGGAAACCATCTTCTCCGAACAAAGGAACTGGCATAAATATTTGACCAATGCACTATGAGCTAATTGTGTAACTCCAAAGCCTTCCCTGAGAACCTCACCATACTTTCTAGTTTATGGTAAATACACTATCTTTCAACCTCGCAACTCTCCCAAGGGTCACAAGGTAGACCTTGCCTTCTGGTTCAGAGTGTGATATTAAATTTACTCAAGCTCGAGGAAGAAAGGTTGAAGGAAAAATATATATTGTTCATGCATCAGAACCGTGCAAAGCATTGTTTTGATACAAACTACAGGGGCAAAGAAATTTGATGTGGGTGACCTAGTTTTGAAGTGGGATGAACTCCACGAGGACAAAGGTAAACACACAAAGTTCCAACCTGTGTGGATTGGACCATTTTTTTTTGAAGAAAAGCTCAGTCATAACACCTTCAAGCTGAAATATTTAGACAGGAGGATGCCCTTCCCATGAATGGTTGAGATTTGAAACATTATTTCTAATAGAAACTACGATTTTCACTTCCTTTACAGTCTGTTTGGCGTATTTTGTTTGATTTTGTTTTTTTTTTTTTTTTGTAAGTTGTAAGTGTATTTTCCTAGTAATTTCTTGTTTTCTTCGTAATTCTACATGATCTCGTTGGCTCCACAGAGGCACAA
Source organism: Pinus albicaulis (assembly GCA_034641835.2). Taxonomy (NCBI): domain Eukaryota; kingdom Viridiplantae; phylum Streptophyta; class Pinopsida; order Pinales; family Pinaceae; genus Pinus; species Pinus albicaulis. Next base: position 734,650,018 of record CM076579.1, read on the forward strand.
AGATCAAAGGTGGCTTAGGATAGGCTCAAAATTGAAATTACTTATATTGCAACTAAACTAGGATCATATAGAAGAGCTCATCACAATCTTTCCAAGCGCACAAATGACACCTCAATCCGAGTTCGTATGCAAAAGTTATGGCTAGTGAAAATTTTGGTCAACCAGGCTCACTGGCTAATTTTGGAAGAGCGCCAACTAAATCTGGAGGTCCTTTAAATTTTGCAGAAACCACTAAATTTGGCTGTTGTTAACTAGGAAACAAAATGGAACTTAATGATGATGGTTTCCAATGGTCGGAACTAGAAGAATTTTTTTTCTTTTTAATTTTTCTGGTGACCCTAAAAATTTGGTTGATGGGTTTTGACAAATTTTTTAATTAAATAAAAAAAATATATTTTAAAAAAATGGCTATGGACCACCACCCTCTCCACCCCACCATTCATTGTATTAACGAATATAATTTATGTTATAAATGGCACATGACCATGCCATTGTTAACGAAGAACCGAGGCTGGCAGGATTTGAACCTGCCTAGCTGTTTGGCTGGATTTCCAAATAGGTGACCCAATACCATATAACAAACGGTGCCCAACAAATAAAAAAATTTGGTGACCAAATTATGGGTAGAGGGTTTTGAACCCAGCCTACCCCCCAACTAATTACCATTTGTAGTTCTGCTGACTGTGATCACCAACTAGACGCTTTGGGTAATCTGCACAATTATATATTTAAAAACTCGACTTTTTACCATTTCTCTGAAGAGAAGAGGTGGAACCACGTCCTGAATAGAAGAGAGGAACCATGTGGCACATAGTTCAAGGAATCATTAGGGAATCTTGGAGATTCCATTGGAGTCGATTTTTGATAGAGTAAGAATTGTGCTAAGTTTATATTCAAATGAACCATAATTTCGCCAGGATTATGATGGCGTGATTGTTTTTCTAATTTGAAAAATGTATTTCAGAAGCATAATGTTGAGGGAAGAACCATGAAGGTGGAACCTTAATGCAGGAATCTGCATGGAATCTGAAAGATTCCCCAAAGGCCCAAAAATGACAGTTTCAAAACTAGGCCAACTATATACTCATTTTTCTCAGTTTTTTGCAAGGAATGTGATGGTGAGATCGGTTTCTTCATATGAGCAACCAAATTTAGGTAAACCTACTGAAGAAAATATTTGAGGAATATTTGAGATTCCTTGGGAATCCAATTTTTTTCGAGTCAGAAAAGGGCCAAGTTTATTTTAAGATTTCATGTTTTTTCTCCAGGAATTCAGCCGTGTAGTTTGTTTCATCAGTAGAGGTGTGCATTTTCAGGCCGTCCTTGGAAGTGGAGGTATAATATGCATTGATGCCATGTATTATTTTTCTTTTTGTTGAGATGGTGATTTGTTGTTGAGATCCTTGTTTTTCATTTTTTTTGGAGGATCCTTGTATGCCACTTCATGTGAGAGTTTGATATTTTTTCATGTTGAAGGAGATCTTATATGAGTGAGAGTTCTTATAGGAGAACATATTGTGGAAAGACATGCCACTCTAGTTAAAATATTTCTTCCTTGTATTTACAAAGAATGCATCATGTACTCATCATCATCTTGTAATATTTAATGAAGCAGCCTCCCCACTCTAACACTCATCCCGGAGACATAACTCACACTGGGTGAAATCCATTATCAAGGTGTGTGTGTTCTTTGATTTTATGGTTACATTTATGTTTCCTCTTCTTAAAAGTATGCACATGTGGTTTTTCATAATCTTTCACATGCAGTTCTACTAACATCACAGAATTAAAAGATCTTGGTCAATTCCCGTAGCTGAGAGAATCCAAATCAAGTTTGGTATTAGAGTGGTATTCTTTTTTATATGAATTGCGAGTGTGAATGATAACCAGAGATTGAATGTGAAACATGAAAGAAAATGGATAATAATAAAGATCTCTACGAGGTATTCTATAAGATGTCAAAAACGGTATATATATTGTTTGCAAATTATGAGGATAAAATGGAAAAAGGGGAACAAGAGAAAGAGATAGCAGGGGATGATGATCCATATCCATATTCAAATGATTAATATGCTTCTTCTTCATCTTCTTATCATCATTCAAATGAACAAATCAATTGTAGAGTCTTCAAGAAGAGAATTTTGAATTGAGCAGAATTCCACAAGAAGTAGAAGAGGATAAGCAGAGATTGCAGCTTCAGATACAAGCCACAGAAGAGGCCTTGGAAAATTTGAAAAGCAATGAGGGATTATTGAAGCCATAATCACCTGTTGCAGAGGTAAATAATGTTAATATTTCTTCAATTTCATTTTCACATGATGCTATTTTTTTGGAAGCCTTGAGCTACCCATTTCAGGACTGGGGTACACTAAATGAGAATCTTAGAAGGCAACATAAGAAAGGGGTTATTCAAACAAATAATCCAAGCCATTATAGAAATCATCATGGAAAGAGAGTGATGGGAACGCATAATAATATTCCCATGGCATTACACAATGCATAGAAAGAGTTAAGGCAAGCTCTCATCACTAGGCATGTACTAGAGACAACCAAGTGAGGTATAAAAAGTATCAATATGCTAATGTTCCTTTTGATTACAGGAAAATTACTAATGATGAGCCAATTTTATTGCATAGAAAACCATGTATTTTTTGTGGCTTGTATAACCATGTGGTTTTCGAGTGTTGGAAAAAGATGGCAACAAGAAAGAGGAAAACATGTGAAATGCCTTATCCACATCATGTAAGGAAGAAGGTTAAGCAGGTCTGAAGGATGAATAATTTTTGTAGTCATTGCAATAAAGGTGGACAACAGAGAGCCACATGTTGGGAGCTCCATCCAAAGCACCTGTGAAGGAACCAACCAGTAAATTTGTTCGACAAGAGAATCAACTACAAAATGATGAACCATTCACTTTGATGAATGAGAGATGGCTTTATTAGATATAATAGATTGTAATGATCGCATTTTGTAAATATTATGTTGCAAAATGAATGTAAAAGTGATGAAGTGTTTTCCATCACTTATGAAAACAACTTGAGATTTTTTTTCTTTTTGTTTATAGTCGAGGTATTGGTTTCTTATATGATTAATATGTAAACTTGACCAAAGGGTTTGTTATAAAATCTTGGCAAGTATGGGGATTTTTTGGGTCATGATAGGTCATGTAATTGAACATGTATTTTACAAAATGTACTACAGGTTTACATATAGTACACGTTCTAGTTCATTACTTGTGGCTCCAAAGAACAAAGGTGAAGGAAAAGGAAGTGTGGCCTGTTAGGGCACTTGTTGTGCAGGTGAGCCCTCACAAAAGATTGTAGATTGTGTTCATGCTTTTGGAGGACCACAAAATCCTCAATGGGGAAGAATGATCCAGGTTGCTCCCAAGAGGCTCAAATATCAAAGGTGGCTTAAGATTGGCTCAAAATTTAAATTCCTTGGATTGTAGAAAAACTGAGATCAAATTGAATATCTCATCATAATATTTCTAACGGTGCAAAAAACACCTCATTCCAAGTTTGTATGCAAAAGTTATGGCTAGTCAAAGTTTTGGTCAACTAGACTCACTCGCTAAATTTGGAAGAGTGCCAACTAAATTTGGAGGTCTGCTAAATTTGGTGGAAACTTCTAAATTTGGAAGTTTTTAATTATGTGAAAAAATGGCACTTAACGATGACGATTTTTGGTTTGTTGGAATTGGCTAATGTGTTTCCTCTTTCATTTTTCTGGTGGCCCCAAAAATTTGGTCGATGGTTTTTGACCAATCTGTTTATTTAAAATAAAAGAAAAGATTTAAAAAAAGGGGTGGAGGGCCACCACCCCCACCTTTAATTGTATTAAAAAATATAACATATGTTATAAATGACACATGACCATGCAACAATCAACGAAGAACTGGGGCTGGCAAGATTTGAACCCGCCCAGACATTTGGTTAGCTCGCCAAACGAGAAACCCTATACCATATGACAAAAACTGGATAAAAAATTAAATAACACAGTGGCCAAATTAGGGGCATCAGGTTTTGAACCTGACCTACCCCCCAACTAATTACCATTTGCAGTTCTACCAACTGAGATCACCAATTGGGCACTTTAGGTAATCCACCCAATAATATATTTAAAAACCTGACTTTTTACCATTCAGCCAGAGAGTAGAGGTGGAACCACACCGTGATCAGAAGAGAGGAACCATCTGAGACATAATTTGAGGAAATTATATTCTATGGGAATATTCCTTAGAATAATCTTTCATGAAGAATCATTAAGGAATCTTAGAGATTCCCTTGGAGTTGATTTTTCACAGAGTTGGAATTATGCCAAATTTATACTCAAATGAACCAGAATTTCGTCAGTATTTTGATGGCATGATTGTTTTTCTGATCTCGGTGGAAGATTTTTCAAAAGAAAAATGTTGAGGGTGGAACCTTGGTGCTAGAATCTACATGGAGTTTAAAATATTCCCTAGAGTCTCGAAAATGACAGTTTCAGAACAAAGCCAAATTAATACTCATTTTTCTCAAATTTTCACAAGGACTATGATGATGAGATTAGTTTCTTCATATGAGTACCTAAATTTCAGTAAGCCCACAAAAGATAATCTTTGAGGAATCTTTGATATTCCTAGGGAGCCCAAATTTAACCGAGTCCGAAAGGGGTCAAGTTTATAGTCAAATTTCACATTTTTTCATGAGGAATTCAACTGTGCAGTTTGTTTCTTCAATATAGGTGTGAATTTTGAGGTATTCCCTGAAAGTGGAGGTATGAGATGCATTGATGACATGTCTTCTTTTGATTTTTGCTGAGATGATGATTTATTGTTGAGATCATTGTTTTTCATTTTGTTGGAGGATCCTTGTATGCCACTTCATGTGAGAGTTTGGTATTTTTTCATGATGAAGGAGATATTATATGAATGAGAGTTATTATAGGAGAATGTCTCATGGAGAGACATGCCACTCTAGCTAATGGAGTTATTCCTTGTATTAAAAAAGAATACATCATGTACTCATCATCATCTTGCAACATTTAATGAATCGTCCTCCCCACTCTAGCACCAGGCTTGAAGACATAACCCACACTGGGTGAAATCCATTATTGTGTTGTGTGTGTTATTCGATTTGATGGTTTCATTTATGTTTCCTCTTCTTAAAAGTATGCACATGTGGTTTTCATACTCTTTCACATGAAATTCTATTGACATCACGAAAGTAACATATCTTGGTTAATGCATTTAATTATTATCTATGGAGAAATGGTTTGGCTAAATAAATAAAAAATAACCTTATCTGCATAATCAATAAAAAAAATATTCTCTGAACAAAGGAACTGGCATAAACCTTTGACCAATTCACTCTGGGATGATGATGTAACTCCAAAGCCTTCCCTGAGAACTTCGCCGTATTTTATAGTTTATGGTAAAGAAGTTATCTTGCCCTTGAAACTCTCCCAAGGGTCATAAGGTAGACCTTGCCTTCTGGTTCAGAGAAGGATAAACACTTTACTCAAGGTCAAGGAAGAAAGGTTGAAGGCCAAATACACCTTTTCCGTGCATCAAAACTGTGCAAAGCACTGGTTTGATAAAAAAACCACAGGGGTGAAGAGATTTGATGTGGGTGACCTAGTTTTGAAGTGGGATGAACCCCGCGAGGAAAAAAGTAAGAAAAAGTTTCAACCTTTGTGGATTGGACCATTTTTTGTTGAAGAAAAGCTTGGTCATAAAACCTTTAAGATGAAATATTTATACGGGAGGATTGACCCCCTTCCCATGAATGACCTAGGTTTGAAACATTATTTCTAGTAGCAGCTATGAGCTACACTTCTTGTACATTTTTATTGGCATATTTTTTTGCATCAGTCGTAAGTGTCTTGTCCTAGATTTTTCCTTTTTTGTTGGTCATTGTACATAAATAATACATGTGTGCAATGGTTCATGGCCCAAAGGACATTGTGGTGTGATGAAAGAGGAGTACAAAAACCAAAAATCTTGGATTTTTGTGGTTCTCCTTTCTTTGGGAAAACGCCATAGGTTGAGCTAATTCCAGATGGAAAATATGATTCATCCAATAGGAGAATATTAAGGGAAATTATTAGATCCATTCCTATGCTAGTATTTAACTTCTAAACTTAGTCTAAGTCTACTTATGTGTGAATGAGTTTTGAATCTATTAGAGAATAGATAAGGGGAAAGTATAACTTGAGCAAACTAATATGAGAGGTATTAAAATAATTCTCTAAAGGGGAAGCCTCCTATACTCTCAATAATTCGGTAACCCTCTTCTTCCAGTCAAAAGCAATAAGTTCTGATGCATAATTTTATTAGATAAATAAATAAAAGGTGAAATAAGAGAAAGGCTTCCTACGTAGGGAGGTGAAACAAGCAACTTCATCAGGGTGAACCTGAAGTGACTATGTCTAGGTACTGTCCAATCTTGTTGGTAGTGGAGAAACAACAAAGATGAAAATTCATACTCTTGATATCATAAAATCACCGCGCACATTACCCTTTCCGAGATTGAAACAATTGTGATACGGTGTATCTTTGTGTGAGTCCAACCATGTAGAGAAAAATGAGATGTTACGTAAAACTGGGTTGAAAGGGGAAAATCAAGGAAATCAATACTTCTTGAAGGTTTGACCATTAACCAAAATCTATTACTAGATAGAGAAGCTTAAGTCTGCCTAGTGTGTCACCAAGTGTAGTCACTGCCACAACAGCCTCCAAAATTTCACTATATTCTAATTTTGGAGCCTACTATCATTGTTATATCTAGTTTCTCCTTCATCATTAGTGTCATATAATGTTATTTTATGTGTTTTAAGTGTTACTAGATGTTCTCATGTGGTGTCACATTGATTAGAACATCTCTAAGTGCATTCCATGGTCGTAACATATTTATTGAAGTAAAACAACACTTTTTGGTCACAGTCGCATACACTTCACTCATTGTACATGGGGAATATGTATAAAGTGGCTTTTTGGTGTATATTTATCATTTTTCAAGGTTTTCTAATTTTTATTTATGAGTTGGAATGTGTCGAATATGGTTTATGTCTAAAAATCATCTTGTTCACCCCTTCCCCTATTTTCCATACTTCGGAAATTTTTGGTTTCATAGCAAACCTATTAAGGCCAAGAGTGCATGAGAACACTCTAAAGCCTTGATGGGAAATCCTTCATGTTTTAGAAGTGCACCATGCACCCTTTAAGGGAGCAAGGCACACTCTTTAAGAATATTTCCCCTTCATTACTCTGAATTGTGCCCTCCTAGAGACCAAGTATTCCTTAAGCGCACTCCTTCGACTCAAATAAGTGTGCCCTCCTTCAGTGCATAAGTGAATCTTTAAGGCCTTAATATCCAGCCCTCAGCCTTCCCTAATGTGACATGTGTCCTCTTGGACCCCTTGAGCACATGAGCGCACTCCGAAGGCACAAATAATAAATGTTCAACCTTCAAGAGTGTGCCTTTCACCCTCCTTGACCTCTGGAGCATATGAGTGCACCCAAAAGGCTTGAATCCTTCATCCTTCAACCTTCGCCAGTGAACCCTACACCCTCCCTCTCTCCCTTGAGTGCACAATTCACGTTAGAAGCTTGAAGCCTCCTCCTTCGTCCTTTGGACTTGCGCCATGCACACTACCTTGAACATTTCTCTCTCTTGAGCACATGAGAGCATGATGAAGCACTAAATCCTATGCCTCTCATCGCTTTAGGATTTCAAAGTGCACCCATGTGCCCTGAATATATTTGATCTATTTTAAGTGCATTAAAAATTCATGAACAAAAATCATGCATAAGATGGTAGAATAGGATATTTTCAGCCTAATGGTTGCTTTTCATGAGTGATTGTAGATGCAGGTAGTCTAGAAACATTATGATGAGCACACATGAGTAATATCAAGAAAAGAGAATAGAAAGAATGAATAACACACTTGAATCTTGATGATCGAATCACCCTAAAGAATCCAAGATCAAAGAATCTTTGGAGGGTAAAGGCAACGATTATTAGAGTCTGAATAAAGAATGAAGACCATAGTGGAAGCCATGTCGCCACTGGAGAAATTCCATGTCATTGGTCACTATTAGTCCTAGTCATCAAAGATAGTGACATGTCAAGTCACATCATATGATTATGTGGAAGTGATGATTTTACGACTATAATCATTTTAAAAACAAATAAGTTGAATTCCAAGAGTCATGTATTGAAAAAAGAGTCACGAAAGTCCAAAATACATGTAATATAAAAAATCATATGTAATTCTAAAGTTTTTATAATTCGAAAGGTCACTAAAAGTTGGAAAGCTAAGAGTCATGATGATGTGAAGGGTCATTCCTCAAGTTATAAATAGATCCTCATTTCTCATGTAAAGGAATATTGACCTTCGCTTCCCCCCACAAGGCATTAAAGAGACAAAGCTAGTACTTTTTGGGGAGAAAGTAGTGGATCTAACACTCCACTATTGGAGCTAATTATGTCCATTGTATCTATGTATCTTGGAAATTTTTCTTAATATTGAATCCTTCTAGGCCAACACACTTTCATGCATGGATTGTGAATATTTCTAAGACTATTCTTTGGATTTTTATGGTTCATGCTTGCTTTCATTTGTACTGGAGTAATTGAACCATTTAGGTGACTTCAGTGTTGACTCATTGGAAGTGTGTTGTAATTTTTATAATGATCGCCGCATCTATGTGAGCTATTTCACTTGATTCTAGGTGAGTATTTATCTTTCTGTGTGTGTCTCCATTAGGGTAGTACTATTATTTCTCTCTTAGACACTCACTTTTTTCTCCTCCCATAGTTAAAGAACCCATATACTGATTTGGATATGGGAAAAATAGTTATTGCTATGCTAGCTCCCTCGCAAGTATTAAAAATGTATATTTATGATCATCTCAAGTTAACAAATTGTGAAATGGTTTTTGTGTCAAGTTTTATGCATCTTTTATGATAAAATTATGACTTAATTAGCTTTTAAAAACCCATGAAAAACAAATTAAATGAAGAGAAATAACACACAACATACACATAACATAATGGTTGATAACAGAGTTCACCCCTCCTGGGCTACATCTCCATGGACCTGCTTAAACTAGCTAGGCCCTCTTGGGATTAAGAGTCAAATGTATGATTACATGGATCTGTAGTGATCCAATGGATTTGAAACCTGCTCCATTGGCTTTAGAACACCCAAAAATCCCAAAAATGACTATTCAATCTCTGAATTTGGTTTCCACCTAATCTAGGCTTGACCTCCCATCCTAGTGGCCATAGGCTTGTCTAATCTCCAAAGTGAAAAAAAGCACTTTCAAAAGTGATCCAACGCCTCTGAAAACTATAAAACTATGTTCATATCATAAAATACATCTAAAAATGACTCTTCTTGAGCCAATATTGGTCTTCAGCTGATCTAGGCATCGCCTTACTTCTTGGTGGCCCTAAGCTTCAATTTTTTTCAAAGTGCCAAACACACCTATAAAATTGCTCCTCTTCCTCTACAAGCTATTCCAATGGATTAAAATCATTTCAATATGCTAAGAATGACTCTTCCTGGGTCAAAATTGGTCAAATTTTTCTCAAGATATGCCTCCTTCAATTTTTCATAGTAAACTGCCTCTAAATCTAGAGAAGACTCCAGTTAGCTCCGACAATTCTGGAGGTGGCGCCAGATTTGGAGGTGTTGAAAAAATTTCTACTAACTTAACACGTTGTTAATTAATGCCTAATCCGTGATTAATTTGGATAATATGTGCACTAAGCATGTTTTTTTTGAGCGCTTGTGGAAAGTCATGTAGTATGGTCACATGGGAAGAGGGCTGGCCCCCTCCGTTGCCACCGTCAGATACGCATAAACCTTCAAATAAAACTTGGGCGCGTAAATTTTAGACCATCAAGGGCGTGGCCCATTGGTAATAGGTGGTAATTTTTTGGGGGAGGTCACGGGTTCGACCCTGACCTCCGCCCCTATTCATATATTTTGCACCACCGTGCCATCGAAATTTGGATATAAAACATATGTGCTAACTTTTCCATATTAAATACGCCACCTTGACTATATCACAAACTTTGTAATATTAAAATTGCGGTCATATACCACCAGACTTTTCAAACCTTGAAATATGTTTAATATTTGACTTTGCAATATAATATGCGCTCCATATTTAACATTTGAATGTTTTGATATAAAAGATATAAAAGACTCTGCTTATATTAATATGCCACCACTATATGACAAACTTGTAATATTAAAATTGCGTCATATACCAATCGACTTTTTCGAACCTTGTAATACGTTTAATATTTGACTTTAAAAATATAATATGCGCATGAGTATTAAACATTTGAACTTTTGGTTTGATTACTATGCGGAATTAATATATAAGTGCTAGAAATTAATAATAAATATATATATATATATATATATATATATATATATATATATATATATATATATATATATATATATATATATCCAACCTTATAACAACTCATTATGAACCCAAATTCAACCTTGGAGGACATTGGGCAATTTCACCTTCTCAAACCAAACTCGTGAATCCTAAAGTGACACTTGTCATAGTACCATTAGGAAAAAACTGAAGAAGATTCCCTAAATGCTGACTAGACTACCATGTCATCACCCCGTACCTGTTCTACAAATTTTTTTAAAACTTTGCTTGTTCTAAACGGCGATGAGCAGGCTATAATGTCTTCTTCCGAACTCAATTTTCGATGAAACAAATTGCGTTAGATTCATAGCAATGGGCCGATTTCTGTCATTCTAGTTTGGTGAATTTATGAGCACTTTGAATTTCGGGAAATTTTTTTGCCCCTAATCCATATTCTGATCACTCCTTCCCATTTACATGCTTTTGGAACCACAAAAGTTGGTTACTTCATGAGAGATGAATACTCTTTTGTTTCCCAAGTTATATCATCTTGATTCTACTTGGAAAAATCACTATGACAACCACTTGTTCACTGACATGCCTTGCTTTAGAAATGGCTTGGCTCTTCAACCAATGTTCTCCTTTTTCTGCTGACCAAATCCAACACTTTTTGGCTGCTTTCTAACTGATATAACACTTTTTTTTACAAAATGGATTCCTCAGTGCTTGGAAAACTAACTGATTTCCTTCCCACTGAGAATCATGTTCCTCCTTTGCACAAACCAGCATTCGATGCAAGCTTCTACTTGGAAACCACTTTTCCAAATTAAGCCCATCCGAGTGAACTACAATAATGAGTTCCAACATCAATAATAAAAATAAAATAAATGACTATTCTTTTACCTCCATGGTTCCAAATTCCACATCTGGAAGAATGCATTTGCCATCTCCTTCTCTTCTTGGTGTCAACACATAAAATGGACTACAATGGCTGCAAACTTGTTTTGGATGCAATATTTTTAGCATCTTGTCCCTCTTTCCATCATCCTCCAGTTTGAAATTCATGCCATGGATTTGAGAATGAAGGCTAAAAATGAGCCTCTTTCTCAAGAGTGGAACTTCCAAAATTCCTGAGACATCTTGTCACAAGCACAACCATCAATATGAAAAAAACATCATGCAAGAAACATAACTTGATGACATATCCTCTTGCTCCTTCAAAGCAAAAAATTTCACATCATGTGAACATATCCATGTACTCTTACATCTTGGTGTCGAAACTCATCGACCAAACACAAGTCGACAAAACATGCCTCTTCAAACGACTGACTCTCAAGTCAAGCATAAGCATGTGTAATAATTTGACGATTATTTTCCCAAAACAAAATGAGTTTAAAATTCCATGAAACACTTCGTCAACATCTCCTTTTCATTTTTGGAGACAAAACCAACTCTTCCAAGTCGATAGGACATGCATGTAACACACAAGTCGACACGCATGCATGTGCAAATGACCAACACTCTCAAGTTGACAACATACATGTTAAACAAAGAAATCAACCAACAAAATTCAATTAATCATGCATGTTCAAGCACAATGAAACCATCAAAATTCCACTGTTCATATACAGAAACTCTCATGCATGTATACAATTCTTAAACTCTCTCACAAGTATAATCCTAAGTATAAGAACCCCATTCATATGTACATGTACTTAAAGAGTTTAAATGAGAAAAAATTTCTGCAATAAAGTGAGTCAACATACTCCACTTTTAATCACCTTCTTGGCGTAAACATGCAACATGAAATGTAAAGGAACAAACCATTTCAGTGGCACTTATTTCAGCTACACTTCATCATGCGAATCATCCTGACCCAAATTGATTATGGAATCTTATTTTCCATTATTTCCATTCTCTTTCTCCACCTTCTTCAAATGTCGTGGATGACTTGTCGGATACAAAGTCCAACAATTCTCTACAATGTGACCTTTCTTATGGCAATGAGTGAAAAACAATTGCATCTTCTTTTCAACATGGTTTCCATTATCCACTGTACCTTTGGCTTTCTACCTCCTTTGTTTTAAAATTTTCCTATGCATGGCTATATCCTTCCAACATATTGAAACATTATGGTTATTTAAACCAAAAAAGGAACATGAAACTTTTCTCCAAATCTTATGTGAGAATTTTCCATGTTTATAATAATAAAGAACAACTTTATTAAAAGCAGATTTATACCTTGAACGTTTACCTTTATCACCCTCCTGAAGAGGTGAATTTTATGAGGTAGTGGCTCTCTTCCGAATACCAACAATGCATTCATAGACTTTAGGGATTTCAGCATCTTCTTGTTCACCATTCTCATTAGTTGCATTCTTATGAGCACCTTCTTGCAAATTGGGTGTAAAAATTTTGTATTCCTCATGAACACAATCTTCACAAGATTGAGGTAATGAACATGAAATGAAATTCCTTCATGTAACACCTTCATGTGCCTCCTTGGATTTAAAGCTTTCTCCATCATGTCGCCCATAACCAAGACCTAAATACTTAGGCCTTTCCTCAACAACAATTGGCTCAACTATTCCTTGTACATGTTTTCCCAATCATTTACCTTCATAGCTCATATTTATCAATAATTTGGATCCTATTCCTCTAGTGTGTCTTTCAAAAGAACCTACGCATTAATTTTGAGAGGAAATTGAAGATGAACTTGAATTGCATACCTCTTTTTCATGCACATACATTGCTAAGACATCCTTGGCATCATGGAGTTGAGCCTCCATCTCACAGATTCTTACTAAGTTTTCATTTGCAACATGTAGCTGAGTCTCCATCTCATGCATATTTTCAAGAAGCTCTAGCTTCTCCTCCTTCATAGAAATCAACTTCTCTTGAATTATAATTCTCTCCCTCTTATCTTCATACTTCTCTTGCATCATATCAATCATGATGTAGAGCTTCTGTAACATCTCTTTATCAAGGATTTTTTGTAAGGAATATTGACTAGAAACAATGCTTAATGAAGTTGTCATCACACCTGAAATGCATACAAAGATTCTTTGTTGTGATTTGAGAAATGAGCTCTCAATCTTGACTTCGTCTGAGGAGAATGTATACACATAAACTTGCACATAGTTAAATTATCCTTGCACAAATTAAAAAACCAATAGCTAATTCTTCTAGCTAACCTGGGCTAAAATGAGCTAAAATTTGCTCTGATACCAACTTGATATGAATACGGGAAAACTAGTTATTTCTATGCTATCTCCCTCATCATTATCAAAAATGTGTGTTTAGGATCATCTCAAGTTAAGCAATTGTGAAGGGGTTTATGTGTTAAGTTTTATGTGTATTTGATGATCAAATTATTATTTAATTAGCTTTTAAAAACTCATGAAAAGCAAATCAAATGCAGATAAATAACACACAAAATACACATAACATAATGGTTGATAACAAGGTTCACCCCTCATGGGCTACATCTCGATGGACTTGCTTCAAATAGCTAGGCCCTCTTGGGATTAAGAGTCAGATGTCTGATTACATGAACTTGTAGTGCTCCAATGGATTTGAAACCTACTACATTGGCTTCAGAACACCCAAAAACCCAAAAATGGATTATTCAATCTCTAAATTTGGTTTCCAGCTGATCTAGGCTTGATCTCCCATCCTAGTGGCCATGGGCTTGTTCAATCTCCAAAGTGACAAAAATAATTTCAGAATTCTAGCTCTGCAAAATGTACCATTATTTTTAGAGGATAAAATACATCTAAAAATGACTCTTCTTGAGCCAATATTGGTCTTCAGCCAATCTAGGCATGTCCTTCCTTCCCGGTGGCCCTAGGCTTCAATTTTCTTCAAAGTGCCAAAAAAACCTGTAAAATAGCTCCTCTACCTCTACAAGTTGTTCTATTGGATTCATAGCATGTCAATCTACTAATAATGACTCTTTTTGAGCCAAAATTGGTCGAAAATTGCTCAAGATAGGCCTCCTTCAATTTTGCCTAGTAAACTACCTCTAAATTTGGAGAAGACTCCAATTAGCTCCAACAATTCTGGAGGTGGCACCGGATTTGGAGGTGCTGCCAAAATTTCCGCCAACTTAACATGTAGTTAATTGATGCCTAATCCATGATTAATGTGGATAATATGCACACTAAGCACATTTTTTTTGAGCGCTTGTGGGAGGAGGGTTGGCCCCCTCCATTCCCGCTGTCGGATACGCATAAGACTTCAAATATAACTTGGGTGTATAACTTTTCAAGCATCAATGGCATGGCCCATTGGTAAGCGGTGGTAATGTTTGGGGGGAGGTCATGGGTTCGACCCTAACCTCCGCCCCTATTCATATATTTTTCACCATCGCGCCATCGAACTTTGGATATAAAACATATGTGCGGACTTTTCCATATTAAATACGCCACCTTGACTATATCAAATTTGTAATATTAAAATTGTGCCCATATACCATCATACTTTGTTAACCTTTTAATATGTTTAATATCCAACTTTTCAATATAATATGCGCTCCATATTTAACATTTGAACTTTGGTTTGATTAATATGCATAATTAATATATAAGGTTTGAAATTAATAATATATATATGATGTAAAACCATATAAAACATTATAATTATATATATATAATATATATATTAATCCAACCTTAATAATTAAAAAAAAAATTCCAGCACATAATAACTCATCATGAAACCAAATTAAACCTTGGGGGACATTGGAAAATTTCACCTTCTCAAACCAAACTCCTATAGTGACACTTGTCATAGTCCCATTGGGAAAATATTGAATAATATTCCCTGCATGCTGAATGGATTTCCATGTCATCAACTTGTACCTGTTCTGCAATTTTTTTTTTTAATTTTCTTTTTCTGAACGGAGATGAGCAGGCTATAACTTCTTCATCCGAACTCATTTTTCGAAGAAACGAATTGCATTGGATTCCTAGCGATGGTTCGGTCACTGTCATTCTGGTTTGGTGAATTTCTAAGCACTTTGAATTTGGAGAAAAAAATTTCCCCTAATCCAGGTTCCGATTATATACATCGAAAATTCTACACTCACAAGGCACACTCATTTATTCATTCGAAAGGAAAATTATGGTTATATCTCTTGCCGACAGTTAGAGCCAAGGCATATCTTTAAGTAAATGGTGGCTAGGATGTATTCTGGATGGGACTCCTACACCAAATGGTGTTAGATCTAGTTTGGACCTTATATTGGGGAGATCCCCTCTATTTTAGTGGTATCCAGTGTCGTCAATAGTTACCTATCATAATTGTGTCGAAGAAGGATGGAACTTGGAAAATTTTCTCGATTATAGAGAATTTACTTACACTCAAGAATAGGTACCCCTTCCCCAATATTGATGATATGTTGGAATATTTGTATAAAGACAAATACTTCACCAGCATGAATTGAAAATCATGGTATTTCCAGGTGCAAGTCAATGAAGAAGAAACCTAGAAGACCAACTTCAAAAATTGACAAGTTTTGTATGAGTGGTTAGTCATGCCAATTGGTCTATGCAATGCACCAACTATGTTCACGAGAATAATCAATGGTGTATAACAACCTTATCTAAATTTATTTGGATGGTATATTGGTTTAAAGTGCTGCCTAGGAGAAGCACATGTAACACTTGATGTAGGTGGTAGATACTTGGAAGAAACACCAAATAATAGAAAATATCAAAATATGTGAGTTTTCAAGTCAGATATTGGTGTATCTAGGATATATCATTGGTGGAGGGGAGCTAAATATAGATCCTACAAAAATGGAGGCCATCATGAAGTGGTAATTTCCTACAAATGTTTCCAAAGTTAGGATTTTTTTTGGAGTATGGTATCTGAGGAAATTCATAGTTTCATTTTTAGCAGTAGTTGCACCAGTCTATATTATAATGAAAAGTGGAAATATTTTATATTGGGGGAAGGGTAAATACAAATCCCATGAATATTCAAAAAATAAATCAATCAATCATTGATTCATGCATTACCAATATTGTAGAAATCCTTCATTTCAAGAAAAATGTGAGTGGGTATGATATGAGAGTGGTATTGATGCAAGGAGTAATGTTTGTATGTTATCATTGTGAAATATTTCATGAGTATGATCTCAAATACCCTACCTATGACAAAGAGATATATCCCTTGTACAAACTATGAAAAATTCAAAACACTATCTTATGGGAAATGAGATAATCATCCACATAGATAACCAGATGCTACAATACTTATAGGCCTGGAGTAAGTTACCACAAAGCATAAATAACAAGTCAATGGGGTTCTTACATTAGTTTCATTTACTGATCAAGTATATGAAGGGTAGCACAAACAAGTTAGATGACAAGCTTTCAAGGCTTACCACATCAAAAACTTCACCTTTGGGAACTCTAAAGCACATGGAGACTTCCACCCATGATGCATACAAAAATGAATATAGAGAGGATGAGGACTTCAAGGAGGTGTTTCAACAATTGTAGAATTATATTCGTGTAGACAATGGACATAACACAATTGATTATCATCTTCATAATTGGTTACTCGATATTTTGGACAAACTATGTGTTCCTAAAGGTGAACGACTGCAACTGATCATGGAGGCTCACGTCTCCAAGGTTGTAGAGAAGTTTGGTGTAGGGATAAAAATGTCTAATGTAAGGTATATTGGCCTAGAATGAAGAATATGTAGCTAGGTTCATGAATAGGATATATTTTTTGTTATACCAACAAGCCTAGTAACAAGAAATAGCGTCTATACCATCCCTTAATTATACCCCTCATGAAGAAAGGACATGACTACCTATTCATGGTAGTTGAAAATTTCAACAAGATGTGTGTTCTGAGGCTTTGTAAAAATACTATTAGATGGAAATAAGCAATGATAATTTCCTTTGAACAAGTCTAGGTTCACTTTGCGATACCAAGGAGCATCATTTCAAAGAGGGACACTAGAGTTCTCAATGCATTTTGGATTACAATGTCAAAGAATATGTGCAAGAAGTTGAAGATGTCAATAGCATTTCATCCACGTATAAATGAACATAGGAGTATCCAACAGGACTTTGGTGCATATTTTCAAAGGTTACAATTATAAGAAACTAAAGAATTACGATGAAAATATGGTATCATATTAGAGAAAATTTGAGGTCTAAAATGGGTCTCAAAACAAAAATGTAAAACAAATCAACTTTATAAGAACCATTAGGATTCAAGATAATGATTTCAACCATGGGGGATGATTCTCCATTTTTGGAGTTAAAAAATAAAATGATTTTAAAAAAACTACTTTTTCAACTTATATCCCTACGGTTTTAGTCAAATTTTGAGTAGGAACACTCGTTGGATGCATAATATAATTATTCATCCAAGGAGTACCAATGTTGCATTTCGATGGACCTCGCTACATAAAAAATGTGAAATACATGAAAAATATGATTCTAGTCACATTTTTCATGTAGCAGGGTTCATTGAAAGTATGCAACATGGGTACTCATTGGATGAGGAATTAAATTCCCCATCCAACGAGTGCTCCTGCTCGAAATTTGAGTAAAATCATAGGGAGATAAGTTGAAAATACAAGTTGAAAAGTAGTTTTTTCTTTTTTCCCTATAAACTTTGATGATGTAATCTAATATTATTTTATTATTTACACTATTATTTTATAATATTCCTTAGGAGGCCCATTTTAGACGTCAAAATATCTCTAATTCTATACAACACTTGTATAATATAGCAATCCACTCTTCTACTCTTAAGTCCCCATTTGAAACTTGTTTTGGATATTTCCCACCTTCAAATTTGGGTATTGTGTATAGCTAGAAATGGGTGAGGGAGGGTCTCATAGGGGATGGTTTAAGGGAAAAGAAATTTCTTGAGAAAACTAAGCTAATCCATTTTCAATTACAAGAGATAATGAAGAATTCATAGGAAAAGTACAAGGTCAGGGACGATCAACATAAAATATAAAAGTAATTTAGAGTGAGAGATATGATATGGATACAATTGAACAAGAAGAAGCTAAATGGTTTTGGTAAGAAAATAAATGATATGCAAATGGTCCTTTTGAGATAATATAAAAGAAGGGAGTTAATTCCTACATAATCATTCTACACTCATACATGTGCATTTACTAAGTGGTGAATGTGGAAAATCTCAAACTCTATAATTCTCCTACGATAGACCAGAAAGAGGAGAAAGTCCTACCTTCTGTAGAGGGATTAGCTCTAGATGTTCAAGAAAATTTGATAGAGGATAAAATTTTTCATAGGAGTTCTAGAACTACAAGACAAAGGTAACACAACCTTTTGAAAACTGGGTCAAAATGACAACTTCCAGGTAAGTAAAAATGCTACTCTAGGGAGAATGTAGATGAAAAGTTTCATCACCTCATTAACAAAATATTTTGGGGAACAAAATCCTCCTAAAATTGGTAGGTATGATACATATTGCATCATTGTCTTATTTATGATCCATCTTGATTCTTTTGGAGTGGAAAATTTTGGAGGAATTGGCTCACAAGATTTTTGTTTATTGACAAGTCCTAGTTTGGAGAATTGGGATATGAAACCTTCTAGAGGTAGTTTTAGGAATCAAATGAAGTTTTTGGGTTCGAAAAATTCTCTCTTAATCAATAAATCGTAGTATTTTTATACACTTATAGTCTTTTACAACAATTCAAGATAGACATGAAATGGAGTTTGTATTCAAAAGTTACGACACCCAAAATTTGACCTTTCTATTTGGATACCATGGTTTGAGAGGATGCCACTACAATCCCCATTACTCATGAAAAATGGGATATCCATGTGAAGAATATGAATAATTATATAGAAGGGTTAAAGTTGTAACTCCAGTTGAGAGTTGAAGAAGTCAAACTTAACCCCTAGCTGGCTATCAAGCTATGTTATAACTAGACCACTATGAGAAAAAGGTGTTCAATATAGTTTGATTGTATATTTTTCCATAGTAGACCAAAACAAACTATGTCTGGGAGTGAGAGAGTATAACATACGAGCTTTATTTTATATAGCATCCTACAAGTTACAAGTCTCAAGTAACTCCATAGAGAGTGATTTCTTGTTTATATTTGTATCATTTCCCTTCCAAACAAAAGAGAGCAGAGCAACCTCACCTTCATTGTGGGTTTTCTCCTATAAAGGTTCCCCTGAGAATATATTGTGTTCATTGTATTTGGTGTGTGATTTTATTATATTATCCTATATTTTACACATTTCATCTACTACTATATAAATGAAAAAAACAATAATTAACAAATCTGGAAACTATGGAAACTAACCCACATAGTATATATTTCAGCCTATTTTATTCATATGTGTTGTAAAAAAATATCCAGTGTAATATCCATAGTAATTTATGGATCATCCATCAATCCAATGGAGACAATTATAAATCCTCTAAGAAAAGAAAATACGGAAGTCATTGCATTGGCTAGGTGTGAACAAATAGAGGATAGAAGAGAAAGGTGCATATTTTTTATGGAAGATATATAATGATATGTGGTAATTTCCATCTTTTAAATAATTATTTATTGTATATATTCATTTACAAATTTTTATTTTCTATTTTTAGATGATATGAACAAAAATTGTTTTCTTTCTAGAGGAATTTCTTGGTAGATACAGATGAGCTTACTCATGAGGTTGGTGTCGGTAGCATTGATGCACTAAAACCATAATTTCCTAGCATGAGCCATATAGCCACAAGGATATTTTCCTCTATTATTATGACTCACAACGTTTTGATTCAAATGATTGCACCTCCCAGGGTCCATGAAACACCCTCCTAATGCATGTTAGGAAATCCACATCATGGTGAAGATGACCCCATTAGTGATTCAACGGATTTCTTTCCTATATAGACACATGTTATAGCAAGGGGAAAATGTTAGCTACCATTTTGGTGGATGAGAACATTGTTTTGGTCAAGATACCAAATATACAAGCCTGTATTTATGAATGTCTTAATTATTTCCTATTATATACTTGAAATGTACATCTCTCCAATTATTTTAAATTAATGATAATATTTTTTCACATGAAACAACATTTTTTTAAAGAATTGAATGGAAATTAATTGAAACTCTATTATCCCACCATATGCACATAGTGAAACCCGCAAAATGCTAATTTCAAACAAGGATATTGTTGACTAGTTGGTTGGAATATTTGGTGAATCCTTCAGCACAAATGAAGTCACCTCATTGGATGATACCTATTTGAAATGTGAGATGGATCAACATAGGGTTCATTTGCAAAATATGATATATGTAAGCATCCTCTAATTATTCTTGAGTATTTTTATACACATATAGCCCTTTCCAACAATTCAAGATAGACATGAAATGGAGTTTGTATTAAAAAGTTATGACACCAAAAAGTTGACCTTTATATTTGAATACCATGGTTTGAGAGGATGCCACTACACTTCCCATTACTCATGAAAAATGGGATATCCATGTGAAGGCTATGAATAATTAGAAGGGTAAAAGTTACAACTCCAGTTGAGAGTTGAAGAAGTCAAACTTAACCCCTAGCTGGCTATCAAGCTATGTTACAACTAGACCACTAGGAGAAAAAGGTGTTCAATATAGTTTTATTGTATATTGTTCCATAGTAGACAAAAACAAACTATGTGTGTGAGTGAGAGAGTTTAACATACGAGCTTTATTTTACATAGCATCCTATCAAGTTACAAGTCTCAAGTAACTCCATATAGAGTGATTTATTGTTTATATTTGTATCATTTCCCTTCCAAACAAAAGAGAGCAGAGCAGCCTCACCTTCTATTTGGGTTTTCTCCTATAAAGGTTCCCCTGAGAATATATTGTGTTCATTTTAGTTGGTGTTTGATTTTATTATATTATCCTATATTTTACACATTTCATCTACTATTATATAAATGAAAAAACAATAATTAAAAAATCTGGAAACTATGGAAACTAACCCTCATCGTATATATTTCAGTATATTTTATTCATATATGTTGTGAAAAAATATCCAGTGTAATATCCATAGTAATTTATGGATCATCCATCAATCCAATGGAGACAATTAGAAAGGCTCTAAGAAAGGAAAATAGGAAGTCATTGCATTGGCTAGGTGTGAGCACATAGAGGAGAGAAGAGAAAGGTGCATATTTTTTATGGAAGGTATATAATGATATGTGGTAATTTCCATATTTTAAAGAATTATTTATTGCATATATTCATTTACAAATTTCTATTTTCTATTTTTAGATGATATGAACAATAAATTTTTTCTTTCTAGAGGAATTTCTTGGTAGATACGGATGAGCTTACTCATGAGGTTGGTGTCAGTAGCATTGATGCACTAAAACCATAATTTCCTAGCATGAGCCATATACCCACAAGGATATTTTCATCTATTATTATGACTCACAGCGTTTTGATTCAAATGATTTCACCTCCTAGGGTCCATGAAACACCCTCCGAATGCATGTCAAGCAATCCACATCATGGTGAAGATGACCCCATTAGGGATTCAACAGATTTCTTTCCTAGATAGACACATGTTACTAGCAAGGGGAAAATGTTAGCTACCATTTTGGTGGATGAGAACATTGTTTTGGTCAAGATACCAAACATACAATCCTGTATTTATGAATGTCTTAATTATTTCCTATTATATACTTTAAATGTACATCTCACCAATTATTTTAAATTAATGATAATATTTTTTCACATGAAACGAAATTTTTTTAAAGCATTGAATGGAAAGTAATTGAAAATATATTATCCCACCATATGCACATAGTGCAACCCGTAAAATGCTAATTTTGAACAAGAATATTGTTGAATACTTGGTTGGAATATTTGGTGAATCCTTCAACAAAAATGAAGTCACCTCATTAGATGATACCTATTTGAAATGTGAGAGGGATCAACATAGGGTTCATTTGAAAAAAAAACATATATGTAAGCATCCTATAATAATTCTTGAGTATTTTTATACACTTATAGTCCTTTCCAGCAATTCAAGATAAACATGAAATGGAGTTTGTATTCAAAAGTTACGACACCCAAAAGTTGACCTTTCTATTTGAATACCATGGTTTGAGAGGATGCCACTACAATCCCCATTACTCATGAAAAATGGGATATCCATGTGAAGAATATGAATAATTGTATAGAAGGGTAAAAGTTGTAAATTGTTATGAAACCAGCTCCAAAAATAGAATAAAAGAGAGATAAATGCCTTAGAAATAAGCCACTTCGAGGGGTAAACCTCCTTTACATTAAATAAATGAACAATTATTGGATGATACAAATGACAAAAGCTCCCTTCTATATATATGAGTCCATGGGGCCATAATGTAATCCTAGCTGACCTAACAATAATAATGTAAGGGCACAATAGTAACAATATGTGGGTTACAGGGGTACAACAATAACAATAAGGGGGTTACACTAACAATAGTAAGGGACTATAATAGTAATATAGGGACCTAACATGCTCCTCTCCTTCAAAAAAGTGTTGTCCTCAACGCTTGAGTAGCTATGGGTGCTTCTTTATAAAATTCTCATCCTCCCATGTAGAATCTTCAGTGGGAAAGGTCTTCCATTTGATGAGATACTCTGAAATTGATCGATTTCGTAGTTGTCGAGTTCTTATTTCCATGACTGCTTCAAGTTCCAACATGATTTTTCCTTCCTCATCAAGTTCTGGCAATATTGTTTGAACTGGAAGTGTGTACCCTATAACCTTCTTTAAGCATGAAACATGGAAAATTGGATCCACTCGTGAAGAAGCAGGAAGCTCCAATTTGTATGCCATAGTACCAATGTTTTGCAACACCTTGTAAGGACCATATTACTTTGGTGATATTTTATTATCCTTCTTAGCTTGCTTGAGGGACATTTGTTTGTATGGTTGTAGCCGTAAAAATACCCAGTCTCCTACATCAAAACTTCTCTCACTGCAATGTTGATCTCCCTGCTGTTTCATTCAATTTTGTGCTAAATTTAGGTTATCCTTTAAGAGTTGGAGAACTTCTTGTTGATGCTCGATGTGATCGTCCACTGCTTGAACCCTAGAATTTTCCTTTAAAGAAGATGTGATGGACGGTGGATGATATCCATAAAGTTCCATAAATGGGGTCATTTTTGCTGCAGTATGGAAGGAAGTGTTATACCACCATTCAGTGAGAGGTAACCACTTTACCCATTATGCTTGCTTATCAGATACAAAACAACAAAGATATCCTTCCAAAAATTTATTCACTATCTCTGTTTTACCATCGGATTGACGATGATAAGATGAGTTATGAGCTATTTGAGTACCCAAACAAGAAAATAATTCTGTCCAAAAATTTCCTGTAAAAATGGGATCTTTGTCACTTACAATAATCTTCGAGTTTCCATGTAGCTTTTGAATTGTTTCCATAAATGTAGTAGTAACTGTACTTTCTTTAAATGGATGAAATAATGAAAAAAAGTGTGCATACTTGGTAAGTCTATCAACTACCACCATGATGAAAATCCTTCCTTCGGACTTAGGTAAACCTGTGATAAAATCCATTGAAATCTCCTCCGAATGTTGACTTGGAATGGATAAAGGTTGTAGAAGACCCGGGGTCTTAATTGTCTCAACTTTGTTTTTCTAGAAAACCAAACATTTCGTCACAAAATTTTGAATATTAGATTTAAGGCTATCCCAAAAAAAATATTTCTTCACCCTGTGGTAACTTTTTAAAAACCCTGAATGTCCTCCTAAAGGAGAAGTGTGCAATTCCAAAAGAATCATTTGTTTTAGTTGGGAATTCTTGCAAATGTATAAGCGATCTTTGTACCATAAGGAATCATTTTTCCAACTAAATATATCATATGTACTAGGATCTTGCTGCAAATTTTGAATGAGTGTCCACACTTCTTCGTCCTTCTTCCATTCATCCCTTGCTTCGGTTATCCAATCTGGTTGGATAATAGAAATGGAACAAAGCAATGCTTCCACCTCTTCATCTCCTTTTCATATTGTATCTAAACAACATTAGACCTTTTTTGTAGATGATTTTAAAGTCATAACCCAACATCTTTGTGACCCATTTTTACTACTCTTCTGAAGATAGTCTTTGTTCCAAAAAGTGTTTAAGACTATCATGATCTATTTTTACCTTGAAGTGTCTTTCCATTAGGTAAGGTCTCCTTTTCTTTAGTGCATGTAGTATTTCCAACATTTCCTTCTCATAAATAGCCTTTTGTAAATACTTTCCTTTGATTGAGCGACTTTCAAAAGCAATGGGTCTTCCTTCTTGCATTAAAACAACACCAATTCCATTTCCTGAGGCATCACATTCTACAATAAAGGTTTTTGTGAAGTCTGGCGTAGCGAAGACTGGTGCTAGGCACATTGCCTCTTTAAGATGTTCAAAAGCTTTAGTTGCTTCAGGAGTCCTTGAAAATGCATCATTCTTCAATAATGTTGTTAGAGGTGCCGCTATTCTCCCATCATTCTTAACAAACTTGCGATAATACGTTGTTAACCCGAGAAATCTGCACAACTGCTTTATGTTTGTGGGGACTTTCCATTCCTTAATGGCTTTAATTTTGTTAGGGTCTGCCTTAACACCCTCTTGAGATACAATATGACCCAAATATTCCACCTCTTGTACTCTAAAGAAACATTTGGATGTTTTTGCGTATAATTGTTTCTCCTCCAATAGTTTGAGCACCATGTCAACATGTTGAACATGATCCTTCCAAGACCTGTTATAGATTAGTATATCATCAAAAAATACTAGCATAAATTTTCTAAGGAAGGGTTTGAAAATGGAATTTATCAACCCTTGAAATGTAGAAGGTGCATTGGTAAGGCCAAAAGGCATGACCAAAAATTCATAATGACCCTCATGAGTCCGAAATGTTGTTTTTGAAATATCTTCAGTCTTCATTCTAATTTGATGATATCCTGAATGAAGATCCAACTTGGTAAAATAAATTTGTCCATCTAATTCATCCAATAATTAATCAATGACAGGAATGGGAAATTTATCTTTAATAGTGAGCTTATTGAGCTCCCTATAATTCGGGCACATGTGCCATGATCCATCCTTCTTGTGCACCAATACTACTGGAGCAGAGAAAGAACTTTGACTAGGTTGAATTATACCAGCCTCTAAGATTTATGCAATCATACATTCAATTTCTCTCTTTTGGGCATAAGGATATTTGTAAGGCCTGATGTTTGGAGGAACACTTCCTAGAATCAAATGAATAGCATGATCATGATCTTGAATAGGTGGGAGTCCTTTGTGAGTTTCAAACACCTTGGAATGAGTTTCCAAGACTTTTTGGAGATCTGGAGAAATAGATGATTTTGATGTTGGAACTTCTAGTGAGCATAATTGTGCAATTACTCCTCGTTGTTCTTTATTCAGAAGCTTTGTCATGACATTAGAGATTATTATCTTTCCTAGCTTCCCTTCAATACCCCATGATTAGATTTCCTTTCCTTCCAAAAAAAAATTTCAAGAAAAGTCCTTGAAAATTAAAAGCTACCGTCCCCAAAGATTATAACCATTTTACTCCTAATACAACATCAGCACCTCCCATTTGGATGGAAAGCATTGGACTATTCAATACATATTCCCCCATGGCTAGCTTGATATTAAGGAATTTTCCAGAGTAATTTATAGTTCCTCCATTTGCAACCATCACTTGACATTCTGGTACTGGGTATAGGAAACAATTCAATTCCTTTGCTACTTTACAATGAATAAAATTATGGACCCGAATCAATCAACACTATTACCTTTTTCTTCTTGATATGTCCTTTTATCTTGAGAGTTTGAGGAGTGGTAATTCTTGCCAATACATTAAATGATATGGTCGAACTCATTTATTCTTCTTCTAGGGTTGGTTCCTAGTATATATCCTCTCCTTTTGAAGTTTCTTGTTCATTTTCTTCCTCCTCTTCACAATCTATGTAAAATAATTTCTTCTCAGCACACTTATGACCTTTAGTGTATTTTCTATCACAACTGTAACAAATCCCTTTTGCTCTTTTTTCTTCCAATTGTTGTGGTTTCAACCTTGTAGGTTATGGAAGTCTAGGAGTAGCAACACTTCCATATTTATATATGCGAGTGGTAGGCTTCCTTGTCGCCATAATTTTACATTCAATTTTTCTTGCCAACCTAAATGCCTTCTCCAATGAATCAGGTTCCCAAATGTGAAATTCATGTTCTATGTTATCCTTTAAATTCCATATGAAGAAATCAATCTTGTGTTCCTCTGGAATATCAGTTACCCTTATATTCAATTTTTGGAAGTCCTCAATGTGCTCCACCACTGAACCCTTTTGTTTGAGATTTATCAATTGGATAAAGAAGGTGTTTCTCTTTGTATCCTCACAATGTGCTATCATTTCCTCCGTAAAAATTGACCAAGTGACAATTTTTTTATGGGAGCAAAGCCATCGATACCATACAAATCTATTTTGTTCTAAATGTAAAGTTGCAATGCGTACCTTTTGTGTTTTTTGCACATTATTGAGATCAAAATATTGCTACATATGTAGTATCCATGTTACGGGATCCTTGCCATCAAACTTCCTCATATCCATCTTTGGAATATAGTGGTTCTTCAATACAACATTAGAGTTTATGAAATCAAGATTAACATTTATTTTTTTCTCATCATGAGTTTCCTCTACTATATTTTCAAGATTAGGAATCATTTCTTGTATCAAATTTGACAAACCTTCATTCAAACCTTCAATGTCTTCCTTTAAACCTTCCATTTTTTCTTCCTTACCATTCTTCAAACCATCCATTTTTTCTTTCTTACCATTCTTCAAACCATCCATCGTAGCTTCCATGCTATTCTTCAAAACATTCATTTCATTTTTTGTTGCTCTTTGCGAGAGCGAAATTTGGTGCACTTGTTCTTGTAATTTTGATATGTCATGTTTCATTTCTTCATCTTCACGAGCCATAGTAGAGCCTTTTGAAAGCTTAATGGATGTTTGATTATTTTTAGCAAGCATTTTAGAACCCAATACTGATATCTATTCTAAAATATGCCCTTGGAATCAATTCAAATTGATTCTTCAAACAATACTTATGTAATTCGGGAAAAAAATACACACCTTTTTCTTGCTTTTGAGGAGCTCGATCTTGAAATTTAATTATCTCTATTATTTTAGATATTCAATGTCTGAAATTCAGCCCTGTAGTAGCACTCTAAATCTTCTTTCAAATGCCACAGGTCTGACCTGATTTGGATTCTTCAAGACAAAGTTATTCCCAATATCCCACAATGACCTAATTATGGACTGGTTTAGTAGAGTGAAGTTGTATGACGTGCCATGTGCCACTATTTCCTCCTTCAACTCAAAAATTAATACACAGGAAACTGCAGTCCATGTAATTGTGACCACTTTTTTATAGAATTCCAATCCTACGCCCAGAGAGATATTTATGACTAATTTACCAAGGTCACCTCTTTGAGATGAAATTTAGAAGCCTCAAACAACCCTAACTTCCATACATCATATCTCCGAAAATATTGCAAATGAATATCTGAAATTTATACAAGAGGTTTCATAGTATTTTGGCTTCATAAAAGAGGTTCCATAGTATTTTGGCTTCGCTCTGTAAATATTTCAGCTTATGAACCTTTACAAAAAAAAAATTATAGCGAAAATTCCACGATGACCTGTTTTAAGTGAAATTCGGGAGCCTAAAAAAATCCTACCTTCCACAGATCATATCTCCGAAAATATGGCTAACCAAGATCTGAAATTTTTACATGACATTCCTCAAGATTTTGACTTTGATGTGTAAAAAATCCAGCTTCTGAACCTTCCTAGAAAAAAATTTATAGCGAAAAGGCCACGATGACCTGTTTGGAGCAGCGAAACCCTAGAATCCAAAACTCTGATACCAAATGTTATGAAACCAACTCCAAAAATAGAATAAAAGAGAGATCAACGCCTTAGAAATAAGCCACTTTGAGTGGGAAACCTCCTTTATAGTACATAAATGAACAATTAATGGATGATACAAATGACAAAACCTCCCTTCTATATATAGGAGTCCATGGGGCCATAATGTAATCCTAGTCGACCTAACAATAATAATGTAAGGGCACAATAATAACAATATGGGGGTTACAGGAGTACAAAAATAACAATAATGGGGTTACACTAACAACAACAAGGGACTATTGTAATAATATATGGACCTAACATAACTCTAGTTGAGAGTTGAAGAAGTCAAACTTAACCCATAGCTGGCTATCAAGCTATGTTATAACTACACCACTAGGAGCAAAAGGTGTTCAATATAGTTTGATTGTATATTTTTCCATAGTAGACCAAAACAAACTATGTGTTGGAGTAAGAGAGTATAACATATGAGCTTTATTTTATATAGCATCCTATCAAGTTACAAGTCTCAAGTAACTTCATAGAGAGTGATTTCTTGCTTATATTTGTATCATTTCCCTTCCAAACAAAAGAGAGCAGAGCAACCTCACCTTCTATTTGGTTTTTCTCCTATAAAGGTTCCCCTGAGAATATATTGTGTTCATTGTAGTTGGTGTGTGATTTTATCATATTATCCTATATTTTACACATTTCATCTACTGCTATATAAACGAAAAAAAAATAATTAACAAATCTGGAAACTATGGAAACTAACCCTCATAGTATATATTTCAGTCTATTTTATTCATATATGTTGTGAAAAAAAATCCAGTGTAATATCCATAGTAATTTATGGATCATCCATAAATCCAATGGAAACAATTAGAAAGGCTCTAAGAAAGGAAAATAGGGAAGTCATTGCATTGGCTAGGTGTGAACAAATAGAGGAGAGAAGAGAAAGGTGCATATTTTTTATGAAAGATATATAATGATATGTGGTAATTTCCATCTTTTAAAAAATTATTTATTGTATGTATTCATTTACAAATTTTTATTTTCTATTTTTAGATGATATGAACAAAAAATGTTTTCTTTCTAAAGGAATTTTTTGGTAGATACGCATGAGCTTACTCATGAAGTTGGTGTCGGTAGCATTGATGCACTAAAACCATAATTTGCTAGCATGAGCCATATACCCACAAGGATATTTTCCTCTATTATTATGAATCACAACGTTTTGATTCAAATGATTGCACCTCCCGGTGTCTATGAAACACCCTCCCAATGCATGTCAAGCAATCCACATCATGGTGAAGATGACCCCATAGACACATGTTACTAGCAAGGGGAAAATTTTAGCTACTATTTTGGTGGATGAGAACATTGTTTTGGTCAAGATACCAAACATACAAGCCTGTATTTATGAATGTCTTAATTATTTCTTATTATATACTTGAAATATACATCTCTCCAATTATTTTAAATTAATGATAATATTTTTTCACATGAAACAACAATTTTTTAAAGCATCGAATGGAAAGTAATTGAAAATCTATTATCCCACCATATGCACATAGTGCAACCTGCAAAATGCTAATTTCTAAAAAGGATATTGTTGACTACTTGGTTGGAATATTTGGTGAATCCTTCAATAAAAATGGAGTCACCTCATTGGATGATACATATTTGAAATGTGAGAGAGATCAACATAAGATTCATTTGCAAAAATATCATATATGATTCTTGAGTGTGAGTGAAAGAATCTAATGGAGGATGCAAAGGAGAAGAAAATGAGAAAAGAAGGAAAGATGTCACTTGGTCTAAAAAAGTATATAATATCTTAAAATCAATATACAAAATTTTCTTTGGTTATAAATAAAAATTGTGATATCTAACATGATTGAAACTTTTTATAGCTCCCAACAACATCAAAATAAACCAAGGCAAGATCAAAAATAATTGAGCATCAAAAACTTAGTAAAGGTGAGAGTGTTAAACTTAAATCAATAATTTTAAGTAACATACAATTAAACCATATCTTTCCTATCATCATCCATTTTTTATTTAATTACAATTAATAAGCCAAATTTTTTATATTATGTACTGTAGGGGACTCATTTCGAAACTTCTTTCAAGTTTGGATTTCATGCCATGATAAAATGTTGACAAAGCATGTGGAACATATAATTTTTATCTTTAAACGACATGGTAAAAAAATTGATGGACTTTAATTTTTGATTACTTGTAAAATCTATTCATGATTTGATTGCAATAATACATTAATGTATATGTTAAATATTTTACATAGGTAATTGTAGCATCATTTCGAAACTTGAAACCATTAAAGAATATCTCACGTTAGTCTCAAGTTTGGATTTCATGCCATGATAAAATGTTGACAAAGCATGTGGAACATATAATTTTTATCTTTAAACGACATGGTAAAAAAATTGATGGACTTTAATTTTTGATTACTTGTAAAATCTATTCATGATTTGATTGCAATAATACATTAATGTATATGTTTGTTTTTAAGCAGGAAAGAAACAATAATTATGAGGCTAAAAATTGACAACATCTCCATGACAATGGACAACGTCCTTGTATCTTTTCTCTTTCTCTCTTTATATAATAGAGAATTGTGTAAGAAATGATATATGTAATGTCTATTATATTTTTCGTTTTTTATTATGAAATGAGTTGTGGTTTCTGGGCATGTGGTATTGATAAACCATGGTATTGTAAAAAAAATATTTACAAGTATGATAAAGTGGGAGTGAGTATTCATGGTTAAGAAACTTGTTATATTGTAAGTTTATTGTAAATGTTAAATTTTTATGTGCTTATTAATGAAATTTAAATATGGTTATGGAATCATTATTATTCTCTACCAAGGAAGGACTCTAACAATCGATTTGTCTTTTGATCACTAGTAGTTTAGAATTGAGTAATGCAAATTATAATGTTTAACTTTGAAAAATAAATATTTATTTTTCAATATTATTAAATTATCAATTTTCAAACATTTGATTGGACAATAACTTGAAAGTATTATTGCGGCCTTTGCACAATATAATGTCATGTGATAACTATCTTACATATTTTATGCCATAATTTGTGATTTTTTATTCTTATGATTTACACGAAAACCATCCAAATATAAATATTTGGAAAGACTTATACTCAAGTAAATAACATGTTTACCATCAATTACTTCCCTCCGTAATTTAAGCAAGTCTTTGCATAAAAATTGGATAGGAATAATATGTAAAAAAATATACTTACTGGAATTATTTGATCTCTTGTAACCATTTTGTGAAATGAAATGAGAGACAAATTTGCAGGAAATATTGTGAGATATTTGTGGTATGCTTTGGAACATTTGAGTTTCTCATTTTTTCTTATTATCTTATGCTTAATTCTATGCATACTTATTCATATATGTTTATCTTGTGAATTTGAGAGTATAATTCATGTTATGCATGCTCTATTTTATACAAGATTCACCATATTATGTTTATTTGCTTCTTAAAATTGAATGAATTCACCTCAGTGCTCATTCAATCTCTACTCCATCTTCATCCTATACTCAAAGAATAATTAATATGTTTCCAAACTACCTACCTTGCCTCACACACTATTTTCATGTTCACATCGAAGTTCAAACCTAAAAACCTCATTTATAGTCCATTCACTGACTTTGCTATCCAACATTCAAAATATCAAACAAATTTTACTAATTTAAGCTTACATATATAGCCTAAAATATTATGATACTTGGCCATTCATTTGATTATTTAAATTTACAAAGAGAGAGCCCTCTTTGGTCCAGGTAGGGATAACTACCTGACCTAAAGTTGGTATGTGGTTACCTTTCTCCAATCCTACTGTCAGCCTTAGGAATTTGGGGAGAGTGGTAACAACAACCACACGTATAAAGTGTCATTTTCGAAGATAAAGTTGAGGAGTTCTCCAAATGGATGTTGTGCTTCTTCATTGTTGCTTCCAAGTCTTTCATCTTCTTAAAAAAAATTTGACTCTACGTGGCCATCACGATTACAAAAGTTGCAATGTCTATCTCTCTTCTTCCCTTTGTTTTTATTTTCCTTATCAGTTTGTTGAGTTTCTTTTTCAGTTTGTGGTTGAAATTGCTTAAGACCCTTGTTTGGTTTCAGACCATTCTTTTTAGGATGTTGCTTCTTAAGATTCTTTAAATTTGGTTGTTGCTGGGCTGTTAAGGATTTCTTAGAAGATTTTTCAGTATTAATAAGACCAAGGTGTAAGATTTTTTATTGTTCTCTTATCAAATAATTGCAAAAGGCATCAAAAGAGGGGGGCTTGTAGGTTGTTCCTTGAGAAATGAGGGCTTCTCTAGTGGAATTGAAGGTGGAAACAAATACAGATTATGTAGGGACTAACTTAGCAATAATGGAATAAATAAGACTACCATCTTCCTTTTTGACCTTACAACCTTCTAAGAGAAGTCTAAGGGTCTTGAATTTTGTAAAAAAATATTCAATAGAGGAGAAATTATTGGGGTCAAAGGTAAACAACTCAGTTTCAAGCTAGTGGGCTCTGATTTCATTTTTAATGCAAAAACAATATTTATCTTTTTCGAAGCTTCATAAGGGGAGTCAATTTATTGGATATGAAATCTAAGATCTTAAGCAATGGACATTCCTATCAACCCTCATGCTTGATCTTGTTTATTCTCTCATTTAGCATGTTTATCTTCATCAATAGTTTTAGATTCTAGTCCTGAGGCTATTCTATAAAGCCCTTTAATTCTAAGTAAGTCTACCATGTAGGATAGCCATTAGAAATAATTTATGATGTTAAGAATAGTTGGGCATTCACTTTCCATTTTTAAAAACTAAAGCTAAAACGGTTGAAACTAACTGCTCCAATGGAAAGATCTCGAAAAACTAGGTCAGTTTAAAAAAAAAAAAAGGCTCTGAAAATGGCTTTTGGATGAAGAAATTATGTCTTTTTAAAGAAAATTTGTATTAGACATCGAGTAGTCACGTGATAGGTTGAAAGTTGATGATGAAGTTGTACTTAAAAAAAAAATCCCTCCCTTTTCCAAACTTGTGACTCACTTTTATAAATAAGTGAGAGTCATTTTTGTAATGTTACCTTATGAACTAATGATCAAGTAGACTGCAACCTAAATAAAAGAAAAAATGACCTTAGATGGTAAGTGACTCACTTTTTATAATGGGTGAGAAACACTATTACATAAAGTAACTTTAAAACATAAGTTACATGAGTTTTTTAAGAAAAAGTAACTTGACAAAGTGAGAGTCATTTTTGTAATGTTACCTTATGAACTAATGATCAAGTAGACTGCAACCTAAATAAAAGAAAAAATGACCTTAGATGGTAAGTGACTCACTTTTTATAATGGGTGAGAAACACTATTACATAAAGTAACTTTAAAACATAAGTTACATGAGTTTTTTAAGAAAAAGTAACTTGACAAAAAAAATTTAGAAAAAAAAGCTTTACAAATAGACTTGAACCCAAGACCTCTATTCCCATAAAGTAACTTTACACCAAGTGAGATAGTAAAAGGATTGTGTAATTGTTTGAAAGGAGGAAGATTTTTATTTTCTCTTCAAGTTGCGTGCATTTTTCGTGAAAAAAAATTACAAGCCTTATGGCAAACGTTAGATTTAGTCCGTCCGGCAACTATATATTTTTCTCGTTATTTCTGATTTCCCGAGATCACAGAAAGTCACGGGGAAAGAGCATACGTAGCAGAAAAATCTTGTGTCTCTGCTCCTGTTTTGTCATATCGCACACAACGCAGAGCAAAGAGCATATGCAAGAAAATGGTATAGATACAGTAATAAAAAAAGAGTATAAATTGAAATAAATAGAGAGATAAATAAATATAACTGCAAAAAAAATACTTTATATCTCGAGATCTAAAATGACATAACTTGGGCAACCAGAAACCATTTCACATGAAACGAAAGAGGTTCCTCCCTCTAACAGAGACTTGAAACACAACAAAGCAATTATCCCGGCCCGAAAGTGGTCAGAAATAGTAGATCCAGAAAATGTCAGTCGCATGTAGTTAAACCAGCTTTAGATTTGGATCAGTGACAGATGTGGCCGTCAAAACACTCTGATACCATGTTGAATTTACAGGGTAAATTCCTTATATCAAACACCAAAGGTCACCTCTCACAAAAAGATCATAGATCAATACACCAGTATTTGACGTGGTTAAAACAACCCTCAAAGACGGAAATAGTCCACGACATGAGCCAACGCGACCACTTTAGACAATTTATTAATATAAAGAAAGAAATTTTACATAAGCTTCTTTCATAAACGGTCACTGAAAAAGTTACCCTCCATGATCTTTAAATAAAGATCATGGACCAATCAAGTGTTAAGCCACGAATCAAGTGTCGATAATATCAAAGAGAGAATAAACCGTCAGATCACTACATATCATGACCGTCAGATTATAAGTTACAAAAATACATAGTAATGAAATACACTTTACCTAACTCTACGCTACACCAAGTCATACTTAACTATTTCCTGTGTCAAAATATCCTATCAAAACTTATCAAATTTATTATTATCCAACTAGAAACATACTTTCTTATTATTATTGATATCTAACTAAACTCAAACTTATTATCATACACATTAAACTTATTAAAAACTATTAAACTTATATAGTGTAAACGTATTATTATTAAATGAATATAAAACACAAAATGATAAGACACTCACGATTAAGAAAAAGAATAGGTTACTCGAGCCAATCCTTACCAACTGAAATTCTTGATACCAAAAACATATAATATAAAAAAATTAATACTATTTATTATTTTGACTTTATTTCAAAAATATATATTTATTATTTTCACCTATTAGAAACCCTAGCCTCGATTACCGTGACCCAACTATATTTATGCCATCTACCTATACGTGAATAAATTTTCGTGCATGCTGAAACACATACAAGTGGTTGGGCTTTTGGTAGAGATTAGAATTGCCATAATTCTTTCGATTATTGCTAGATAGGTGGATACTTGTGGAGAGTGCGAACAAAGAGAAAGTGGTAATTATAACTAAAACAATTCATAATTGAAATGTAACGTGGCTACTTCCCTAATGGTATCCTTGTATTTGTAGTTATATCCTTCTCGTGGTTGAAATTGCTTTTGTAGTTATATCATTCACTTGGTTGAAATTGTTTATATATATATATATATATATTCTTTTTAATTTTAATTCAACTATCATTATTTTTATTTTTAAAGGTAACGATCTAACTTAACATTTCCCTTATATTTGAGTGTAAAACATTTCTCAACACAATAAATTAAAGTTTGAAAATTCATTAAAAGAGACAATACATAATGTTAGTAAACTCTTTGTGTTTGAAAAATGTGATTGGATTATAGACTCTCTCTTTGCCCAAGACTCTCCCATGACTATGTCCATTTTAATGGATCAAGTCTTAGTTGTAGATGCTCCTCATTTTTTATGATTTATTAAGTTTCAATTAGTTTTGTAAGTTTTAATTTATTTTCTTTGTCATTGCATTATCCGTTAATTTATCATTTTAATAATTTTTTTGGGATTAAATGTTAGATATGAATGTCATCTTAATTAAAAAATAATAAAAAGTTAAAAGTAATATAGAGTTTACTATGTATGAGTAAGATGTTGTAGTGTTTGTAAATATTTAAACATTTAAATCTTAATAATAATAAAATTCAATTTACATTGGTTAATTCTAAATTAATAATGATTGATAGAAAAATCATACTGCAATCTTACTTTGGCAGGAATTAATAAATTGAGATGTGAAGTGGATAAATAAATTCACTGCTCAAGCATAAAAACCTGCATAAATTTTGGTGGGTAGTAGCCACAAGTCTACACATTTATATAAATGCTGAAGTAAACATAAATAATGGTGGGAAATAACTCCAATAAGTATTATTTTTTACATATTATTCCTATCATTTTTTATGCAAAGACTTGCTTAAATTACGGAGAGAAGTAATTGATGATAAACATGTTATTTAATTGACTATAATTTTTTCCAAATATTTTATATTTGGATGGTTTTCGTGTAAAGCATAAGAATAAAAAATCTTAAAATATGGCATAAAATATGTAAGATAGTTATCAAATGACATTATATTGTGCAAATGCTGCAATAAGACTTTCAAGTTATTGTCCAATCAAATGTTTGAAAATTAATTTTTTAATAATATTGAAAAATAAATATATTTTTTTAAAGTAAAACATAATAATTTGCATTAGTCAATTCTAAACTACTAGTGATCAAAAGACAAATCTATTGTTAAAGTCTTTCTTTGGTAGAGAATAATAATGATTCCATAACCAAATAATAATGAATCCATAACCAAATTTAAATTTCTTTAATAAATACCCACCCCCATTTTATCATACTTGAAAATATGTTTTTTACAATACCATGGTTTATCAATTCCACATGTATACAAACTACAACTCATTTCATAATAAAAAATAAAAAATATAATAAACAGTACATATATAATTTCTTACACAATTCATTCTCAATCATATGAAGAAAAAAAAAAGAAATACTAGGACGTTGTCCATTATCATGAAAATGTTGTCAATTTTGGTCTCATGATTGTTGTTTCTCTCCTGCTTAAAAACAAACATACACATTAATGTATTAGTGCAATCAAATCATAAATAGATTTTACAAGTAATCAAAAATTAAAGTCCATCTACTAATTTAAAAATTATATTTGCCACATGCTTTGTCAACATTTTATCATGGCATGAATTCCAAACTTGAAACTGACGTAGAGATATTCTTTAATGGTTCAGTTTCGAAATGAGTACATTACATAATATCACAAATTTGGCTTATTAAATGTAATTAAATAAAAAATGGATGATGATATAGAGATATGGTTTAATTATATGTTACTTAAAATTATTGATTTTGGAGCTATAAAAATTTTTAATCAGGTTACATATCACAATTTTTATTTATAATTAAAGAAAATTTTGCATATTAATTTTAAGATGTCATATATCTAGAACAAGTGACTATTTTTTTTTCTTTTCTTTTACATTTTCTATTAGATTCTTTCACTCACACTCAAGAATCATTAGAGGATGCTTATATATATGATATTTTTGAAAATGAACCCTATGTTGATTCCTTTCACATTTAATAAAATAGGTAACATCCAATGAGGTGACTTCATTTTTGTTGAAGGATTCACCAAATATTCCAACCATGTAGTCAACAATATCATTTTTCGAAATTAGCATTTTGTGGATTGCACTATGTGCATATGGTGGGATAATAGATTTTCAATTACTTGCCATTCAATGCCTTAAAAAATTGGTGTTTCATGTGAAAAAAATATTATCATTAATTTAAAATAATTGGAGAGTTGTACATTTCAAGTATAATTATAGGAAATAATTAAGACATTCATAAATATAGGCTTCTACGTTTGGTATCTTGACCAAAACAATGTTCTCATCCACTAAAATGGTAGCTAACATTTTCCCTTATACCATTATATGTGTAATCTGCAAATCAATTGTTGAATCACTAATGGGGTCATCTTCACCATGATGCAGTTTTGAATTTCCTAACATGCATTAGGAGGGTGTTTCATAGTTGGGAGGTCTGATCATTTGAATCAAAACGTTGTGAGTCATAATAATAGATGAAAATATCCTTGTGGGTATATGTCTCATGCTAGGAAATTATGGTTTTAGTGCATCAATCCTACCGACACCAACCTCATGAGTAAGCTCATGCGTATCTACCAAAAACTTCCTCTAGAAAGAAAACGTTTTTTGTTCATATCATCTAAAAATAGAAAATAAAAAATTGTAAATGAATATATACAATAAATAATTCTTTAAAAGGTGGAAATTACCACATATCATTATATATCTTCCATAAAAAATATGCACCTTTCTCTTCTCTCCTCTATTTGTACACACCTAACCAATGCAGTGACTTCCCTATTTTCCTTTCTTAGAGCCTTTCTAATTGTTTGCATTGGATTGATGAATGGTCCATAAATTACTATGGATATTACACTGGATATTTTTTCAACACATATATGAATGAAATAGTCTGAAATATATACTATGAGGGTTAATTTCCATAGTTTCCAGATTTATTAATTATT
This sequence comes from Pinus albicaulis, assembly GCA_034641835.2. Taxonomy (NCBI): domain Eukaryota; kingdom Viridiplantae; phylum Streptophyta; class Pinopsida; order Pinales; family Pinaceae; genus Pinus; species Pinus albicaulis. The sequence goes on from CM076579.1 coordinate 734,688,543, forward strand.
GTTTTTTCATTTATATAGTAGTAGATGAAATGTGTAAAATATAGGATAATATAATAAAATCACACACCAACTACAATGAACACAATATATTCTCAGGGGAACCTTTATAGGAGAAAACCCAAATAGAAGGTGAGGTTGCTCTGCTCTCTTTTGTTTGGAAGGGAAATGATACAAATATAAACAAGAAATCACTCTCTATGGAGTTACTTGAGACTTGTAACTTGATAGGATGCTATATAAAATAAAGCTCGTATGTTATACTCTCTCACTCCCACACATAGTTTGTTTTGGTCTACTATGGAAAAATATACAATCAAACTATATTTAACACCTTTTGCTCCTAATGGTCTAGTTATAACATAGCTTGATAGCCAGCTATGGGTTACGTTTGAATTTTTCAACTCTCAACTGGAGTTACAAATTTTACCCTTCTATATAATTATTCATAGTCTTCACATGGATATCCCATTTTTCATGAGTAATGGGGATTGTAGTGGTATCCTCTCAAACCATGGTATTCAAATAGAAAGGTTAAATTTTGGGTGTCATAGCTTTTGAATACAAACTCCATTTCATGTCTATCTTGAATTGTTGGAAAGGACTATAAGTGCATAAAAATACTCAAGAATAATTAGATAATGCTTACATATATGATATTTTTGCAAATGAACCCTATGTCGATCCCTCTCATAATTCAAATAGGTATCATCCAATGAGGTGACTTCATTTTTGTTGAAGGATTCACCAAATATTCCAACTAAGTAGTCAACAATATCTTTGTTCGAAATTAGAATTTTTGGTGGGATAATATATTTTCAATTACTTGCCATTCAATGCTTTACAAAATTGTTGTTTCATGTGAAAAAAATATTATCATTAATTTAAAATAATTGGAGAGATGTGCATTTTAAGTATATAATAGGAAATAATTAAGAGATTCATAAATACAAGGTTGTATGTTTGGTATCTTGACCAAAACAATGTTCTCATCCACCAAAAGGGTAGCTAACATTTTCCTCTTGCTAGTAACATGTGTCTATCTAGGAAAGGAAACGGTTGAATCACTAATGGGGTCATCTTCACCATGATGTGGATTTCCTGACATGCATTGGGAGGGGATTTCATGGAACCCAGGAGGTGAAATCATTTGAATCAAAACGTTATGAGTCATAATAATAGAGGAAAATATCCTTGTGGGTATATGCCTCATGCTAGGAAACTATGGTTTTAGTGCATCAATGCTTCAGACACCAACCTCGTGAGTAAGCTCATGCGTATCCACCAAGAAATTCCTCTAGAAAAAAAAACAATTTTTGTTCATATCATCTAAAAATAGAAAATAAAAATTTGTAAATGAATATATACAATAAATAATTCTTTAAAAGATGGAAATTACCACATATCATTATATATCTTCCATAAAAAATATGCACCTTTCTCTTCTCTCCTCTAATTCTTCACACCTAGCCAATGCAATGACTTCCCGATTTTCCTTTCTTAGAGCCTTTCTAATTATCTCCATTGGATTGATGGATGATCCATAAATTACTATGGATATCACACTGGATATTTTTTCACAACATATATGAATTAAATAGACTGAAATATATACTATGAGGGTTAATTTCCATAGTTTCCATATTTGTTAATTATTTTTTTTTCGTTTATATAGTAGTAGATGAATTGTGTAAAATATAGGATAATATAATAAGATCACTCACCAACTACAATGAACAAAATATATTCTTAGGGGAACATTTATAGGAGAAAACCCACAATGAAGGTGAGGTTGCTCTTCTCTCTTTTTTTTGGAAGGGAAATGATACAAATATAAACATGAAATCACTCTCTATGGAGTTACTTGAGACTTGTAACTTGATAGGATGCTATATAAAATAAAGCTTGTATGTTATACTCTATCATTCCCACACATAGTTTGTTTTGGTATGCTATGGAAAAATATACAATCAAACTATATTGAACACCTTTTTCTCTTAGTGGTCTAGTTAGAACATAGCTTGATAGCCAGCTAGGGGTTAAGTTTGACTTCTTCAACTCTCAACTGGAGTTACAACATTTACCCTTCTATATAATTATTCATAGTCTTCACATGGATATCCCATTTTTCATGAGTAATAGGGATTGTAGTGGCATCCTCTCAAACCATGTTATTCAAATAGAAAGGTCAACTTTTGGGTGTCGTAAATTTTGAATACAAACTCCATTTCATGTCTATCTTGAATTTTTGGAAAGGACTATAAGTGTACAAAATACTCAAGAATCATTAGAGGATGCTTACATATATGATATTTTTTTCAAATGAACCCTATGTTGATCCCTTTCACATTTCAAATAGGTATCATCCAATGAGGTGACTTCATTTTTGTTGAAGGATTCACCAAATATTCCAACCAAGTAGTCAACAATATCCTTGTTCGAAATTATCATTTTGCGGGTTGCACTGTGCATATGGTGGGATAATAGATTTTCAATTACTTTCCAATCAATGCTTTAAAAATTGTTGTTTCATGTGAAAAAATAGTATCATTAATTTTAAATAATTGGAGAGATGTACATTTCAAGTATATAATAGGAAATAATTAATACATTCATATATACAGGCTTGTATGTTTGATATCTTGACCAAAAAAATGTTCTCATCCACCAAAATGGTAGCTAACATTTTCCCTTGCTAGTAACATGTGTCTATCTAGGAAAGCAATCGGTTGAATCACTAATGGGGTCATCTTCACCATGATGTGGATTGCCTGACATGCATTGGGAGGGTGTTTCATGGAACCCAAGAGGTGAAATAATTTGAATCAAAACGTTGTGAGTCATAATAATAGATGAAAATATCCTTGTGGGTATATGGTTCATGCTAGGAAATTATAGTTTGAGTGCATCAATGTTACTGACACAAACCTCATGAGTAAGCTCCTGCGTATCTACCAAGAAATTCCTCTAGAAAAAAAATATTTTTTGTTCATATCATCTAAAAATAGAAAATAAATTTTTTTAAATGAATATATACAATAAATAATTCTTTGAAAGATGGAAATTACCACATATCATTATATATCTTCCATAAAAAATATGCACCTTTCTCTTCTCTCCTCTAATTGTTCACACCTAGCCAATGCAATGACTTCCCTATTTTCCTTTCTTAGAGCCTTTCTAATTGTCTCCATTGGATTGATGGATGATCCATAAATTACTATGGATATTACACTCGATAATTTTTCACAACATATATGAATAAAATAGACTGAAATATATACTATGAGGGTTAGTTGCCATAGGTTCCAGATTTGTTAATTATTTTTCTTTTCGTTTATAAAGTAGTAGATGAAATGTGTAAAATATACGATAATATAATAAAATCACACACCAACTACAATGAAAACAATATATTCTCAAGGGAAATTTTATAGGAGAAAACCCAAATTGAAGTCGAGGTTGCTCTGCTCTCTTTTGTTTGGAAGGGAAATGATACAAATATAAACAAGAAATCACTCTCTATGGAGTTACTTGAGACTTGTAACTTGATAGGATGCTATATAAAATAAATCTCATATGTTATACTCTCTCATTCCCGCACATAGTTTGTTTTGGTCTACTATGGAAAAATATACAATCAAACTATATTGAACAACTTTTGCTCCTAGTGGTCTAGTTATAACATAGCTTGATAGCTAGCTAGGGGTTAAGTTTGACTTCTTCAACTCTCAACTGGAGTTACAAATTTTACCCTTCTATATAATTATTCATAGTCTTCACATGGATATCCCATTTTTCATGAGTAATGGGGATTGTAGTGGCATCCTCTCAAACCATGGTATTCAAATATAAAGGTAAACTTTTGGGTGTTGTAACTTTTGAATACAAACTCCATTTCATGTCTATCTTGAATTTTTGTAAAGGACTATATGTGTATAAAAATACTCAAGAATAATTAGAGGATGCTTACATATATGATATTTTTTCAAATGAACCCTATGTTGATCCCTTTCACATTTAAAATAGGTATCATCCAATGAGGTGACTTCATTTTTGTTGAAGGATTCACCAAATATTCCAACCAAGTAGTCAACAATATCCTTGTTCAAAATTATCATTTTGTGGGTTGCACTATGTGCATATGGTGGGATAATAGATTTTCAATTACTTTCCATTCAATGCTTTAAAAAATTGTTGTTTCATGTGAAAAAATATTATCATTAATTTTAAATAATTGGAGAGATGTACATTTCAAGTATATAATAGGAAATAATTAAGACATTCATAAATACATGCTTGTATGTTTGGTATCTTAACCAAAACAATGTTCTCATCTACCAAAATGGTAGCTAACATTTTCCCCTTGCTAGTAACATGTGTCTATCTAGGAAATAAATCCATTGAATCACTAATGGAGTCATCTTAACCATGATGTGGATTGCCTGACATGCATTGGGAGGGTGTTTCATGGACCCCAGAAGGTGCAATCATTTGAATAAAAACATTGTGAGTCATAATAATAGAAGAAAATATCCTTGTGGGTATATAGCTCATGCTTGTAAATTATGCTTTTAGAGCATAAATGCTATCGACGCCAACCTCATGAGTAAGATCATGTGTATCTACCAAGAAATTCCTCTAGAAAGAAAACAATTTTTGTTCATATCATCTAAAAATAGAAAATAAAAATTTGTAAATGAATATATACAGTAAATATTTCTTTAAAATATGGAAATTACCACATATCATTACATATCTTCCATAAAAAATATGCACCTTTCTCTTCTCTCCTCTATTTGTTCACACCTAGCCAATGTAACGACTTCCCTATTTTCCTTTATTAGAGCCTTTCTAATTGTCTCCATTGGATTAATGGATGATCCATAAATTACTATGGATATTACACTGGATATTTTTTCACAACATATATGAATAAAGTACACTGAAATATATACTTTGAGGGTTAGCTTCCATAGTTTCCATATTTGTTAATTATTGTTTTTTCATTTATATAGTAGTAGATGAAATGTGTAAAATATAGGATAATATAATAAAATCACACACCAACTACAATGAACACAATATATTCTTAGGGGAACATTTATAGGAAAAAAACCAAATAGAAGCTGAGGTTGCTCTGCTCTCTTTTGTTTGGAAGGGAAATGATACAAATATAAACAAGAAATCACTCTTTATGGAGTTACTTAAGACTTGTAACTTGATAGGATGCTATATAAAATAAAGCTCGTATGTTATATTCTCTCACTCCCACACATAGTTTTTTTTGGTCTACTATGGAAAAATATACAATCAAACTATATTGAACACCTCTTGCTCCTACTGGTCTAGTTATAACATAGCTTGATAGCCAGCTAAGGGTTAAGTTTGACTTCTTCAACTCTCAACTGGAGTTACAAATTTTACCCTTATATATAATTATTCATAGTCTTCACATGGATATCCCAATTTTCATGAGTAATGGGGATTGTAGTGGCATCCTCTCAAACCATGGTATCCAAATAGAAAGGTCAACTTTTGGGTGTCGTAACTTTTGAATACAAACTCCATTTCATGTCTATCTTGAATTGTTGGAAAGGAGTATAAGTGTATAAAAATACTACGAGTTATTGATTAAGCAAGATTTTTTTGAACCCAAAAACCTCATTTGATTCCTCAAACTACCTCTAGAAGGTTTCATATCCCAATTCTCCAAACCAGGACTTGTCAATAAACAACAATCTTGTGAGCCAATTCCTCCAATATTTTCCACTCCAAAATAATCAAGATGGATCATAAATAATACAATGATGCAAAATGTATCATACCTACAAATTTTAGGAGGATTTTGGTCCCCAAAATATTTTATTAAATTAGTTGATGAAACTTTTCATCTACCTTCTCCCTAGAGTACCATTTTTCCTTGCCTAGAAGTTGTCATTTCGACCCAATTTTAAAAAGGTTGTGTTACCTTTGTCTTGTAGTTATAGAACTACTATGCAAAAGTTTATTCTATATAAAATTATATTGAACACCTAGAGATAATCCCTCTATGGAAGGTAGGACTTGCTCCTCTTCTTAGTCTATCATGGATTAATTATAGAGTTTGAGTTTTTCCACATTCACCACTTAGTAAATGCACATGTATGAGTGTAGAATAAGTATGTAGGAATTATCTCCCATATTTTATATTATCTAAAAAGGACCATTTGCATATCATTTATTTTCTTACCTAAACCATTTAGCTTCTTCTTGTTCAATTGTATCCATACTGTATCTCTCACTCTAAATTAATTTTTTATTTTATGTTGATCATGCCCAACCTTGTACTTTTCCTATGAATTCTTCATTATCTCTTGTAATTGAAAATGGATTAGCTTAGTTTTCTCAAGAAATTTCTTTTCCCTTAAACCATCCCCTATGAGACCCTCCCTCACTCATTTCTAGCTCTATAAAATACCCAAATTTGAAGGTGGGAAACATCCAAAACAAGTTTCAAATGGGGACTTAAGAATAGAAAAGTGGATTGCTGTATCATAAGAGTGTTGAATATAATTAGAGAAATTTTGAGGTCTAAAATGGGACTCCTAAGGAATATTATAAAATAATAGTGTAAATAATAAAATAAGATTAGATTATATCATCAAATTGAATTTCCCCTTCTCCTGCATCACTTGTCCAACTAATGAAGCTTCAACCAATAAATCGATGTTGACTTGTTTCAACCTTACTTGAGAAATGGTATCCCTGGTACGATAATGACTTATCATGTGCCTTTACAGCTTGTTATCCCTTTTATCCTTCTTCAATAACTTCTATAGATGCTCATTAACTCTTGATAGCCAAAGCTCTCTATCCTCATTGACCTCAAGGGAAATGATCTCATCAAATGTCCATTCTTTAGATTGATGATTTTTTTGCCTCTCTTGCTACAAAGCCCTTTTTAGGCCTCTTTTTCTTGGTCCTTTTTCATGTGCTTCAGCCTCCATCTCCCGCACTTGGTCAAAGACAACAATATCCTACCTTTACCTCTATTTTCCTCCATGTATGATTTGTATTTACTTTGGAGGAACTGATTCATTTGCAATTGAAGATTTTCTGGCTCAAGGAAAGTAATTAAGGATTGGGTAATGGAGAAGGCATCTTTCAACTCTGCAATCTCTTTATCCTTCTCTTTGATGATTTATTCAACTAATATAACCTCTTGATTTTCTGATACCTCATGCTCCACTGGCACTGACTCATCATGCTGATGTAAAAGAGGCTACTCCTCTATCTGACATTGTTCACCATGGGTGCCAAGTGTAAGAAATCTCTTGGTAGACTTAGGCACAAAATCTTATCTGCTCCCTCTTTCATATGTGTGATAAAATCCCACAACCCTAGGGAAATATGAAATATGAATAGGTATGATAAAAGAGTGAATCTCAATTGGTTGTGGTGATGATATAATAGGTAAGACAGAAAGCGTTGATTGCAACCTCTCTAATAAGTCTTCCCATGTCATGTTTATGGAGGACAAGTGATACAACACAATGAGCTTGATAAGGCCATGATGAAAGAGGCTAGTATGATGATCTTCTCTTCTACTATGAACCTTCTCAACCATCTTAATCAAGCTCCTGTATAAATAATGAGGCAAATAAAGTGTTTTGACTCTGGAAAAATGCATCAAGAACTTGATGAGATAGTTTTATAGCCTAGAGAATATTCCTTCACATGTAAAGTACTTCATTATAAACATCATCAGAGGAGCATACTTGTTTTTGAGGTTTCTAATGGGAAAAATAAATTTTGGATAATTCCTAGCATGAGGCTTTAGAAAGTGCTTGTAGTTTTCAATGTCAAGATTTATACCCTTGAACCACTACTCTCCCTGAGAAGGGATACCTGTAGCTGAAGAAATTAGGTTAGATGATAAGTTGATCTCCATGCCTGCAAGAGTGACATTTCCCATATTTTAGTTGATTGCAATAAGACTGGACAATTGAAGATGATACCCTCCTTCCATAAGCCATTCACAAAATGTTAAGCACTGAATGACAAAGAATTAATCTCGTGCATGGTGAATGGCTCAAGTCTGAGATGGTATCCTCCTTTGAATCTCTTCTTGTCACTTTCCATGGTGTTGGTCATTGGAATGATGAAAAAATTAGGATGTCAATGAAATGAGTGGATGAGAATGGAAATTTAGAAAACAAAGAGTATGAAGGTGTGAGTTTGGTGGATGAAATAGAGGGCCATGAAGCTGAGAAAAATTATAGAAAACTTTGACTGGGTAGTGTTATGTGTTATTTTCAAGTTTAATGTGGAATGAGAGAAAATGGATGAGTGAAAGGTGTCAAACTGTCTAAAACACAAGAAATTCCCAATTTTGACTGTGAAAATATCCTGTGCAATAGTAGGACAAGTTTGTGAGGTGAAAAAAGGGTGATGGGGTTGACTAAAAATTATGAAAAAAATTCAGTGATTAGGATGGTGTCTTGTCTCCATTATGAAGGTGAAATGAAGGCAAATGGATGAGTGGAAGTCATTCAAATCCTCAAAACAAAGTCATTTCCCAATTTTGGTTGTGGGAAAAAACTAGTGAAGAAGTGTTTTGATTTTTTAGGGTTGTGGAGCTAGACAAAAAAATTGATAAAATTTGAGAGGATAAGATGACACCTTGGCTCCACAATGCAAGTGGAATGGATGAAAATGGATAATTCTAAGTCCCTCAAAATCCTAAAAACAATGTTACGATGAAATAGGTAACCTGACCTCAAAACGGGAACTCTAGCACAAAAAGTCTTAAAAAACATGAAAAAACACCCCAAAAATAAAAAGTGTGTCTTCTAGAACGCACTTGGTTTTTTTTTTAAGGTCAAATTTCAAAATTTTATAAAATTATACTAAAAACAAAATTGTTAGTTGAAAAAAGGATTGAAAAAACACCCTCAAAACAAAACTAGTTGATGAAGGAATAATAAAAAAAAATTTGTGTCATAATTTTGACACTTGTAACAATGGAATTAAAGACAACATATTAGGACATTTTTTAAAATCGTAACTTTCTAACATTTTTAATAGATGATGTTAAAGATAAACAAATACATGTCTGAAGGGCTTATCATTTCGAACAATTTTCATCCATGTTGTTAAACATAAAATATCTTGACTTTAAACAACCCCAAAATTGTAAGTATTGTCAACCATAACCCTAAAGATAAAATTTGGTAGCGCATAAAAACCTTAATGACAAGCTGTAAATCTAAAGTTTTTCAATCTTAAGTGTTCAACATACTTGAACAATGAAATTATGGAGAAATTATAAGACTTAACAATTTTAAAAAATGAACAAGTAAATGAAAAAATTATCATTGAACATAAATAAGTAAGAGTAATTTTAATTTTAAAGAATAAAAACTTATCTTTTTTCAAATCTTAGCATAAGACAAATTTAAATATAATTTCAACCAAAACCTAAAAATCAAGCATCAAAACAAAGTGTTACATTTCAATGACGCATATAATTATTAAAACTTTTAAAAGTATCTTATACCAAATGGTAACAATACATAATATCATGGTAATATCACTACATAATCTAAAAATTCAACATTAGTTTCTATTTTCTATTTTACTTATAATTAAAATATCAACATTGGTACATTGAATATAACATAAATTATTTTTGTAATTCATTGTTGCATTGTCGATATTCTAAAGAGATGAATTATTCATAATTAAAACATATAATCCAACAAACATAGAAATGTCTCATAACTTCATGAAAAATGAGATGGAAGTCAAAATTTTTATTTCAAGTTACCATGCAAACATCAATTACATAAAAGTTTCTTAGATAGTTATTCAAAATCAACCATAGGTTCTGGCACACCATCATAATCTACATATTCAGATGAATGGCTCGATGCAGATGAAGATGATCCATATTCTTCTCTTTCTTCAACTAGTGCTCCATCTGAGTCAACATGCATGCCCACCATTTCAAAGTTCAAAAGTCTTGTAGATCTACGTCTACATTCTGCAAAGTCCCATCTCAACAGTAATTGTTCTGGTAGCAATTTCTTCAAAATATTTGTGGTTTGCAACCGAAGAGTTCCTCTCTTTGTCAAATTGAAATCATACACAAGTATGTCAACATCCTCCAATTTTAAGACATCTGTGCGGCGACGATTTATATTTGTGCCCTTTCTTTTTCTCTTTCTGCCAATTCTTTTTTCCACTACCATCTATGGCTTGTACACACCATTTAAAGGGTGGGTACTTGTGGCATACCAATGTACATCAACAACTGTAATCTCTTCATTTTCATTAATGACCTTTACAACCTTGGCAATCCAGAATGGATAGCTAAGTGGATCCTCATCTGCTAACACTGCTATCATGCAACCCTCCTTAAGATCATGCACAGAACCCCTGTAAAGGTCTTCCATGGCTTCACATTGTGCACGTGATCTTCTAGAACCAATATAGATTTCTCTTTCCACTACCTATGGGGAATTAATAATAGCTTGAGGTTGTTGTTGTTCAACATTGTGTGTTTCCTGATGTTCATGTTCATTTGGCATATTTTGTGGCGAAAAAAAAGGAGTATTCAAAAGCGTATCCCCATTTATTGATCTTGAAATCATATCACTTTGATTACTGAAAAAAGACTCCCACCAAACTAAATCAGCAACATCGAAGTACTCATATGTATCTCTAATACATCTTTTAATTTCCTCTAGACATTAAGAATAATTTATTTCTCTCTTCTGCCTTCGTGCATTATGGAGTTCAGAAACTGACTGTAATAAAAATATCTTTGATGAAAACATTGGACGCTCTAGAATGAACTTCAAAAATTCTAAACCTGATGATGGTCCCCATTCTTCAATAGTTGAATACTTCTTTCCCCATATAAGTGTTATCCCATCAATTTTTTTGATACAAAATTGATGTTGGAAGCTAATGTCGTTAAGTTTTTCAATGCATTTCTCCTCACCATGCGATCCAAAAATAAACCTTCTCATGTCAATAGTTTCTTCCAACACATGAAAAACAGGCTCTGGAATATACGATTTCTTAATGCATTCAATTAATGATAGCAGGCTCCCAACACCTTTCCTCCTCAATGTTACTGAAAAACGACTGAACATTTGATCAATATGATCATGAGTATGCCCAACAAGAAGGAAACCAACCTTTATCTTTTTAAAAATCCCCAATTCAACGAGCATGTTTAGATATCCAAAAAGAGCTTGATTTTTGTTCTCACGACTTGTGTTGTCTAATTGTAAATACAAAAATTCAGGAAGAATCCCAGACCAATGAGTAACCACATCATGGATTATAGTTATGGTCAGATTTTCATCATTGTGAATATTTGGAGTTGTGAAGAAAACTCTTAGAAACATCTTCTCATTAAATACCATACAACCAACCAAGTGAAACTGAATGAAATTTTCCTCCTGTAATTTTTTTGGCGTGCAGACAAAATGTGGAAGAAGTGTTTTCTTTTGGTCCATACTATCAATTATCAATCCCAAATATTTATTTGGATGATCATAACACTTCTTTCGATGTTTATACAACTTTTTCCTTTCACTTGTTTGCTGATTGCGATGGCCTTGAAGTTCTTTGACAACAGAATCTGTACATAAAATAAAAGAAACATATGAGTAAATATGTTTTAATAGTTTATAAGTATCAAATTTTAAAAAACAATGTTTTGAACACATACCTCTTTCCGCCCCTTGACATTTATCTCTTTTTTCTTTAAGAGAAGCACATGTGCTGCAAATCCCCATCCTTGTCTTCTTAGGAATACGAATATTGTTGAATTCTGTTTTCCATATCCTTGTAAAATAAGAATATGTAATAAAATTACCAATTCCTTCAACAGCTTCTGCATTATCTTTGTATAACATGAATATTTCTTGTCTCGAAAAATTATCTGGAATATGTATTGTGTATTTATTTGGCATACACTCTCCATGATTTGAAAAGAAGTCTTTCATCCATGTCTTAGCAGTATTTGCAAATGGCCCCACCTCCCATTTATAACGTGCTTCTGAATAATATGTGGGATCCCTTTCCAATCTATCCTGGATTCTTGACAAATGACAATTACCAATTGAATACAACATTTTGAACACCTTTCTGCAAAGCAATACATTCCCAATATGATAATCATAACCTGCTAGTGTAGATTGCATGCAACCCACTAAATATGAATTTTGCATGCTTTTATTCATTGACATATATGTTTTCCTTTTCTCCAAAGCAAAGTTTAAATCCATATTTTTCAAGCAATCCCTTCGACAACATTCACTTGAAATCAAATGAACGACAAAACTTCTTGTCGTGAGATATTTTGTCCTCGCCCTTGTATAACTAGAATGCTTTGGATTGATATGAAAAGGTCTACTCCTACTCCTAGTTGCAATATTTTCTTGCAACGGCTCCATCATTCCATCATCCTTTGTAAAAGTAGTTTCATCACCATTAGGAGGAATATTATCCCCACTATCATCATCCTCAACATAGTTAAGAAATTCATCAACATCATTGCGTGGAAAATTTTCTTTACCATCATTAGTTGAAGAAAACATTTAACAAGAATGATCGGCACTTTTGTAACCCTGACTCAAAAGAAATTCTTCACCATCTTGACCCATGATTTCAAATTCTTCCCTGGGAGGATTCAATTCTTCATCACCATGAGTGTCTTTGAAATGGTCACTTGGAGAAAATGCAATATTCAAATCCGTGCCTCTAAAATTATCATTTGCAAGAAGCTCTTCATCCTCCCCTTCCTCAGTGGTGCTCTCATAATCCTTGGGATTAGGCATAAGTGGAAGCTTTGAATTTGTATTCACTAAAATTTCTTCATCCTGCCCCTCCCCTTCCTCACTGAAGCTCTCATAATCCTTAGGATTAGGAATAAGTGAATGCCTTGAATCTATATTTATTGGAAATTCTTCATCCCCCTCTTCATCAGTGGTTAAATTATAATCGTTATGATTAGGATGAAGTGAAAATTTTAGCTTTGGAAATTCATCCCCGTCTTCATCAGTGGTGCTGGCATAATCCTTAGGATTAGGATGAAGTGGATATTTTGACACTGCAAATTCTTCATTCCCCTCTTCCTCAGTGGTGCTGAAATAATCCTTAGGATTAGGACGAAGTGCATATTTTGACTTTGCAAATTCTTCATTCCCCTCTTCATCTGTGGTGCTGACATAATCCTTAGGATTAAGACAAAGTGGAAATTTTGACTCTGGAATTTTTTCGTCCCCCTCTTCATCAGTGGTGCTTGCATAATCCTTAGGATTAGGACGGAGTGGATATTTTGACGCTGTAAATTTTTCATTTCCCTCTTCATCAGTGGTGCTGGCATAATCCTTAGGATTGGGACGAAGTGGATGTTTTGACTCTGAAACATTATCATTCCCCTCTTCATCAGTGGTGCTCGCATAATCTTTACGATTAGGACGAATTTGATATTTTGACTCTGGAAATTTTACATCCCCCTTTTCATCAGTGGTGCTGGCATACTCCTCAGATTAGGACAGAGTGGATATTTTGACTCTACATATTCTTCATTCCCCTCTTCATTTGTTGTTCTCGCATAATCCTTAGGATTAAGCTGAAGTGGATATTCTTCATCTCCCTCTTCATCAATGGTGTCCTCATAATCCTTGGGATTAGCACGAAGTGAAACTTTTGACTCTGGAAATTCTTCATCATGCCCTTCATCACTGTCGCTTTCATAATCCTTAGGATTAAGAGTAAGTGGTATAACTGGCGCTCGATTTACAGAAATTTCATTTTGTTGCACCTCATCAATTTTGTTCTCATCATATTTAGGATAACGACCAAGTTGATTTTTTGACTCTCTATTCCTGGTGAATGAACTCCCGTTATATTCATCACCCTGAATAGAGTTGTTGCGTGACGAAGATGTTGATGTTGTAGAAAGAAAAACTTCACTATCAGAAGAAACCGTGGATTTCAACAAGAATAGGTTGAATGATACAAATTCCTCTCCCACTTACAATATATAGCTTAAATACTGAAAATTTCCCTCCAAATTTTCCCTCCAAAAAAATTCAAGAAAAAATTTCCCTCCAAAATTCCCCCCCAAAAAATTTCACGAAAAACTTTCCCTCCAAAATTTTCATTTCAAATATTTGGTACAAATATTAGTCAAAAAATGTATTTAACATCTTTTTTAATAAACTGTTTATGTTGAAATATTTTACCGATATTTATATTCAAAATATCCACAAAATATTTCTATCATGGATGCCTTCCAAACTAAAATAATGTTTTTATTTCAATGATTTAACATTGACTGGATGTAATTATTAACTATAATATTACTATAATACCTACATGCAAATATTAACTATTTTAACTATAATGACTACATGTAAATATTTTAAATTTTGAATTTTAAAATTACGTTATATTCATCTAAAATATATTTTTAAATTTATTAATAAACTATTGGTCTTCAAATATTTCACCATACTTTCTATTCAAAATATCCACAAAATATTCCTTTCATGCATGTCTTCGAAACTAAAATAATTTTCTTATTTGAATGGTTTAGGATTGACTACATGTAAATATTTACAAAAATAACAACATGTAAATATTAACTATTTAAACTATAATATTAACTATAATTAACTACATGTAAATATTTTAGATTTTAAAATGTAATCCCATGATTTTAAACATTGATTACATGTAAATATTAACTATGATAACTAAATGCAAATATTAACTATTTTATCTATAATATTAACTATAATTAACTACATGTAAATATTTCATATTTTAATTTTTAATCTGAGATTATATTTGAATTATTCAACATTCAGTACATGTAAATATTAAATAAAATATTAACTATGATAACTACATGCAAATAATAAGTATTTTAACTATAGTATGAACTATAATAAACTAAATGTAAATATTTTAAATTTGAAATTTTAATCCCACATTCGTTAAATAGTAAATCAATAAGACAATATTCGCTATTTAAAAGGAATGATTGTTTCTATTCATCACATCACATCAAGTTTTATGGTATTTGTTAGAGCAAATTTCTTGAGGTGTTGCATTGGGATTGGTAACTTCGTGGAGGCATTGCATTGGCATTGGAGGCGTTGTGTTGCTATTGATAATTTTGTGGAGGTGTTGCATTGGTATTGGTAACTTCGTGAAGGCATTGCATTGGCATTGGAGGCATTGTGTTGCTATTGGTAATTTTGTGGAGGCGTTGTGCTGGCATTGGTGACAGCAGCTTTTTGCATTTCAAAGGTTAGTTTTCCTTCTATTCTGTCAATTTAAAGACGATTTTGGGGAAAATATGTTTTTCTATAGTTTTTTGTGTCCAAAAACTACTTTTTTAAGGTTTTTAGGTTCAAAAACCTTAATTTGTTTATATTTTTTTAGTGAAGAAAATGCAAAAAGAACTAAATTTTTTAGGGTTTTAAAGACAAAAATTTAGATTTTTTTTTTCTTTTTTAAGACTTATAAGTTCATCTAGACAGAAAAATCCATAAAACGACCATGCACAAAAAAAATAAAAAAATATTATAACATTTTTTATTTGTTTTATTTTATCATAAATATATCAGTGATTTCATTATTTTAAATTTTTTTTTTTTAATTTTATATTCTATTTTATTTTATTTTTTTAATTTTAAATCTTTGTTTTATTCTTTTTAATTTTAAATCTTTAATTTTTATTTTTTTTCTTTATTGTTTTATTATATATATATATATATATATTTTTTGTATTGTGATATAGTTTTTTTTTTAATTTATTATATTGTTATATTAAAACAAATGTTTTTTTTTTTAATTTATTATTATTATTATTTTTTTAATTATATGATGTTTAAAAACCAAACATTATTGTGATTTAATAATTTTTTTTTTAATATATTTGTTATATTTTGATATTTTTAATATTTTTTTTATAATTAAATAATGTTGTAATAATTATATTATATATAAAAAAAATTAAAAATCGAAATTTAAAAAAATAAAATTTAAAAACAAATTTAAAATAAAATTCAAAAAATTAAAATTCAAAAAAATAAAAAATAAAATTCAAAACAACCAAATTACCAGGCCTGGGTCGCTATGAGACACTACTGGCGGCTCAGCCTAGCCTCACGAAGCCCCGCCGGGCGGAGGGCCGATCTCTGCGTTGGGCGGGGGCTCGGCTGGCGGGTGGCGGCCGTCGATTTTCGCTGCGTAGGGTCGATTCCGAGAATCGGCCCTCCGCCCAGTGGGGGCCGTGAGGCCAGCTGGGCCGCCCCCGTGGCGCCGCCCGGCCGGCCCCCGATGCCTAGCGGGCGGAGTCTGTACCAATAAAGTATTTCCAAATCCTTTTGTATTAGTATTGTCAAATTTGACATTAACTGACTCTAAATGTTCTTTATATTTAGAGAATGGGTTGGAAGCTAATGCATCATGTGCAGAGGTATCATTAGGATTTCTAGTTCCTTTATTTGAGAAGAAAAAGGATTCATTTCCTTTCCTTTTTGTGCTTGATTCTCCTTGAGTTTTTTCACCTGTTGTTCTGGAAGTTACACCAGACATGGCCAAAATTTGAGGAACAGATGGTTGGCCATTTTCTACCAAACTTCGAAGACTAACATAATGTTTAGGCAGTCTTAAACTTTCAATTGAAGGGAACTTCTTCAATCTCTCTTTCATTAAGTTTGTTTTGTCCCTAGCCAAAGTAATCCCTTTATTGATCTTTTCAAATTCTGGGATATTGACATTTTCTATTCCTTTGAAAAGCAAGCTTCTAATACCATCTTGTGGTTGATTAGAACTTGAAGATGTCAAAAACTTTGAACTAGTCAAATCAACTTCTCTATACTTGGGAGGTGACTGAGATCTTAAAACAACATTTTGTAAATGATCTAAGGACTTCGAAATTATTCCCATGTTGGACTGTATATCATTCAATGACTATTTATGCTCATTTTGACTCCCTAGTATCTCATCATAGCCAGTATGTAATATCTTAATGTGTTCTTTAACTTCAAGTACATCTTTGGCTATGTCATCAATATTCTGTAACATATAAACTATTTGATAGTTTGTGAAGTTCTGCATTTTTTCTGTATCACTCTATTCTGGGTCTGCTAAATTTCTCATTTGAATCCACCGAAAATCTGATTTTAATGTGCCATTCTTAAATGTTCTCATGGAACTACCAGGCTCTAAATGTCTTTCGTTGATTTTAAGTTATTTCTCCTTGAGCTCTTGGAAGAGTAAAGCTCTTAATCTCAGGCAATAATATCTTAAGACATTCCTGGAAATCTTTGTGTTGGCCATTATGATCAGAAGATTTTTCAACTTGAAATTTTGAAGCAGTAGATGATGACAGTGATGAAACACAGAACTGATAATCATCTAATCTAGAAGAGATAGATCTTCTAGGTGTTATTTTTGGTTGGATAGGATAAGTAGGGGGTAATGCAGCTTTTCCTCAAGATGTTTTGAATGCAAAGTTATCTAATGATGACATGGATCTAGACAAAATAGGACTCGTGAACTTAAGTCCTGAGGACCCATCTGATTTTTTTATCAAAGATAAATGCTGAGGCTCTTTCATAGCTTTCAACTATGGATACTTCTGAGATAAAGGAATATAAGTACTATTCCATTCCTCTGGTAATGTACATTCAGCAAATCCAACTTGTAGAGGAATAGTGTTTCCTGGACCGACTATCGCTCCTTCTTTTAAAGCTCTCTTATTAAGTTTAGGATTTAGAGGTGGCATAGTGGTTGACACAAATCTCAGACAGACTGAAGAATGTAACTGTGCAATTAATGACTGAGGGGTGACATCAAAACTGTTGAACTGTATGTAAGCATTCAGGAAATCATTGATGTATGGATCATTCAATGCAGCTTGATATCGGGGAATGACTGAGGACCACACTGGGCCATTTTTAAGAGGACTTTGGAAACCTCCTAGTAATGCATCATGAAAATCATTCATTCGGGAATCTAAAACACAGGTAAGACAAGAGGTATTTAATCCTAGTCGAACAAGAGGATTTATCCCAAACTGTATCATCCCAATATGTATGTATTTATATCCATGTTCCAAACCCCATTCAATATCTTCTTTATTAATCAAAGGAACTTGATAAACTTTCTGTCCAGTAGAAATAAGAATATTTGTGGAAGTAAATCTGAATAACTGAGTAGCTTTAAACTGAAAAACAAGAAGATTATATAACTTATTAACTTCTATCTCTGGGAATGTCCAATTAGGCTTTGGCTCAAACTCTTGAACAAGAACCTTCTCATCATAAAGTTTTTATTCACTAGATTTGTTCACATATTTATTTAGAAAAGACCATTTTTTTGTCTAGCTAACTTTCTATCCTCGGGTTTTTCATAAATGAATTTGCATCCATTAGAATTACCAGCCATTTGAGAAATATAAGTATGCACCTGGTTAAAATGATACAAGCTTTTGTGCTCTCGGATGGAAAAAACAGCTGTCCTTTGCCTCAAACGCCTTCGATAGAAGCCTTACCGCCAACTTATAACTCCAACACAGATACACAGACTCTTATAGAATCAAAAAGGGAGAACCAGATAGAGAAATTAGCTCATGGAAAAAGAACCAGATGGCTCTGATACCAAATTTTTAAAACAGAGTACTCAGATGACAAATTGGACAATTGCTTCAGGAAAACACACACAAATGCTTCTTCTATCTTTCTTTGAATGCCTCATTTTTTACAAATGCTAGTATTTATAATATCCTAGCTAGTTTTCCGATTGAAACTTTTACCGGAAACTTGAAACCAAAGGAATCTATTTTAGGAAAGAACATCATACAAGAAGTCGTATTCTAAGGACTAATAGTAAAAGTAAATTGTACCTAAGAGTAAAGATTCAGGCAAGTGGGTACTACCACTTGTTATCTCGTCCGTTGGAGGCAGGGCCATATGGGGACCGAATCTGACAATATCTAAAAAGAAAAATATTCTAGTTTAAAGACATGATGGTCGGAATCTAGGACATCGGCTCATAATAATTACAAAGTGGATATTTTCAAGAAAACCCATGAAAATTAAATAATTTACATGTATATGATATCAAAAGAGTGATCCTATACTTTAATCACTATTATCCAAGTATTCATCAGAATCTTCATGTTCACGATCATATCTTTCTTCTTCATTTTGCTTTAATAATCTGTCAATATCTGGAGCAATTACTTCAACTGGTAATGAATAATATAACCATGGTGGTGGTGCTTCTCGAAAACAACAGAAGAAAGGAAATGAAAACACATTAGCAGGTATTTCTCTGGGATCAACATAAATTTCTCCTCGGAAGCTGACAAACAAGCTGAATGATGGATCATGTTGATTGTTGTCATTTTGGACTACCACTATATCATCATGAATGAATTCAAACTCTACAGTATAGTCATGTTGTGCAGCAATGTGAATTTCCCAAATAAGTATGCTGATTGTATCTAGAAAATCATTGTTACACATCCAAGTGACTCTGGGCATATATTTGAACAAAAACAGTTTAAACCAAGGACTCCACTAATTTACAGCACTATCTACATTTATGGCATAAAATATGACTCTAACATAACCATGTATCCTAGCCCTCTGATGAATGGTAAAATAATCTTGCCAAGTCCAATCTGTACTTTGAATAAATCAAAAATAGACTGGAATGGGTTCTCTAGACAATGCATAGAATACCCTCCATGGCCTACTTCTATATGGTAACTCTCTACCATATGCTAACATGAAAGACTCTGAATCGAACCACTTTTGCAACACTATTTGTAATACTTCAGGAGGTAATGACTTGACTCTAATGACAAAACAATCCCAACAAAAATCATAATGAAAATTATTACAAACTAAGACTTGACTTTGCTGAACCCTATTTTGACTGTTACTAGTTGAAGCTTCTTCTTGTCTCAGAGGTCTGAACATCTTGATCTCTTTGATATTTGAAGCTCCTTCTCTGGTAAACATATATGCTAGATAGTTCTCTGCTCCAGACTTGTACACAATATCAAAATCAAATCCCTCTAGCCAGAGTGCCCATCTCAACACCCTTGTGTTTCCTTGCTCAAGCAGTCTCTTGTTAGACAATATACCCTTCATATGCTTAAGATCTGTTCTGACAAGGAATTTGACACTTTTCAAGAATAAATGAAACCTTTTGATTCCTCTTTTTGCTACAAGTATCTCTTTGTGAGAGGAAGGATACTTAACTTCTGTATCATCAAAAGATCCTGAAGCATATGCACATACTAACTCTTTTCTGCCATGTTTTTGGAGTAAGACTGCAGCCCAAGTGTGATCAGAGGCATCAGTTTCAAGAATGAAAGGCATATTAGTATCTAGAAGTCTTAAATTAGGAAATTCTTGAATTTTGTTCTTGATATTCTTGACTGCCACAGTCATCTACTGATTCCATTCAGTCTTCTATTTTTTCAACCTTTGTTGCAGAATCTTAGTATCATTAGATTTCTTTTCATAAAACTGTCTGATATAATTTAAGAAACCTAAAAATATTTGAAGGGTTTTGATATATGGGATGATGTTTGGGAACTTGAGAAGATTCTTAAGGACATGAGGCTGGAGCTGAATATGTCCTTGTTCAATATGCAGTCCCAAGTAATCAATTCTGACTTTTCCATTCTGGAATTTTTCTTCTAAATCTGAAAGAACCAAACCATGTTTGTACACCAGATTGTAAAACTTTTCTAAATGCAGTTTATGAATATTTACATTTCTACTGAACACAAGAAGGTCATCAATATATACAATTATGTACTCCTCTGACCTAAAAATGTCTTCCATGCGCTTCTGAAATTCTGACGGGGCATTTTTCAAACCAAATGGCATGACTGTCCACTGATACTATCCATGAGGAACTGTAAAGGCTGTTTTAAATCTGTCTTCTTGTAGTATGCCAATTTGCCAAAAGCCACTTTTAATATCAAAATTGCTAAACACATTTGAATTTGATATTTTAGCAAGTAATAGTTCTTTATTTGGCAAAGGATACATGATTGGCATAAGTGCATCATTCAAAGCTTTGTAATTAATGACTAACCTTTTCTTTCCTCGCTTCTGCTCACTGTGTTTGTTGACATAAAATGCTGGACATGCCCACAGACTTTTGCATGGTTCTATAAGCTTTTGATCTAAGAGTTGAGCAATCTCCTGCCTGCATAATTCTTGTTCTTTAGGACTCATATGGTTAGCACTTGCCTTTTGAGGAGAGGGATTGTGTCCTTCTTTATAAGGCAGGGCTACAAAATATTTTTCTCTAGTCCAAAATACATCTGGTCTGTTAGTTGTACAATCACTTCGAAGCTTTTTAGAAATATCCTGAAGTGTCTTTTGACCATGTAAATCTGCATTTTTAATTATCTTCTGGATCTTTGTTAGATCTTGTAGACTATTTTGGAGATGATCTTCCTCACTGGGCTGAACATTTATCTGATAATCACTTTTAGCTGGGAGTGTAACTGGACATTCAGAAGTAGTTAAAACTACTGAATCTTTAGCAAAAGTTACTGGGAGAAATCTCTCAAGAAAATCCTGACCCAATAACACATCAGAACATGTATCATAACTGTACAAGGTGACATAAGCAGGAATATCACCTAAATAAATTGGAAAATCAAGAGCTATATGATTAATCTCCATTATTTCTTTGTTAACAGCTCTAAAAGCCAGCTTTGTAGGCTGCCAATAGTATGCAGGGATAGCTCCATATTTGCAACAACTGCTCATAGCACCTGAATATAACTGTGCATCAAGAGTGTATTCTTTGATTTTTGGCACTTAAATTTTTAGAGGAATCACCACTCTATTGCCAATGCCAAAAATATTTACCAAATCAACATTTGTAGATTTCATAGGTATTTTTTCATCTACTTCTGAAGCTTCATTCAACAATAAATTTGTCAATTTGGAATTGCAATCATCATAGTCAATAATTAGAATCTGTAGTTTGGAAGATAACTGAATCATTTCATTTCTGGTATGTTGTATTGATGATTCTAATTATTCAATCTCTTTTATAAGAGTATTGATTTTTTCCATACCTGAATGAAGAGGTTTATCTGGAATTTTCAGAGGCATGAACATTGAATCAAACTCTTTCTGAATAAAATCTTCATCTTTGAAAATGTCTTTGTTTTTGTTTGAAGGCAATTGTTTTTCCAATCCTTCAAGCTTTTCTGTCAATCTTGTTTTTATTGTAAATTATGATGGTTCTATTTGAGAGATTTTTCTCTTTACTTCTTCAATCTGAGCTTGCAATGTACCTGAAGAACTGAAATGGAACATTTTAATATCAGCAATAAATGTTTCATCAGAATCAGAAGAGTCAGTATTTAAACATATTCTTCTGATGTCAGGTAAATCATTATCCTTTGATGATTCTGAGCTGCTTGTTATTTCAAAATATTCTCCATCTGAATGGGATATGAGATCCCAATCTTGAGGGTCTTTGAACAAAAACAGTTTAAACCAAGGACTCCACCAATTTACAGCACTATCTACATTTATGGCATAAAATATGACTCTAACATAACCATGTATCCTAGCCCTCTGATGAATGGTAAAATAATCTTGCAAAGTCCCATCTATACTTTGAATAAATCCAAAATAGATTGGAATGGGTTCTCTATACAATGCATAGAATACCCTCCATGGCCTACTTCTATATGGTAACTCTCTACCGTATGCTTACATGCAAGACTCTAAATCGAACCACTTTTGCAACACTATTTGTAATACTTCAGGAGGTAATGCCTTGACTCTAATGACAAAAAAATCCCAACAAAACTCATAATGACAATTATTACAAACTAAGACTTGACTGTGTTGAACCCTATTTTTACTGTTACTAGTTGAAGCTTCTTCTTGTCTCAGAGGTCTAAACATCTTGATCTCTTTGATATTTGAAGCTCCTTCTCTGGTAAGCATATCTGCTAGATAGTTCTCTGCTCCAGACTTGTACACAATATCAAAATCAAATCCCTCTAGCCAGAGTGCCCATCTCAACACCCTTTTGTTTCCTTGCTCAAGAAGTCTCTTGTTAGACAATATACCCTTCATATGCTTAAGATCTGTTCTGACAAGGAATTTGACACTTTTCAAGAATAAATGAAACCTTTTGATTCCTCTTTTTACTACAAGTATCTTTTTGTGAGAGGAAGGATACTTAACTTCTGTATCATCAAAAGATATTGAAGCATATGCACATACTAACTCTTTTCTGCCATGTTTTTGGAGTAAGACTGCAGCCCAAGTGTGATCGGAGGCATCAGTTTCAAGAATGGAAGGCAGATTAGTATCTGGAAGTCTTAAATTAGGCAATTCTTGAATTTTGTTTTTGCTATTCTTGACTGCCACAGTCATCTGCTGATTCCATTCAGTCTTCTGTTTTTTCAACCTTTGTTGTAGAATCTTAGTATCATTAGATTGCTTTTCATAAAACTGTCTGATATAATTTAAGCAACCTAAAAATCTTTGAATGGTTTTGATATTTGGAATGATGTCTGGGAACTTGAGAAAATTCTTAAGGACATGAGGCTGGAGCTGAATATGTCCTTGTTCAATATGCAGTCCCAAGTAATCAATTCTGAATTTTCCAATCTGGAACTTTTCTTCTGAATCTGAAAGAACCAAACCATGTTTGTACACCAGATTGTAAAACTTTTCTAAATGCATTTTATGAATATTTACATCTCTACTGAACACAAGAAGGTCATCAATATATACAATTATGTACTCCTCCGACCCAAAAATGTCTTCCATGCGCTTCTGAAATTATGACGGGGCATTTTTCATACCAAATGGCATGACTTTCCACTAATATTGCCCATGAGGAACTGTAAAGGCTGTTTTAAATTTGTCTTCTTGTAGTATGCCAATTTGCCAAAAGCCACTTTTAATATCAAACTTGCTAAACACATTTTCATTTGATATTTTAGCAAGTAATAGTTCTTTATTTGGTAAAGGATACCTGATTGGCATAAGTGCATCATTCAAAGCTTTGTAATTAACGACTAACCTTTTCTTTCCTTGCTTCTGCTCACTGTGTTTGTTGACATAAAATGCTGGACATGCCCACGAACTTTTGCATGGTTCTATAAGCTTCTGATCTAAGAGTTGAGCAATCTCCTGCCTGCATAATTCTTTTTCTTTAGGACTCATATGGTTAGCACTTGCTTTTTGAGGAGAGGGACTGTGTCCTTTATAACACAGGGCTACAAAATATTTTTCTCTAGTCCAAAGTGCATCTGGTCTGTTAGCTGTACAATCACTTTGAAGCTTTTCAGAAATATCCTGAAGTGTCTTTTGACCATGTAAATCTGCATTTTTAATTATCTTCTGGATCTTTGTTAGATCTTGTAGACTATTTTGGAGATGATCTTCCTCACTGGGCTGAACATTTATCTGATAATCACTTTTAGCTGGGAGTGTAACTGGACCTTCAGAAGTAGTTAAAACTACTAAATCTTTATAAAAAGTTACTGGGAGAAATATATTAAGAAAATCCTGACCCAATAACACATCAGAACCTGTATCATAATTGTACAAGGTGACATAAGTAGGAATATCACCTAAATAAATTGTAAAATCAGGAGCTATATGATTAATCTCCATTATTTCTTTGTTAACAGCTCTAAAAGCCAGCTTTGTAGGTTGCCAATAGTATGCAGGGATAGCTCCATATTTGCAACAACTTCTCATAGCACCTGAATCTAACTGTTCATCAAGAGTGTATTCTTTGATTTTTGGCACTTTAATGTTTAGAGGAATCACCACTCTATTACCAATGCCAAAAATATTTACCAAATCAACATTTGTAGATTTCATAGGTGTTTTTTCATCTACTTCTGAAGCTTCATTCATCAATAAATTTGTCAATTTGGAATTGCAATCATCATGGTAAGAAATCAGAATCTGTAGTTTGGAAGATAACTGAATCATTTCATTTCTGGTATGTTGTATTGATGATTCTAATTATTCAATATCTTTTATAAGAGTATTGATTTTTTCCATACCTGAATGAAGAGGTTTATTTGCAATTTTCAGAGGCATGAACATTGAATCAAACTATTTCTGAATAAAATCTTCATCTTTGAAAATGTCTTTGTTTTTGTTTGAAGGCAATTGTTTTTCCAATCCTTCAAGCTTTTCTGTCAATCTTCTTTTTACTTTAAATTGTGATGGTTCTATTTGAGAGAGTTGTCTCTTTACTTCTTCAATCTGAGCCTACAATGTATTTGAAGAACTGAAATGGAACATTTTAATGTTAGCAATAAATGTTTCATCAGAATCAGAAGAGTCAGTATTTAAACATATTCTTTTGATGTCAGGTAAATCATTATCCTTTGATGATTCTGAGGTGCTTATTATTTCAAAATATTCTCCATCTGAATGGGATATGAGATCCCAATCTTGAGGGTCATGGATATTAGAGAATATATCTACTACTTTTACCTGCTTCTTGTTCTTCTTTTCTTTGCAGTTATTTGCATAATGACCTTCTTTATCACATATAAAACATGTAACTTTCTTAGAAGGTTTTACTCTTCTCCTGAATACCATCCTCTTGCTCTTGGATTTATACTTTAGATAATAAGCCTTTTTCTTGTAAAAAGGCTTAGAGGATTGGCAAGAACAATGTTTCTTGCTTATTTTCTTCTTAAGATTGCTGTGACATCCAAAGTCATAAGTTTCTGCAAAATTGTTACATAAATTTGTGCTAAAATGCATTTGCTTCTTGAAATTCTTCTTTTCTTTTTCTACAGCACATTCTTTTTGTAGAACAGTAACAATCAATTGTTGAAGAGCAGCAAAAGATATGTTTTCTAGCTGAATTTTGTTTGATTGTATATATTGATCAATCAAATCTGGTATCTTTCATGGCATAGATGTAATATAATATCTCAAATATGCAACATTGTGTGGATCAGATGCTTGATATAGGAGTTTTTGCATCACACAATAATAATCATGCAGATTGTCTATATTGCACAAGCACTGAGATAAAAATAACTGGGAATGATGGGCTGAATCTTTAGGAACAATTCCTACAAATTCATGCTTTAAAGCATCAAATAGTGCTTTTAGTGTATCATCCCGGTGTTCTATTATTTGATCCTTATCAGTTTTTGATAATTTTTCCCACCATTGTTTTAATATTCCAGTGAAAGACCACACAATTTGAGTGACTATATCTAACCAAGCGGCCTTTGTCTCTGCTTTTCTTTGAAGTGCCCATGCATGCAGGTTATGCAAAATAGAAATTACTTCTTCATATGGTAAACAGTCAATATTTACCAATAAAGTATTTCCAAATCCTTTTGTATTAGGATTGTCAAATCTGACATTAACTGACTCTAAATGTTCTTTATATTTAGAGAATGGGTTGGAAGCTGATGCATCATGTGCAGAGGTATCATCAGGATTTCTAGTTCCTTTATTTGAGAAGAAAAAGGATTCATTTCCTTTTCTTTTTGTGCTTGATTTTCCTTGAGTTTGTTCACCCGCTCTTCTGGAAGTTACACCAGACATGGCCAAAATTTGAGGAACAGATGGTTGGTCATTTTCTACCAAACTTCGAAGACTAACATAATGTTTAGGCAGTCATAAACTTTCAATTGAAGGGAACTTCTTCAATCCCTCTTTCATTAAGTTTGTTTTGTCCCTAGCCAAAGTAATCTCTTTACTGATCTTTTCAAATTCTGGGATATTGACATTTTCTATTCCTTTGAAAAGCAAGCTTCTAATACCATCTTGTGGTTGATTAGAACTTGAAGATGTCGAAAACTTTGAACTAGTCAAATCAACTTCTCTATACTTGGGAGGTGACTGAGATCTTAAAACAAAATTTTGTAAATGATCTAAGGATTTCGAAATTATTCCCATGTTGGATTGTATATCATTCAATGACTGTTTATGCTCATTTTGACTCTCTAGTATCTCATCATAGCCAGTATGTAATTTCTTAATGTGTTCTTTAACTTTAAGTACATCTTTGGCTATGTCATCAATATTCTGTAACATACAAACTATCTGATAGTTTGTGAAGTTCTACATTTTTTCTGTATCACTCTGTTCTAGGTCTGCTAAATTTCTCATTTGAATCCACTGAAAATCTGATTTTAATGTGCCATTCTTAAATGTTCTTCTGGAACTACCAGGCTCTAAATGTCTTTCGTTGATTTTAGCAGTTATTTCTCCTTGAGCTCTTGGAAGAGTAAAGCTCTTAATCTTAGGCAATAATATCTTAAGACATTCCTGGAAATGTTTGTGTTGGCCATTATGATCAGAAGATTTTTCAACTTGAAATTTTGAACCAGTAGATGATGACGATGATGAAACACAGAACTGACAATCATCCAATCTAGAATAGATAGATCTTCTAGGTGTTATTTTTGTTTGGATAGGATAAGTATGGTAAACCACCCGGCTGGCCCCCAGCGCCCAGCGAGCGGACTGATTTGTTTTTTGAATTTTTTAATTTTTTATTTTAATTTTTTATTTTTTTTATTTTTATTTTTTAATTTTTTTTTATTTTATTTTAATAAAACATTTCTTTAATTATGGTTTTTTTAATTTTAATTTTAATTTTTTTATTTTGTTTTTAAAATTATTTTGTTTTAATTTTATTTTAATAATTTGTTTTAATAAAACAATTAAAAATTAATAGAAACATTGTTATATATAAAAATAATAAAAAAATTGTTATATAATATAATTAAAACATTGTTAAATAATAATTGTTAAAAATCTCAAAATATAACAAATATATAAATAAAATAAAAAATACTAAACAATAATTATGTTTTGTTTTTAAACATTATATAATTTAAAAAAAAAACAATACAATATAATAAATTAAAAAAAAACATTTGTTTTAATATATAAATAAAGATAATAAATTAATAAAAAAACTATATAACAATAATTATATATATATATATATATATATATATATATATATATATATATATATATATATATATATATATATATATATATATATATATATATATATATATATATATATATATATATATATATATAATATTATAAAATTTGTTTTTAACATTTAAATATTTAAATTTCATTTTTATTTTTATTTTTTAATTTAAGTATTAAAACAACATTATAAAAAATTTAATTTTTTCTTTTATTTTGTTTAATTGTTTTTATTTTATTTTGTTTATTTTTATTTAATTACTATGTAATGTGAAATAGAAATTTGTAATTTTCAAATATATTAAAAGATTATATAAATTTATAAACTTTTATATTAATTTTTTATAATTTTAAGTTTATAATTTTTTATTTAATTGCTATGTAAAGTAAAATAAATTTTTCTTTTCTTTTATTTCGTTTATTTTTATTCAATTTCTATGTAATATAAAATTAAATTAAAATTAAATTACTGCTTTAATTTCAAGCTATTTATTTTTAGAAATAAATTTTGTTTATTAAATTTATTTTATTCGCAATATTTTTCCATTAACTAATATATATATCAGGGAAATGGCATCAAAAAAAAATTATGTGAATGTTTCTGCACCTAGGGCAGCAACTCCCAAATCTACAGCTGCAGCTCGACGCATTATGGATACAACTCCCAAATCTAAAATTGCAGCTGGATGCACTATGGACACCGTCGGACGCAATAAGGACATTGTTGCACACACTAATAAAATTCAAGAAAGTGGGGCACCAGGTTCATTCAAGCTTATTTTTGATTGGAAGAACGCCGAGGAAATAGATAAAACTGATTTCTCACGGTATCTTAAAGACAGTGAAATGGAGGCTGATATACACATCTATCTGATTTGTGGTATGATTGACTTAAATGAGCCATATGATGTGATGGGCAGAGTACGAGACATATGTATGGTCCCGAATACAAACACTATTTATGTTCTTGCAAGGAAGGCTCAGAAATGTGAGAAGGTTAGATATCGTCTATCAATCGTCAAGTATGACACAGATGAAATATCTTCAAAATTTTCTGAAGAAATATCAAGCAACATTGCAAATAACATTGTAAGTATGCTTGTTTTTATTTCCTCTATGCATTATTGTAAGGATGATTCAATTTTTTATAAATTATTGATCATTGACATGTTTTATTTTGTTTCATAGGATTTTGTTCCGGGTCTTTCAAACATGTTTGAAGGTATTTATATGTTGTTCCCAAATGTTATGGATGTGATCAAAACTTTCCATAAAGACAAAGCAGAGGAAAGGAGATTGAAGCAAAGAGTAATAGCTCGCAACACTGCAAGAGTACAAAGAGGGGATCAACCAAGAGTCACTAAGGCGGGTCAATCTAGTAAACTTAAACATGTTTCTTTTGAAGGTGTCGAACATGAAACAAAAAATTATGATAGAATTAGTGAGGAGCAGATGAGAACTATTGTGCAAAAGGAGAAAACAGATCAGACACCAAAAAGAAAAATTGCCAAAGATGTCTCTCTTTTACCTCATGAGGGAGAGCTTGTTTATAAAAAAACTGATATGTTATCCAATAAGACTAGGAAATCAAATATTGGTGAACATGTAAAGGTTGTGAGTAGCAGTGAAGAACAAATTGAAAGATCTCACGAAAGCAGAGAAATCATAACACCAGGTGCTGAGTTAGAGGATGGCATTATTAAAACAAAACAAAATGCTATTCGACAAGAGTTGAGGAAGAATAAATTAATTCTTGGTGGCCAAACATTTGAGCTTAATGTTAACCAATTTTATGGCCCAAATGAAGGACAATCTCAATATCAAATTAGAAAGGCCCATCACCTACATGTACATAATCTGAAAACATTGTTCAGGTTCAATCCATATGCACATGTGGTGGATTATGTGGTTCTTGTTGATCCATGTCAGGTTCCCAATAAACAAGCATTTGAAAAGACAAAATGTTTTGATTATAAATATTATGTAATTGGAGGGAACCATTCAATAGAGGCTAAGAGACAATTGATTGCAGAATATCCCAATAACTATCTTTTTCAAACAATGAAATGCATCATTTACGTTGGCTTAACAAAAATGGAATCAAAGTTATTGGCATGGGATCATAATGCAGATAATGAGTACAGAATGAAAATGACTTTCATCCAAAGGGTCAGATTTATTCATAATGAATTCATAGAAAAATGTGGTGGGGATAAGACACAAGTTAGTGTAGCATTTCGAAAGGAATGTTTAATGGAAACAGGTTATGAAATTGATGAAAAAAAAGCAAAAGATGGAAAATTGAATACAAATCTCTTCAGAGGCACAGATAACATTTTTTAGTTGGCATTTAGAACTGGGGAGGTATGGGATTTGATTGATGAGATTTTTGATCGATGGGAGAATATTTCCATAAAAAATCAGAAGGTTAGAAAGAGTAAACCCATAATATGTACCAACAGTAAGGGGGGTCCTGAAATGAAGCAACTTCCAGAGGATATGACTATCACACCTTCGACAACAATGCAAGGTGTGAAGGATAATAAATTAGTCAAATCAGTATTAGCCCGTGTGAAGTTGGGTGAATTATCAATGGAAGAAATGTGTGAAAAATTTCAAAAGTAAGTTTCTTGAATTATTTCTTATTTTTCTTTCATTATAATTTTCTTTTAAACAAAACATAATGATGTTGGTAGAGTTTGTTATACATGTCAATATATTAACACTTTTCACTTGATTTATTCAGTCAGAATTTTTTTATGAAAATACAAGAACACATGGTTAAAATGTTGAATGAAGACAGTTGGGATGATGTTGTACGCAACTACCCAGAAGCAAGTTCTACATCAACACTAAAAGAGTTTTATATTGCATTTAATAAGGTATGTTGATTTATAAATTCATTTTATTCATATTTAAACTATTTTTATTTTATTACTTATATATATATATATATACGTCATTAAAGATGTCGAAGAAGGATGGAAATGGAGTACCAGATACTTTCAAAAGCTTTATTGAAAAAATTAAGATGGAGAACATGAGAAGGAAGCATCTTATGAATGTTGAACTAGATCCTACTCTTAATCATTACATTTGGAATGGGTTCGACAGTGTCCAATATCAAATAATACAAGGTGACTGTGAAGACATTGCATCACTAATACCTAAAAGGGAATATGGCCTAGTTATTGCAGATATTCCTCATGGTTTCAATTTCCCAGAAATTGAATATGATAGAGAACCATATACTTATCAAGATTTTAGTAAAGTGGTTACGGGTTTTCAAGAAGTGACAACATCACCACTTTGGCGATTTGTGACATTTCATTCAGACACACAGTTTCCAATGTTATTAACAAGCTTCAAGGGTAAAGCAAACTCAAGGATGCAACTTACATGGTAAGACTTTGAAATTGTATGTTTGATTCCTCCTAAATTTTTTTATTCATGTAAAATTTAATTGAACTTTTACTATGTTATGTTACAGGCAAAAGTCAAATAGTGTTTCTTCCGAAGATCAGCCTATTATAAATGATTGTGAGTTCATCAATGTTGAGTGTTGGACAAAATACGATAGCTATAAGCATATTATTATGAATCGAGTAGATGGGAAGAGTCATAGTCAAGTATTGGTTTATGATGCAGTTGTAAGAAAACTAACATATGAGGATAAAGATTCAAAAGGAGATATAGTTAACATTTATAAAAAACCACAAGCATTGATTAACTATCTTATAGATCTATGTTCAAATGAAGGAGAATGGGTTTTGGATTTATTCTCAGGTTCAGGTAAGTCTTATTATACAAATTTAAATTTAAATATTGTCTTTTTTACTTTTTATGTCTCCATACTAATTTTTTTACTTATTTTTTTTGTGCTTGATCATTAGGTAAAACACTAGCATGTTGCCTACTAAAAGGAAGAATTTGCATTGCCATTGAGAAAGACCCAGTTCAATGCCAATTTATTCAACAAAGAATTAACGCTCTTAAATTCATTCCAGATGCGAAGCAAGAAGTTGGTTTGAGGAAAGGAGATTTTAATGAATCACGTGTGGCAAAAAAAGAAAAGGAACCTCAACCACCATTATATGGAATGATTGGAAAGGGACACTTTGGAAGATTTGCTGACATGAAAGATCCATTAGAAGACGACAATGATCAAAATGAAGAATAAAATGTTGCGGAAGAAGCCATCAATGTTGTTCTAGATGATGTTGAAGATGTATTAGTTGATATTGTTGATGTTGTTTAAGTTATGCTTGCAAACAAAGCTTATTTTTGAGAACTATTAATCAGTTTTACTTGTAATGTTTAGACTTTGATATTTTATGAGAACAACCCTTTTTTTTTGCAAAAAACATGTGATTGCTATTATTTTTTGACATAAAATTCAATAAAAATGTTGTTTTCTTAAGTTTTTTTTGTTAATATTCTCCCAAAAAATTAGTTTATTTAACATGTTTTTTCCAACAAAAACTCTGTAAAAGTGTATTTGTTGCATTGTATTTATATTGAAAATTGTATTTTTTTGTCATATGGTTCAAAATATTGATTTTTTAGCGACAATTTTTTGATGTGCATTGAAAAATTATTTAACAATACATAAACATGTAGGAAATATAAACTATTAGAATATTGACCCTTTTTCCATCTTTTATGTATGTGAAAAAGTGAAGATATCATTACAAGTTTATATTTAAAAAAAAAATATTTTTTTTATTTTTAAAACACAAGTACATAAATGCACTTAAAAATAAACATCTCACAGAAGAAGAAGACATTAGAAAATCTATAGTGTCAAAATCAATCCTATAAAAAAACGTTGGTGATGATACACCATCACTATTCAAAATAGACATAAAAAACATCACTTTAAAAAAATAAAAAAATAAAAAATAAAAAACAAAATGAAAAAAACTTAAAGTGCCAAAAACATGCTCAAATTTTTTTTCTTGATTCTGCATCACCACTTTTTCAAAATCAGGTGTTTTTCTTGATACTTCAAAAAGTAGGTAACAATGAGGTTACCTATTTCATCGGTAACATTGTTTAAAACACAACCTTCTATGTTTTCACTCCTCTCACTGTGTAAAATAGCCTCAGATTAGGATTTTATTGTTCTTGACATGTTATGAGGGTAATGTGATAGGAATATAGATTGGAATGGGGGTGTACGAATGTGATTGGTTAGGGTTTAGGTTTGAATAGGGTAGGGTTTGGATTGAATAGGGTAGGGTTTTGACAAAATATTTTATTTTTATTTTTATATGGACAATGGAGAGATGGAGAAGGCTTCTAATGACATGAAATGACTAAAAGAAATATTCAAATTGTGACCAAAACAAGCATAAGGTATTTGATTACCTTGTGGAGAAGCCACAACAAGAAATGAGCTCGAAGGCTAGAGGGTTTGTAAGGTTTAAATAACACCAGAAAGCATAATACTTGATTTCTTCCTCCACATAAACATAACACTATGTTTCTCAACACACAAGAGCATAAAAATTTTATTTTTACCACTGATAGGAGTGTAAAAAAAGGATTTTACACTATCCAAAAGTGTAACAACACTTTCTCCAACACTGACAAGAGTGTAACACAACTACTTCGCTCACCCAGATGCATAACAATGCACTTCTTCACACTGACAGTGTTGGGTATGTCTTATATTCTTTCCACTACTAGTCACGCGCGGGGGAATCACAAGGGGGCGATAGCCCCCCCTGTACATTGCGCCGAGCGCAATAGAGGGGTCATAGGGGGCGGGGCAGCGCCCCGGGAAAAAAAAATTGGTCCTTATTTTCCGGTGGGCAGACCCACCCATGGTTTTGTGCATGGGTTCACACATGGTTTTGGGGCATGATGGTTTTCGGCCCCTGGTATTTTGTAGATCCGGTCAAGGGAACTACGGTTATATTCTAATCCAGGGTTAATGGATTGGGGTTTATATATGCTTCGGCATGTATGTGTGTGTGTGTGTGTGTGTGTTGTAACACTAAAAGGAATATAATGAAAAATCAAGCTGGTCATCCCGATTTGGGATCCAAGGGAAAATCTCTTTGTATATCTGTTTTATGTTTTATTCTCTCACTATTGTTTATTTTCTGTTTTTAAGATTTGTTTGTAGATAGTTTATGTACAGGTTTAAAACCTACATTTGGTATCAGAGCTGTTTCGACTTCAAGGCAACACCTTTGCTGCTAAGAGGTTTTTTTCTCGGGCCTGAGGTAGACCCTATTCAGTGGGAGATCTGCGGGATCGATTCTTGCGGTGAAAGAAGATGGCGAGCGACGAGAAGATAGAGATCGAGAAATTTAACGGTCATATTTTTGAGTTGTGGAAGCTCAAGATGGAGGATATGCCGGTGGATAAGGATCAATGGATCATGGTAGATCCGGGTACTAAACCAACAACAATGTCAGATGAAGACTGGAAGAAGTTGGATCGGAAGGGAAAGAGCACAATATGGTTGTGTGTCTCAGATTCGATATGGTTGAATGTATCTAGGGAAGCTACGATGAAGAATTTGTGGGACAAACTTGGGACTTTGTACCAATCTAAGTCTCTGGTGAATAAATTGTTCCTGCGGAAAAAACTGTATAACAGGAGGATGAAGGATGGAGACTCGGTGACAGAGCATCTGAATGCCTTCAATACGGTGGTAAGTCAGTTGTCATCTGTTGATATTAAAATCTCAGATGAAGATAAGTGCATCAGTTTTTTTGTGTTCTCTACCAGACTCATGGGATAGTTTGGTTATTGCAATAGGTAGCAATACAACTAACTTGAATTTTGATGACATTGTCTCAACCTTTCTATCAGAGGAAATGAGACGGAGAAATATGGAGGGTCAGAATGGAGATGCCTTATTTGTACGAGGAAGGTCCCAGAACAGAAAAAAGAATAAGGGTTTGAGTGGGAGATCTAAATCTAGAGGGAGATATAAATCTCCTGGAAATGTTGTAAAGGTGTGCTGGAAATGCGGAAAGAAAGGGCACTACAAAAAGGACTACAGATCTAAAGCTCCTGAGAAAGGAAAGGGATCTGATGATGCTCCTTCTGCAGAGGCAAAAACCACCTTGGATGAAGGTGGGGATGCGTATTTGGTTTCTTCTTCAAATACACATGTAGATCATGAGTCATGGTTGATTGACTCGGGTGCATCCTTTCACTTCACTCCTCATAGGGAGTAGTTCTGCGAGTATGAGAAATATGATGGCGGTGATGTCTTCTTAGGTGATGATAGGAAGGCTAGAATCGTCGGACGTGCAAAATTCAAGCTGAAGCTGCAAGGCAGAAGGATTAGAACACTTCCTGGTTTTCTGCACATTCCTACATTAGCCAGAAATCTGATTTCTATAAGCAAGATGGATGATGCAGGTGTAAAAATGTTGTTCGAGAAAGATTCATGTAAGATGGTTCGGGGAGCACTGGTATTAATGTGGGGAGTTCAGATTGGAACTCTATACAAGCTTCAGGGTAGCACTGTTATTGATGGATGCAACAATTCTGTGGTTCCTGAAAGTGGAGCAGAAAGCCTAGCGGTCCTTAGAGAAAAGACCATGCTATGGCATCAAAGGCTTGGACATATTGGAGAGAAGGGCCTTCAGATATTGCATGGAAATGGTATGGTAGAAGGTATGTCTAATATCTCTCTGGATTTCGATTTCTGTGAACATTTTGTATATGGGAAGCAGAATCGAGTGAGTTTTCCTTCCGGTGGTAAGAGGGCGAACAAGATATTAGAGCTTGTGCACAGTGATGTGTTTGGACCTATGTCGGTTCCATCACTAGGTAAGTCTGTGTGCTATGTCTCATTCATAGATGACTTCTCAAGGAATACATGGATATATTTCTTGAGGAAGAAATCTGAAGTCTTTGACAGATTTAAATAATTTAAGGCTCTGGTGGAAAACTAGACAAAAAAGAATATAAAGGTGTTGAGGAGAGATAATGGTGGGGAGTTCTGCAAGAAAGAATTTGAATAGTTCTATAAGAAGTGTGGTATAGCATGGCAGAAGACTACTCCATACACATCTCAGCAAAATGGAGCTGCAGAAAGAATGAACAGAACGTTGATGGAAAAGGCAAGAAGCATGCTCAGTGGTACCGGGTTAGGACAAGAATTCTGGGCAGAGGCAGTGGAGACCGCATGTTACTTGGTTAACAGATCACCTTCATCAGCATTGGAGAATAAGACTACACATGAGGTATGGACTGGTAAGAAACCCTCTCTTTCACATCTGAGGGTATTTGTATGTGATGCATATGTACATGTTCCAAAGGAGAAAAGGAGCAAGTTGGATAATAAATATGAAAGGTGTATCTTTATTGGGTATAAGGATGGTTTAAAGGGTTACAAGCTTTGAAACCCGAAAACAAGGAAGGTTGTGTACAGTCGAGATGTGGTGTTTAGAGAGGTGAAATACGTTGTTAAACATGAATTCCTACCAAAGGAACCTAAAAATATAGAGTTTGAGCTAAAGGAGGATGAATCAGACTCTACGGCAGAAGAAGACTCAAAAGAGGAAGAGCCACAAACTCCAGTTGTGAGAAGATCAGTTTAGGAAAGAAGACAACCAGAAAGGTATAGTCCATCTACTTTCTATTCAAATTTTTCTTTAACTATAACTGATGATGATCCTAGAACCATCAGGGAGGCCATAGATTCAGAGGATTTTAAACTCTAGAAGGAGGCCATGGTTGATGAAATGGCATCCTTGCATAAAAATGAGGCATGGGATCTGGTGGAGTTGCAGGTTGGAAGGAAGCCCATCAAGAGAAAATGGGTGTTTAAGAAGAAGATTAATGTAGAAGGCAAGGTGGAGAAATACAAAGCTAGGTTGGTAGAAAAAGGTTATTCCTAGGTGTCGGGAATTGATTTTGGTGATATTTTTTCTCCTGTTGCCAAAGTTACTTCTATTATATTACTTTTATCTGTTGTTGTTGCATTTGGTTTTGAGGTGGAACAGATGGATGTGAAGACAACATTTCTTCACGGGGATCTGGAAGAGGAGATCTGCATGAAACAATCTGAAGGCTTTATGGTGAAGAGGAAGAAAGAACTAGTATGTAGGTTAAAGAAGTCTTTGTATGGGTTAAAACAGTCGCTAAGGATGTGGTATCGGAAATTTGATACTATATATGGGGACTTGGCTTCACCAGAAGAAAGGAGGATCACTGTGTTTATTTTAAATTAATTGGTGACCATGTTATTTATTTGGTCTTGTATGTGGATGATATGTTGTTGATTGGAAATGACATAGAAATTATCAAAGATTTGAAGACCCAACTATTCTCCAAATTCGACATGAAGGATCTTGGTGTTGCAAACTATATTTTGGGCATGGAAATTAAGAGAGATTGAGCAAAGCGGAAGCTCTGGTTAGACAAGAGAAAGTATGTCGAGACTGTATTGCAGAGGTTCAATATGCAGGATAGTAAACTAGTGAATGTTTTGATTCTTGTAGGTACAAATCTGTCCGTTGAACAGTGTCCAAGACACAAGAAGAAGAGGAGGATATGTCCCGTGTTCCATATGCAAGTGCAGTGGGTAGCCTGATGTATGCAATGGTCTGTACTAGACCAGACATTGCATATGCAGTGGGAGTATTGAGCAGGTTTATGTAAAACCCAGGGAAGGAGCATTGGACAACAATGAAGCGGGTTTTCAGATATTTGCATGGCACTAGTGATTATGACTTGTGCTACCAGGGAAGATCGGGATTGGAAAGAGTGTTGGACATTCGAGGTTTTGTTGATGCAGACTGAGCTGGAGATATGGACCAAAGAAGATCTACAAGTGGGTATGTGTTTCACCTATTTGGAGGTGCAATCAGTTGGATGAGTAAAATACAGTCTGTAGTGGCTCTTTCAACTACAGAGGAAGAATACATAGCAGCCACTCATGTAAGCAAAGAAGAAGTTTGGTTGCAGTTATTGTGTTCAAGTATGGGGTTGGTGCAACAAGCTATAAGGATAGACTGTGATAGCCAAAGTGCAATTTTCTTGGCTAAGAACCCTACTTATCATTCAAAGACAAAGCACATTGATGTTCAATATCATTTTGTGAGAGATATGGTTGAGGCTAAAAGGGTGTTGCTGGTAAAGGTTGACACCTTGAAGAATGTTGCAGATGCATTGACGAAGTCTGTGAGCACTCAGAATTTCTCTTGGTGTAGAGAAACAATGGGTGTTGAAAAGTTGGGCTAATGACTTAGCTCTCCTGTGGCCCCCTGCGGAAAGAAAAAAACAAGTGGGAGAATGTTGGGTATGTGTTATATTCTTTCCATGACTAGTCACATGCGGGGGGGTCATAGGGGGGCGATAGCCACCCCTGTACGTTGCACCGACGTAGCAGGGGGGTCACAATGGGGGCAGGGCAGCACCCCAAGAAAATATTTTTGGTCCTTATTTTCTAGTGGGCGGACCTACCCATGGTTTTGTGCATGGGTTTGCACATGGTTTTAGGGCATGATGGTTTTCGACCCCTGGTATTTTGTAGATCCGGTCAAGGGAACTATGGTTATGTTCTAATCCAGGATTAATGAATTGGGGTTTCTGTATGCTTCGGCATGTATATATATGTGTTGTAACACTAAAAGGAATATAATGAAAAATCAAGCTGGTCATCCTGATTTGGGATCTAGGGGAAAATCTATGTGTATATCTCTTTTATGTTTTATTCTCCCGCTATTGTTTATTTTCTATTTTTAAGATTTGTTTGTAGATAATTTCTGTACAGGGTTAAAACCTACAGACAGGAGTGTAACAAGAGAGGTTTTCTACCTCACAGAAGCGTAACAATGCACTTCTTCACACTAACATGAGCATAACAAGGTGTTTTCACTCCCACAGAAGTGTAACAATAGTGTTTCTCCAATGAATTTTGATGCCAGATAAGTAACAAAGGAGTCTGATTAGTGAGAAAATTGTCGAGGCATAAAAGGTATCTTTTTAACACCTATTTATCTCACATTAATTATCAATCTGGGAGCGAATTTTTATTTCAAGAGTGTACTCAGTCTGAGGCAGCAATTTATCCAAAAGTAATGCTGTGAAGATGTAGTACAAAATAAAAAATGCAAAGGTAACAAATGCTTGTAAAGAAACCTACTTACAGTGACATGAATGGAAATATTAAACTACATTAATCTTGCAAAACATCGATCAGGGATGCAGTAGCAGTAACTCTTTCCCTTAGAAATCAATGCAAGATAACCAATCTGGGGACTTGGAGCAATAACCTCTATCCTCTATAGTTGGAGATCTTAAAGCAGTCCAAACAAAAGCAAATTCAATGAAAGCAATCTAAAGGAAATGAAAGCTAGAAAGGAACAACAGCATGTAACTATAACTCATCTATTTTCTAATCGAAGACTATGCATAAACAATGAACAGAAATGGAACAGTAACATGAAATGAACAGCAATTACGATTCTAACATATTCAAGCAACTATATTTCCATGCTTTAATCCTATAGACAGCCACTCACCATGCAACAATCAATCATAACAAATTATAAACAAATGGAACAACAACTCAAATCAGATACAGATCAGCAAAGCTTTATAATAACAACAAAATAATCGAACAACGAACGTGCTTCTTATAAATAATGAAATAGAAATGACTCTGTATTTGATCTAACAACAATAAACCAGTTTTGTAATTAAAACAAACATTAAACACACTTCACATAATATAAATAAAAGGATAGAAATACAAACAGTAGAACGATTCCACCAGGATCGGGCCTTCAACTACTGGTGAAACGCTACTACGCTTTACTCCAGCGTTTAAGAAATGGAACGAGAACAAACTCTTTTATTAATCAGGCATGAATAATGTTTACAAAAATTTTGTACTCTATTAGCAAGAGTCGATGTACAATTCTGCAAATTACAACAAGAAAAGTCTCCCCATTCTCCCCCCAATACACAATACATGCTTCTCCTTTTATAATCAGAAGAAGGAGAAATTAAATAGCAAGTATGATCTCCCATAACAATATTGGATTGTTCCCAACAACTTGATCAACCAGAAAATACATTTCCAACAGTCTTTTAACAAGAGCAAGGCGAATTTGGCTTTGCAGCTGAAATTTGGAGGACGGCCGCAACAACAAATAGGAGAAAATCGTGCTCAAAGAACCCTGCTTATCTCTCAATACATGTCGAATTTGGGCAAACCATTCTTTGAAAAATTTAATTGGGTCCGTTCTGGACAAAACCCATGTTCCGGATTTTCCAGATTCTTCTTCATTTTCTCAGAATCTCAACCGCAAAACTGTCACTTCTTATTCTAGCGAATTTCTGAGTTGGAATATTTCATGATGATTTGGAAATCAAATCTGCAATCTGGCAATTATCTTGGAGGCTAAAATGGTGAGTGATATTAATAAACCATCATTGATAAAATTATGCATAATAATCATCAATTTATTAAAAATAAAGGAGAGGAAATAATATTCATCCATAAGAGCATAAATCATTATAAAATGGATTTATATTATAAATTATAATAAATGACATGATAAAGAAGAGTGAAAATGGATGAAATAAGTGTTAAGAAGTGGTCGTATTCACGGCCCAACATACCCCCAAACTGAATATATTGCATGCCCTCATGCAATCCAAAACTGAATATATTGCATGTCCTCATGCAATCCAAAGACAAAACCCATGTGTTAACCAAGCAAAGGAAATTGTTCATCCCAACCCATGAAATGGATGGAACAAATGCATGTTTCCTCAAATAATGAATATTCAATTTTAGCAATCTTGATAAAGGCATAACAATTTTTACAGTTGACATTCAACTATATGTATATGAAGTTGCAGAAAAATGTGACATAAGTAACAACAAACTTCATTAACCATTTTCTCAAAAATCAGATCGTTTTGATGCACGGATCATGAGATATAAACAAAATGGTTGTAGGTGATAGTGCATAATTTTCAAAATTTTATGAACTAATTTAGTGTGAAATTATCTGGGTTTGTGTATTTTAATGATACCTCTTTGTTATCCAGAAATCACAAGAATTCAGTTCATAGTTTTAAAGATATATGCAAAACAATTTCTGCACTATATACAAATGAAATTGTATGCCTTAAATGAGAAAGAAAGTGGAAAACATCCATCATGTGTAGCAATTCCCTCCCCCCAAACTGAAGAATTAGCATGTCCTCATGCGATGCTAGAAACAAAGAGAGGTGGTTGCTACAATCTGTTGAAATCTATGCTTGGTGTAAAACATGGAATAAGGAAGGTGTTGAGAATGAATATGAATATCCATGGATGATAAAGAATATTACGAACATGGTCAGAAGAAAGAAATGAAATAAATCAACACTCCCCCAAACTGAAAGATAAGACGTGTGTAAAAATGGGAAGTGGTAAAGATGTAGAATAAATAATGCTCAATGGATTTTCATGAAATTCTCCTAAATTCATAATAAATCAGAAAATTATGCTATTTTACCTCAAGTGTTACCTCCGAAAAAAAAATGGAATGACATGTAGGGACTGGCCTTTGTTGAAGCTGATGTAGGCTGAGCGAATACTGAAAGTGATACAAAAGGTAGAAGCCATGCAAGCACATCCTGTTTGAAGAATTGTGTGCATTCGCGAGCCTTTGATGTTTAGTTGCAATAGTGATCATGCTGCGGATATAATTTTCCCCATACTTGTTGTTCTCCTATAAACAAATCACAATTCTGTATGCAATTTTCTTGAATCCACGGTTTTGGTTTTAAATGGAAACAGATAAGACGCATGCAAAAAGTTCAAGCAGAAAAATTCTGTGAAAATGCAGTATCAATATTGTAACAAATCAGCAAAATAAAATAGCAACGTATTGCACAGCAAGTATACAGCATGGAAAGACATACATACTTATGATACAATCAATGAAATTATAGCATTTACTGAAATCCATGCATGTGATAAATCGTAAACAGATATAGAAGCATTTTTTAATGATTCAAGGATAAGGAGAAGGGACAGCTTAAGATAAACATAAGTACAAATGCATTTATTACCCACTTAAACTAATGTGATCGATTTATGATGATTTTCATGTATAATAGGTTCAAAATCAAAGGTTAAGAATTCATACTTTCATCTGATATTTAAATAGAGATATAGGAAAAAAGGTTTAATATTACTATTGATGTGTATAAATGTGACTCCAATACCATCAACAGAGCTCTGTTGCCGACAAGTGTCCATAACCTTGACAGAGTTGCTCTCTCACCCTTGGAACCATTGTCCTTTATTTATGCTAAGGAAGTGCTTGTTAATTGTCATAATGGAGGCCATTGTGTTGGCTTGGTGACCAGATAAATTACAATGTCATTCACTGGGAAGAAGTGAAAAGCAGGCAGGCCGGCTCGTGATGAGACCTCCTGTTCCAAGGACTTCTGAATTTTTTCAATTGTCCATTGGACCATATCCCTGGTTTGGTGGCCATGATGGGAATGCCACTTCACTTGCTTCCTTATGAACATGGTAGGCCGGCTCTTGATGAGACCCCCTATCCTCCATCTGTCAAATTATAAAATTATTAATGAAATAAGTAAATATTTTTCTTTTCATATAGCACTTTCCTATTTATTCATAAAGGATGGCTCAGCACTCCTTAAGAGTAGGGATGGTGGAAGAAGTCTGAACAGCTCAATAGAAAATAATATGCCCTTGTTCCTACTCCATAAGTAAAAATCAAAGAAAGTTATAAAATATGGGAAATAACCAACATGATAAATATAATCGATCATATGAATTTAGTGGTAATAAGACAACAAAATCATGTTATTGATTATGTCCCTTTTTCTTTTTTCTTATCATTACTAAACAACTTTCTTAAAAATGACAATTTCTTTTGATTTGTTGATTATAGTAAGATTTAATTTGTATGATTGTATGTAAATGATATATTTGCCTTTAGAAAAGTAATAAAAAATCCAACATGCTGGCTTAAAATAATAAAAAAATCCACAGAAAAATTATTTTTCTTTTTAAAAGGAATAGCAAAAACAATCTGTGAAACTGTTGTTCCTTTCGAAAGGAACAACAAGAAAATACTCTGCGAAGGTGTTATTCCTTTGGAAAGGAACAACAAAAACAATCTGCGGAAGTGTTGTTCCTATGGAAAGGAACAGTAAGAAAATATTCTGCTGAAGTGTTGTTCCTTTGGAAAGGAACAGCAAGAAAATATTCTGCGGAAG
Source organism: Pinus albicaulis (assembly GCA_034641835.2). NCBI lineage: Eukaryota > Viridiplantae > Streptophyta > Pinopsida > Pinales > Pinaceae > Pinus > Pinus albicaulis. Next base: position 734,731,823 of record CM076579.1, read on the forward strand.
TGTTGTTCCTTTGGAAAGGAACAGCAAGAAAATATTCTGCGGAAGTGCTGTTCCTTTGGAAAGGAACAAAAAAAACAAGCGGTGTTGTTCCTTTTGAAAGGAACAGTGAAATCATGCAAAAAATGTCATTTTTTTTTTAAGAACAACAAAACTAATCAGCGAAAATGTTGTTCCTTTTGGAAGGAACAACAGAAATAAACACATAAACGCACCGCTTCTTAAAAGGAACGACTGTTGTTCCTTAAGAGGATCAGCAAATGTTCCTTAAGAGGAACAACAGACAGCTATAAACACCTAAAAAATAAAAAAGAGAAAAAAAGAAACAAAACTAATATGCAATCCATTGCCAAGCAAATCCAATCAAATAGAAAGGAAAGTTTATGTACAGGTTTCAAGAAAAAGTAATTTTTTTACAGAATTGGTGCTACTGAAGAATTGCCTTTTGCAATTTGAAACTTGCATTGTGGGGTTCTTATTGTTCAGTTGCAAATGGAGAAGAAACTATAATTTGGAGGGATCAACACCTAAAACACAAAAACATAAAAGAAATCAGAAAAGAAACAACACTTTATTAAGTTACAATATCTATGATGTTATTTCTGAGAGAATATCAAATCTATTAATGGAAAAAAATGATCTTTTGAAAAATGTTTGGCAGCAGTGGCATGAATTTTCAAATGGAAACCAATTCTTCATTTCTTCTTGTTATAAATCTATTAGGTAATGAACTGGATCAAATGCCCTTGTTTCACTAAAATTTCTCTCAAGAATCGCTCATCCATAAATTGACCTTCTTTATTCTCCTAAGACCTGCAAAAAACAAGTGTCTACCTGCAATAAAACATTAAATCATGGATAAAGAGAGGTGGCCAGACTCTCTTAATCCAAGAATTATGCAAAAAAACTAACAAGTAGTTACTCTATAGAACAAGTCCATGGAAAAATAAAACAAATTATATTTGCTACCTGCGGGAGAGCAGTGGTCGACGATACTAACCAACAATGTTTTAATCATACCTTCTTTGTTTTTTGTCCGATTTGAGTGATTCAAAAGCCAAAAGAGAGATAATTCAAAGGTTTATCTCCAATAGAAACAGGTTTTAAAAATTCCATGTAATGGTATGTTAAACTTTCTTAGAACAACCTGCATAATAGAGTCATTTTCGATTTTCCAGCTCAGACCAACAGTTGGTATTTCAAGCATAAATTTTTCATTTGATGGCGGATTGAACCGATTTAAATTGGATACTAAAGTAGATTAATTTATTGATCTCCAATAGAAATATGTTTTGAAGACAAGAATAATTGATGGGTCAAGTACATTAAGGAACAGCCGAGAAAACAAAGTTTCAAAAGTGCTGATTTATGATAGGCAGTTAGTATTTTGGTCATAAATTCCTCATACGATATCTAAATTGAGTGATTCAAATTGAGTTGTAAACTATATTCATATATAAATCTTCCATAGAAACAGGTTTTAAAAATATAGTCATTTAGGCCTCCAAAAACTGACTGTCCCAACTCTGTTCTTGAGCTGCCTACTAAACACCCTGTTAATGTTTTGGTTTTAACTTTTTCGTTTCAAATCCAAATTGAGTGATTTAAATTGGGTTGGAAAGTATACATCAAGGAATACTTAGGATAGAAAAATATTATAAAAATATTCAATTTTGATCTCCCAAAACATGACTGTCCCAACTGTGTTTTCAGAAATTTCATCAAGCCCGCAAGCCAGAAAAATGATATTCAAGCAATTTTTTTCATATTGATGATAAAAATGAATATAAGTGTTTGTAGAATCGTTATTTGCAATATAATTCATCTACATGCACAAATAAATTAAAATATTTATCATCAATATTGATTTCACAGCGTGTTGCAACAAATAAACAACTATTTTTACAAAAATAAAAAAAATGTGTTTGTTTTATTTCCTTATTTATTTTATTTTCTCCACTATCCTACTCTTATTTGGATAATGAATAAGATTACGTATAAGAGTATTTCCAGTGGAGCCATTTCCAAAATAAGGACTCTAGTATATACATACCCAAATTTGAAAAATGTATGTTAATAAAAATTAGGGTATGAGAAGCCAACTTCTCTTGAAAAGATGGTTCCAAAAATTGTTGAAGTATGGAGTGCTGTTGCAAACAAATGATGGAGTGAAACCAATCTTCAATATATCCTTTACTTCCTTGATTCCCCATAGCCATCGTATCATGAAGTTCTTGAGTTTTTAAAATGGTTTGTTGGTGCAAAATAGAAGAAACCTCATTTTCTTTCGTAACTTCTACAATTTTTGGATTGGATACATTCTGGATCTCAGTGTAAGTTTTCTCCAATAGTGCATGTGAGATAGAATGGGTGGGAAGGGTGGGTGAATTTTGCAGTTCAACACTATAAGCATGTTGTACTGGTTTATTATGGTGAAGGTGTGGAATGAGTTGAGCAGGAGATTGTGTAGGGAATGGAGCCTCTTGATGATGTAGTTGATTGTGTTGAGTAAATGATTTTGATTGGCAAACAAGGTGTTTTGGAAGAGCTGGAAGATGTGTTTGTGCTACAAGATGAGGGAGAGTAGTCATGCAATCATAAGGTGAACCATGCCAATCTTGTAGACAAGATTGGTAGTGGTTATATTGAGATTGGCATGGCTGCCCTAACATATGAGTATTCCATAATGGATTATGCAAGTAAGGGAATGGAGAGGAAATGTTTTGAACCATACTTGTTAACCTTGTTGCAGCTTCCCCATCTATTTGATATGTCACTTCCAAATTAGATAAGGAAGAACAACTATCTATGGAATGCTCCTTTTGGTAATGAGGGAAAAACACTTCATCAAATTCTTCATTTTTTCGAACCTGCAAAACATTCAATTGTGAATTTAGAGAGCTAATAAAATCATATTTAAAATTTTCAAATAAAACCTTGATTTCAGCTCTTATATCTTTTGTTCTTGTAGTACATTTGGAAAAGAAAGAAGAAACTTCTCTAGAATTCTTACCAGCCTTAGAAATTCCTCTTGAATACCTTATGCACGACTCACAAACATCATCATATGATAACTGAAAAAACATCACCTTTTCCTATCAGATTTAAGGGTTCTAAAAATTCATCCTTGATTTATTTAAGAAGGAATGTTTTCAAGATCTCTTTTTTCAAATGCTTATGCCTTGATTTTTGAAGGTTGTATCGAAATCGTTCTACATAGTCCTCCAAGCTTTCATCTTCCCTTTGTGTCATACCAAAAATATCTTCATTGGATTTGCAATAGTCTTCGTACTTCTTCAAGAATATGTTATTCATGTCCTCCCATGTTTTGATGCAGTTCCCACCTAGGCTCATGAGCCATCGGCGAGCTGCTCCTTTTAGAGTAAGAGGAAACACTTTCAATCTTTGATCGTTAGTACAATAATCATATCCTCTACAAAGTATTTCAAACTCAAATAAGAATGTATCTGGATCTTCATTTGTCAAACCATGAAAATTTGGTAGAGACAATGGGAGAATTATGTGCATTTGTGTCACTCCTCCTAGATCTTTGATAGGAAATTCAAAAGTTGCAATGTCGACCATTTCTTACCATAATAGAAGTTGTTCTTCACGTGTTTCTTTAAGTATCCTCCTTCCAATTTTCTTGTCAATTGGTTAGTTAAATGGGTGGTTCTTACATCACCACTCGAGTGGAATTACAATATTTTTTTTCAAAAAATCTACCTCTAAAATTCAAAAAAACACAAGCATTCATTCCTACCTTAAGCTTTCACTCAATTCTGCTGTGAAGCAGGCCAGTGAACAAGTGTGTTTCTTGCTCGATGTGCAGGTTCTTACCTTATGTCTTTAATACCCAATTCTTCCCAAGCAGAAAAAAATTAAATATGCATCACTCTTTCTAAATGGCATACACTCTCCTCGGCAACGACGCCAAAATGTCGAGGCATAAAAGGTATCTTTTTAACACCTATTTATCTCACATTAATTATCAATCTGAGAGCGACTTTTTATTTCAAGAGTGTACTCAGTCTGAGGCAGCAATTTATCCAAGAGTAATGCTGTGAAGATGTAGTACAGAATAACAAATGCAAAGGTAAAAAATGCTTGTAAACAAACCTACTTACAGTGACATGAATGGAAAGATTAAACTACATCAATCTTGCAGAACATTGATCAGGGATGCAGTAGAAGTAACTCTTTCCCTTAGAAATAAATGCAGGATAACCAATCTGGGGCCTTGGAGCAATAACCTCTATCCTCTAGAGTTGGAGATCTTAAAGTAGTTGAAACAAAAGAAAATTCAATGAAAGCAATCTAAAGGAAACGGAAGCTGGAAAGGAACAACAACATGTAACTATAACTCATCTATTTGCTAATCGAAGACTATGCATAAACAATGAACAGAAATGGAACAGTAACATGAAATGAACAGCAATTACGATTCTAACATATTCAAGAAAATATATTTTCATGCTTTAATCCTGTCGACAGCCACTCACCACACAACAATCAATCATAACAAATTATAAACTAATGGAACAACAACTCAAATCAGATACAGATCAGCAAAGCTTTATAGTAAAAATAAGATAATCGAACAACGAATGTGCTTCTTGTAAATAATGAAATAGCAATGACTCTGTATTTGATATAACAACAATAAACCAGTTCTGTAATTAAAACAAACATTAAACACAATTCACATAACAGAAATAAAAGGATAGAAATACAAATAGCAGAACGATTCCACCAGGGTCGGGCCCTCAACTACCGGTGAAACGCTGCTGCGCTTTACTCCAGTGTTTGAGAAATGGAACGAGAACAAACTCTTTTATTAATCAGGCATGAATAATGTTTAAAAACATCTCGTACTCTATTAACAAGAGTCGATGCATAATTCTGCAAATTACAACAAGAAAAGTCTCCCCATTCTCTCCCCAATACACAATACATGCTTCTCCTTTTATAATCAGAAGAAGGAGAAATTAAATAGCAATTATGATCTCCCATAACAATATTGGATTGTTCCCAACAACTTGATCAACTAGAAAATACATTTCCAATAGTCTTTCAACAAGAGCAAGGCGAATTTGGCTTTGCAGCTGAAATTTGGAGGACGACCGCAACAACAAATCTAAGAAAATCGTGCTCAAAGAACCATGTATATATCTCAATATAGGCCGAATTTTGGCAAACCATTCATTAATAAAGTTAATTGGGTCCGTTCTGGACAAAACCCATGTTCCAGATTTTCCAAATTCTTCTTCATTTGCTCAGAATATCAACCGTAAAATTGTCACTTCTTATTCTAGCGAATTTCTGAGTTGGAATATTTCATGATGATTTGGAAATCAAATCTGCAATCTGGAAATTATCTTGGAGGCTAAAATGGTGAGTGATAATAATAAACCATCATTGATAAAATTATGCATAATAATCATCAGTTTATTAAAAATAAAGGAGAATAAATAATATTCATCCATAAAAGCATAAATCATTATAAAATGGATTTATATGATAAATTATAATAAATGACATGATAAAGAAGAGTGAAAATGGATGAAATAAGTGTTAAGAAGTGGTCGTATTCACGGCCCAACAAAAACAAGCCAAGAAAGGTAACAAAGGAATTTTTTAATGCTTGGATTTGGAGTTTAAAAGAGTGAATGGTTACTCTCCTATATGTGGAAAGGGTAACAATGAATAAAAATGAATTTCACTCACATTTTATAAACATTAATGACTCTTGCCTTTTCCTTTGACATTTATATTGACTTTTAACCCTTTTGCAACTTGGAGGATGACATGCTGGCTTTTTTCAAATGAGGTAAGAAGACAAAATAACACTTTTTGAACCTTTTGACATGAAAGGTGACTTTTAACACTTTTGCACTTGAAAAATGACTTTTACCCCTTCAAATGAGATGAGAAGGCTGATTGACCTCCTTTAAAGCTTTGACACTTAAGGTGTTTTTATGAAATTTGAAGTGACATGATGGGCTTTTTGAATGAAAAATGAGGACACAATTTGCCATTTTTCTGAGACAAAAAACTTCTCATTTTATAAAACAGTGAGACTTACTTTGAAAACTTTTAAACTTTCACATTGGATAGTGACTCCTCCAAATAGATAAGATGTCTTTGAAACTTCAAATGACATTCTTTTGCATTTATTAGGACAGTAGGTCAAAATGACCTCCCTTGGAGCTATGAAAGTGGATGATGACTTTTTGATCATTTAAAAGAGATAGTGAGACAAAGATGAGATGTTTGAAATTTTTTCTTGAAATTTGAGCCATATGAAACAAGAAAGATGGATTTATTTGAATTACATAACCTTACTTTCTCCTTCATTTGGGTTTCATGAATTAAATGGAGGATTATTTCATTATGTTCAGCTAAATTTTGAAGATTTTTCCAAAGGCAGGGCTGAACCTAGAATTGACCTAAATGAAATGAAATGACATAACCCTAGACCTATTCAATGATGATTATGAATATGGTGACCTTGAAACCGATGATGGTGATGACCTTGACAATGATGATGATAAATGAAACTGCGGAGCAACATACATGGTTTATCCTTCTTCAGTGACCAAAGTTATTTATGAGAACTAGTTCGAAAAATTAAAAATTTTGACATATGACCTAATGGAAAACAACTGAAAGAGTCATTTGATCACTGACATACTTGGGCTAACATTGGCTCCAGCTTGGGATGGAAGCTCCTTGAGGAGGTTTCAAGAACACCATAGATCAGGCAGTCTTACCATTGGGAAATGGAGTCAAACTGAACTTTGAAAAACTTTGACAAACTGGATATGATGAACTAATTTTGGAAATGACTTGAATCTGACTTGAAAATTGATTGAAACAAAACTTACAAAACGTATTGATGGTAGCATGTCACCGAGACTTAAGGGCTTCAAATCCTTATGAAAAATACCCGCATGCTGAAGACATATGTACAATCATGTGGAATGATCCTTCAAGTGTACTGAAATCCTACTCACACATTTCTTGAGCAAGTAGAAGAAAAACGAAAGTGGAAAATCAAATTTTCCATTGAATCCAATGCCTATATTGACAAACTTGGAAAATTCTTCCTCTACTGATGATTGCAAAAAACTCACCAGAGGATCATGTAAAGCATGTAACATATGATCTTCTGAATGATTAAAATAAGGAAAGAAAACCTTAAACCAGAATGTTGGTTTTTCTATATGTTGAAACTGATTCCAAACAAATGGAATGAGAGAAAACTATTTTTTATTCCCATGATCCACAATAGATAAGGGCTCTGAATTTTGTTGAATTTCATCAAACACAACATCAAGATCATATGCAACTAGGATGTCTTCATCATTAACTAGATCACATAGAAGTTGGCGAAGTCGCTGCAACTCATCACTAGAATCATGAAATAAAAATTGGATTTCATCATTCAAATCTAATTGATCTTTAATTACGGAAGAAAATACTATTTTTTGGAGACATTCTTGTGGATCATAAAATTTCTGCAAAGCAACAAATGATTCTTCAATGATATGCTCAATTAATTTTACTTGATGATTGGCATGAGGACTTTGTTCGACTACCATGGTGCTAATGTGTACACCCACAAGATTTAAAATAACATGTTATTTTTCATTATTCTCCTCTTCTTGATTAGTTTCAAGCTACTGAGTTTCATCCTTAACCTCTAGCTGATCAGTGTGTTGTGTTGCTTCCAGAAGTGTTTCCTGTGGGGAATATTTATGAGCATCTAGACAATATACATCATCTATTTCTTCATCAATCAAAGAGGAGGCTACTGTGTGCTGAGTATGATCTCGTGTATCAAAGTGATTAGATTCTTTAGATTGTTGTTCGAAGGAAAAATCATAGAAGGCTCCAATGATCTCTTCATCATCCATACATTCGATATCATCAATTATTTTAAGATATTCATTAAAACCTTCACTATAATCATGACAACTTTGTAAAAGAGACAAAAAAATATGAGACTTCCCATAATGCTCGAAGAACACTCTATGGAAATATTTAAGAGAACATAAGCTTATTTCCGGTAACCCTTCATACCATGATCTATCTTTCCCTTCCAGGGTAGCCATAAACATTTTTATCGAGAAATCCTCAGGAAACTCAATCTTCAGTTTACATACATGCATGTGAAATCTAACCAGATGTAGAATAGCCTCATCCTGATTTCCATCTATGAATTTGGGCAGATAAGTTTTCTAATATATGCAAGGAATTAAATTTGGAAAAACAAGAATGTGAGCACGATTCATAGGGGCATACCTTCTAGTAGTGGAATCCATCTTTAAAAAAAAGAAGTCACCAAAACGTTCTTCAAACTAATGATTTTTTAACAGTGGATTCGCCATGAAATTTTAAACTTTTGGATTATTTACCACTGGAGTCACCAGGTGAAAGATGCACAACCTTTATTATGTCTGGCCATTGTTCACCATCAGCAATCGAAACTAATCTTTGTCGTTCTTTCCCGGGAAATATTTAACTTCAATCCTCAGAAATGGAGCCAAGAATGTTATCACTCTCCCCAAATTCCTAAGGCTAACAGTAGGATTGGAGAAATGTAACCACAGACCAACTTTAGGTTAGGTAGCTACACCTAGCTAGACGAGATAGGGCTCTTGGTTTTCAAGTTCCTGTGGTTATTGTTTACTGAAGAGTTTGCCGAATTATCCACAGTCTTACGGAACACTTGTCGACATTTCGAATCCCAACGGGGATCCATCTTCAGGACATTGGAATGTCCTGAAGATGGATCCCCGTTGGGATTCGAAACGTCGACAAGTGTTTCGTAAGACTGTGGATAATCCGGAAAAATCTTGAGATAGGGCTCTCTATTTGTCACTTTGAACAGTCAAATGAATGTCTGAGTATCATAAGATTTTAGGCAAGACATGTAAGCTTAAATAAGTAAAATGTGTTTGATATTTTGAATATTGGATAGGAAAGTCAACGAATAGACTGTAAATGAGGTTTTTAGGTCTGAAATTCAAGGTGAACATGCAGAGAGTGTGCGAGGAAAGGTAGGTATTTTGGCAACATATTAATTAGTCATTGAGTATAGGATGAAAATGGAGTAGAGATTGAATGAAAAGTGAGGTGAATTCATTCAATTTTAATAAGCAAATAAACATAATATGGTGAATCTTGTATAAAACAGAGAATGCATAGCGTGATATCTGCTCTCAAACTCATAATATAGACATATATGAAGAAGTATACATAGAATTAAGCATAAGATAATAAGAAAACATGAGAAACACAGATGTTCCAAATCATACCACAAGTATCTCTCTATATTTCCTGCAAATTTGTCTCTGATTTCATTACATAAACTGGTTACAAGAGCTCCACTGCAAAATATGAGACTATCCAACCCCAAAAAAGACAAATGAGAGTATACTTATAGAAAATATAGACCATGACACCTCATCAGGTCGAAATCCCATCCAAAATGAAGCATAAATGAAAAATATGAGTCATTTCCTAGTTTCTAGGGAGGTTAGAAACCATTCCCTGAATTTTAGCTACAAAATAGGAGTGTTTTCCCTTACATTAATTACAAATTACATCATAATAGGAAGAAAAAACCAACCTAATAACTCTAATTACAACTCATAGCCTCAAATTTGTGACCATTTCTGAGTTTGACAAGTGTCCTGAGGGAATCCAATGCTGGTCTATGACAATTACGACTGAATATTTTAAAAATAAATTGCAAAAGCATAAAAAAAAATTGGAGGAACTTTTGAGGAACTTTGAGAAGTCCAAATCTACTTTTGAAAGAATGGTCAACTAGCCCTGTGTATCTTATTTCTAAAACATCTTGAATTTTTATAAGTGGACCACAGGAAGGCCTTCCAAAATCCATTCTCCCATGGTAACTCAAAAGCATAATAGAGGGTCCAAAAAGGAGGCAAAAACATGAAAAATAGGTGGTTTTTTGGATTTTTCTACAAAATTGCAACTTGTCATGCCAAGAGGGTTACTGATATATGATGTACCAATCAAAATACATCCATCAATGTAAAGAAATCACCATTTGGCTGCCTCTAAAACAAAAAAATTCATAATTGTTTGTTACCCTTCTGCAATGAGAAATTTCCAAAATTATGCCAAAATTCATATAAAATACCAAAATTGCTCCAAAGCCTTCAAAATTTGTTATTTGACACCTGAAAGAGATAGGCTATAGAGATAATGAATCTTTAGCCAATAAATCTAAGTTTTTATTCTCCTTGAGCTTCATTTGCGCCTTGTTAAGCCTCTTTTTGACTTGTTTCAGCCTTGAGAAATGGTATCCCTGGTACGATAATGACTTGTCATGTGCCTTTGCATCTTGTAATCCCTTTTAGCCTTCTTCAATAAATTCTCCATATTATCATTAACTCTTGATAGCCAATTATCTATATCCTCATTGATCTCCGTGGCAATGAGCTCATCAAATGTCAATTCTTTAGATTGATGAATTTTTTGTCTCTCTTGCTCCAATTCCCTTTTTGGGCCTCTTTTTATTGGTATTTTTGCATGTGATTCAGCCTCCATCTCCTGAACTTGGTCTACAACAACAATATTCTTTCCTTTACCTCTGTTTTCCTCCATGTATGATTTGTATTTACTTTGGAGGAGCTGATTCATTTGCAATTGAATAATTTCCCGCTCAAGGAAAATAATTAGGGATTGGGCAATGGAGAAGGCCTCTTTCAACTCTGCAATCTCTTTATCCTTCTCTTTTATGATGTCTTCAATTGATATAACCTCCTCATTAGGAGAATTTTGAGGTCTAAAATGGGCCTCCTAAGGAAATAATAAAATAATAACTAAACCAATAAAATAATACTTATGAATTTGCAATTCACTTTTTGCACCACAATCCATGTAACCATAGTTAAGTTCAATTCAAAAGTTGTACCAAAATAAAATTAATAGTTAATTGTATTGATGTGACTATAAATAAGAATGAGCTTTTCAAGAAAAAATCATTATCATTGAACAACTAATGCATTTTTCCTTTGTACTTTAATAAATTAAAATAAAATATAAATACAAATTTTAAAATTTTATTTATATTATATGCTATTAATTAAAAATTATATATTTTAAATTGTATAATAACATCTAATTAATATACTGTATAAAAATAATATAATATAATATAATAAATGTATAGGGATATGCATTGTTTCTTTCAAGAAATATGAAATGACAATAATATATTTTTATTCAAAAAGTGTGAAATGGCATTTATTATGAGTACTTTACTTTGAATTTAAAAGTACTTAGAGCATTACCGTAGTTAACCATGATTTTTTGTCCACCATTGAGAATTTGACAAGTAAGTACATTTAACTCAAACAGTTCCACCTCAATTACTAGGGATGATGTCATCTCCTAAAATGTGATTGGTTCTCATAAAGTGAATTTTAATTGTACATTTTCCTTAGGAGGTCCATTTTAGACCTCAAAATTCCCCTAATGCATGTTTTGATACCTCAGGCTCCACTGGAATTGACTCATCATGTTGATGCAAAAGAGGTTGCTCCTTTATCTGACATTGTTTATCATGGGTGTGAAGTGTAAGAAATATCTTGGTAGAGTTAGGCACAAAAAATTGTCTCCTCCCTCGTTCATATGTGTGAGAAAATCCCACAACCCTAGGGACATATGAAATCTGAATAAGCATGCTAGAAGAGCCAATCTCCATTGGCTGTAGTGATGATGTAATAGGTAAGATAAAAAGTATTGCTGACAACCTCTCCAAGAAGTCTTCCCATGTCATGTTTATGGAGGACAATGTTAGGTTCCTATATTACTAGTTTAGTCCCTTATTATTGTTAATGTATCCCCCTTATTGTTATTTTTGTACCCCTGTAACCCCCATATTGTTATTATTGTGCCCTTATATTATTATTGTTAGGTCAGCTAGGTTTATATTGACCCCATGGACTCCTATATATTGAAGGATGTTTTTTCCTTTGTATCATCCAAGAATTTTTCATTTATGTAATGTAAAGGAGGTTTCCCCCTCGAAGTGGCTTATTTCTAAGGCATTGATCTCTCTTTTCTTCTATTTTTGGAGCTGGTTTCATAACATTTTGTATCAAATCTTTGGATTCTAGGATTTCGTTGCTCCAAACAATTCATCATGGAATTTCCACTATAACTCTTTTTCTACGAAGGTTCAGAAGGTGAAATTTCTATCACACGAAGTCGAAATCCTAAGGAACTTTGTGTAAAAATTTCAAATCTTGGTTCGCAATATTTTTGGAGATATGATATGTGGAAGTTAGGGTTTTTGAAGGCTCCTAATTTTTATCTAAAAGAGGTGACCTTGGGAAAATCATCATAACTCTCTCTCTCTGAGCATCGGATTGGAATTCTGTAAAAAGTGGTCAAAATCATACGGAATTTAGTTTCCTGCGTAGCAATGTCAGAGCCAAAAGAGGAACCAGTGATACATGGTATGTCATACAACTATGCTCTACTGAACCAATCCATAATTAGGTCATTGTGGGAGATTGGGCATAACTTTGTCTTGAAGCATCCAAATCAGGTCACGCCTGTGGAATTCGAAAGAATATTTAGAGGGATATTACAGGACCAAATTTCAAATTTTGAAGATTTGAAATCACAGAGATAATTCAATTTCAATATTGAGCTCCTCAAAAGCAAGAAAAATGTGTGTATTTTGTTTTTAAATTGCATAAGTCTTGTTTGAAAAATTAGTTTGAAGTGATTCCAAGGGGATACTAAAGCATAGATATCAATATTGGGTTCTAAAATTCCCCCTAAAAAGAATTCAACACCCTTTAATCCCTTAGAATACTCTATTATGACTCATGAAGATGAAGAAGTGGAACATGATATATCAAAAATACAAGAGCAAGTGCACCAAAGTTCACTCTTGCAAAGAGCAACAAAAAATGAAATGGAAATTTTGAAGAAAGGTATCGAAGCTAATATGGATGGTTTGAAGAAATGCATGGAAGCTAATATGGATGGTTTGAAGAATGGTATGGAAGACATGGAAAGATAAGATCGAAGAAAAATCAAAAGACAACATGGAAGACATGAAGAATGATTTAAAAGTAGACATGGAAGGTTTGACAGAGTTGATACAAGAAATGATTCCCAAGGGTGAAAAGATAGTAGAGGAAACTCATGATGAGAACAAAATAAATGTTAATCGTGATTTCATAAACTCGAATTTTGGATGGAAGACCTACCATATTCCAAAGATCGATATGAGGAATATTGATGGCAATGATCTTGTAACATGGATACTACAGATGAAGCAATATTTTGATCTCAATAATGTGAAAAACACACAAAATGTACATATTGAAACTTTATATTTAGAACAAAATAAATTTGTATGGTATCGATGGATTTTCTCCCATAAAACTATTATCACTTGGTCAATTTTTACGGAGGAAATGATATCACATTATGAGGATACAAAGAGCAACACCTTCTTTATCCAATTGATAAATCTTAAACAAAAGGGTTCAGTGGTGGAGCACATTGAGGACTTCCAAATTTTGAATATAAGGGTAACTAATATTCCAGAGGAACACATGATTGATGTCTTCATAGGGACTTTAAAGGATAACATCCAACATGACGTTCGCGTTTGGGAACCTGATTCATTGGAGAAGGCATTCAGGTTGGCAAGAAAAATTGAATGTAAAATTATGGTGATAAGGAAGCCTATCACTCACATCTATAAAGATGGAAGTGTTGCTACTCCTAGACTTCCACAACCTACAAGTTTGACACCACAACAATTGGAAGAAAAAAGAGAAAAAGGGCTTTGCTATAGTTGTGATAGCAAATACACTAAAGGTCATAAGTGTGTTGAGTGTTGGTGTCCAAGTGTGAATGAATATTCAAACCCTTTCCCACATTAATTATCTATCTGGGTGCATACATTATTTCAAGGTAACGCGCAAGGTATATCTAGGAGAAATGGAACAATCCAATATTGATCATATATTCAACAATTAAAACAACCAGAACTACTATAATAGTAATTAAAGATAACTTGTAGAATTATAAAAGCATTCACAACAATTAAAGAACATACCATAACAACAGTTAAAATAATCAAACAATAATGTGAAAGCAACAAAAGGAAATAACACAGCACTTGATCAGAAGAGCAGGCCTTACCCTCTTACCAGGGCCACAGTAGAATCATAGATTACAGATAGAACGACAAAATGACTTACATTCAATTAATTAAAAGTCTTATGTTACAAAACTTGATCTCTTGCACGCTAACCCTCTATGCGTCCTCCCCTATGTGTTCTATCCTCTCTCTCTCTCTGATTTGTGCTCTTTTAAATATATAAACAACAAAGGGAAATAAACTAATTACAAAATCTCAATAAGCAAGATGAGATATGAAAGATATTTCCATCATGATTCAACTAGCACAAGTCGAATCTGGCAATTACAATTGGGGCAATTTTGGAAAATGACCACAACAGAAAATATGCAAATCTGTCCTTCAAAGAACCCTGCGTTTCTCCCAATCAAGACTGAATTTTGGAAAACTGCTCATAAAAAAACTAATTTTGTCCGTTCTACACAAAACCGATGTTTTTTATTTTCAGAATTCTTCTCTGTTTTCCCAAAAACGTTCAACACAAAACTGTCTCTTGTTATCCCAGTGAGTTTCTAAGTTGGAATATTTAATTATCAGTTGAAGATCAAATCTGCAATTTGGAAGAGATCTTGAGGGCTGAAATAGTGAGTGATGTTATAAAAAATCCATTAATAAACCATCATTGGAAAAATAATTTATAATAATCATTAATTTATTAAAATAAAGGAGAACAAGTATTATTTATCCAAAAGAGCATAAATAATTATAAAATGGAATTATATAATAAATTATGATAAATAATGTGATAAAAGAACATATGAAATGGATGTTAAGAAGTGATAATAATAATACAAATTAGTGGCCCAACATCTCCCCCAAACTTAACATGTTGCATGTCCTCATGCAACCCAATGCCTAAGTATTAACCAATTTGTAATACAATAATCAAAATGCTCACCCCAATGCATGATATTGATGGAAGAGAAGGTTTCTTCCTCGAATGCTTCCTTAAAATAATTTTCTTGTATACTTTCAATCGTATGTATCTGAAGTTGCAATAAAGTATGATACAAGTAAATGAAAACTTCATTACAAACCAAATTTTGCTGAAATTTTGTAAGAAAATTTATACTATATCAATGCTTCTCCAATATGAAAATCAAATCAATGCAACGAACATATTTCAATATATCAGAAAAATGGTTTTAGGTAATAATGCATGATTTTTTTGGAATTAACAAATTGGTTTATCTTGAAAATTTCTGGGTTTAATGATACATCTTTGTTGTCCAGAAATCAGAAGAATCCAATTGATAGTTTTACGAATATACACAAATAAATTTTATTATTATATACCTTAAATGAGGAAGAAATGATAAATCATTCATCATGCATAGCAACCCTTCCCCCAAACTGGAGAATTAGCATGCCCTCATGCTACACTAGAAAACAAATTGGGGTGGTTTCTACAATCATGGCTGAAATTTTTGTTTGGTATATAATAACATGGAATAAAGGAGATTTTGAGAATGAATAATGAGATCGATGGATGATAAAGAATATTAATGGCATGTTCATGATAATGAAAGTAACACTCCCCCAAATTGAAAGATTTTGTCTCTAAAAAATAGGAAGTGGTAAAGAAGGAGAAATAATGGTTGAAAAATATTAGTGAATTATGCTCAATAGTTTTTAATGACATTCTCCTAAACTTTTAATAAATCAAAACCTTATGCTATTTTACTGCAAGTTTTACCTCCATAAAAAAATGTGGAATGACATGTATGGATTGACATTTCTTGAAGCTGATGTAGGTTGAGTTGATGCTGAAAGTAATGAGGAAGGTGGAAGCCATGCAAGCTGAAAAAAAGTAATCAAAAAGGGTAGCAGGGTTTCCTTCCACCAAACTAATTAGTTTCCCTACCATCTATAAAACAAATCTCATGAGTATCCTTAATCAATAATTCATCACCTCAATTACCTCATTACATATAAAAGTGACATAATCTTATTGTGAAAGACATGGGATAATAATGGATAAGAAGGGAAAAGATGCATTCCCTATACCCATATGCTTTGGTTGTTACGAGCACATAAATTAAGAGAATCAGTTATCTTAGTATTTGCTTCTTAAGGTCTGTCCAATTACATGGGATTCAAAATCAAAATTAGGCTTCTTAGTGGTGTTGTTAAGATATGAATAAATGGTGACTGATTGGGCAAAGAAACTATATTTGGTTAAAGATATGATACTTGTAGAATAAAGGAATGATAGATTAGATGATACAAAATGTCAAATATCAAATGTCCTAAAAGTTTCATCCCTAACATGTAAACTAAATATTTATAACTCAATAATACATATAAATCATAACCACCATCATCTAAGAACTGATTAAATGTTACCTCATGAACCATGAGTTTTGGAAAACCTTGTATATGTAACAGTCAACTCTATCAGAAATTAGCTTTGAGAAAACAAGGTAACCTAGTAGATTATAGTATTAAATTAACTTCTATACCATAGGCATAGACACTTCTGCCAGCATGCATCCATAGCCTCGACAGGGATGCCTTTTTAACCCATTGAGTTGCTAGTGTCCCATCTATTAGAAATAAATACATAGTTACAAAAGCCTTTCAATTTACTTAGATTCCAACTGAAGTTCATTGTTCTTCTGTGGTAACCAGTTAATAACAATTCCATTCACGAAAGCTAATAAAAGTGAAAAATTTGGCTCGTGATGAGACCTCTTGTCCTTCAGTTTTATGACTGAAGGCCATTACCATGGCTTAGTGACCAACAATGGTAATGTCACTTTATTAGGACCTATGATCATGGTAGTTCGACTCGTGATGAGACCTCCTATCCTCTAGTTGACCATTTATGTTTAATATTCAACTATTTTTCTTATTAATCAATAAATATTACTTAATATATAGGGTGGCAGGTCAGATCCTTAAGAGCTAGGGATGGCATAAAAAGTTGTGTAGTAACTATTTTCAACTTTGATAGTTTTGCTTCTCAAAAACTAATAACCTTAAAATGACTACTGATAAATATATTTTTCATTGTTGAGATTTGGGTTGAGGAACAATTCATTAGATAATGGTGGAAATATTGAAATACAATTATGTGGTCATCATCATAAATTTTACAAGATCAGGGATTTGACCAATTAGGAAAGTTGAAAGCTGACAGATGAAATCATATTTGCATAATTATTCCTTAAAAATAAGATTATGTCTGTAGTTAAACAAAGATAAATTGACTACCCAATCATTATGTCAAATATGGCCTAGACCATTAAAAGTATTTTTCATTCACCAAAGGGAAAAACAAATCAGAAATACCTACATATGTTGAATTCAACGTGAAAATTGGCCAACAACAGTAGTTGTGACTGAGGTAACAACAACCATGATTTAGGTAATAACAAGGAAATGAGAAAAAGAATTATGTTAGGAAGGTGACATGAAGGGGGATTAGTCACTTTACAAAATAATGAGGAATTAAGAGTGAGTCATTCTTGACAAGACTTACCATAATAATCGTCCTTTAAATACTAGACGTCCCCCCCAACTAAAGTATGTCTGTCATCAGTCATAGTTGGTCATGTCGTAAGTAAAATACCAATTAAAGAGTCGGTCGATAACGTACCTGGCACCTTACCTTGGCAGAGTAACAACACTGGAGGAGTAACAACACCAAGTACTTAGAAAAATATCACCATGGTGTAACATCACCGGAGGAGTAACAACATCAAAGGAGTAACAATGTCGAACACTTCGAAAATTTCCTGGAGTAACAACATCAGAGGAGTGACAACACTGAAAGAGTAACATCATTAGATACTTAAAAAAATTTGGAGTAACAACACCAGAGGAGTAACAGCACCGAAGGAGTAACAACGGTGACAGAGTCACAGCAGTGGCGGAGTCACAGCACCAACGGAGTAACAATAGTGATGGATTCACAGCACCAATGGAGTAACAACAGTGACAAATTCACAACATCAACGGAGTAACAATAGTGACAGATTCACAACATCGACGGAGTAACAACAGTAATGGATTCACAACACCGAAAGAGTAATAAAAGTGACGAATTCATAACACTTCCGGAGTAACAGCATCCAACACTTAGAAAAAATTTCGGAGTAACAACAGTGGTGGATTCACAACACCGACAAAGTAACAACATCAAGGAGTAACAACACCGAACGAGTAACAAAATCGCGGAGTAGCAGCATCCGAGGAGTAACAAAATCCTGAGTAGCAGCTTCTGGAGTAACAACATCTGAGGAGTAACAACAACCAAGGAGTAAAAACATTACTGAGTAGCAACATCTAAGGAGTAACAACATCATGAGTAGCAACATTCGGAGTAACAACTTTCGAGGAATAACAAAATCACAAAAATTAAGAACTCGCTCCTTTTATTTTGGGGACGCTAAGAGAAATTATAAATAAATAACTTAAGTTACAATGGTTATGATTTTTGTTGTAGCAATGTTGTTTGTGAATGGTGAATGAATGGAATTTTTTTTTTTTCTTTCGAAAATGACTTGGATCTTCAAATAGAAATCAATTAACCATTTCTCATGTTATAAATCTGTTAATTAATGAAAATTATTCATGTTTTTTTTTTTTTCTTTTCCGTATGAGGAAACTTCTTTGAAAATATTTCATTATCATTGTCTTCAAGAATCACTTCTCCATAAATTGACCTCATTTACTCTCCCGGGACCTACAAAAAACAAGTGTCTACCTGCAATAAAACATGAAATCATGGAAGAAGAGAGGTGATCGGGGTCTCATAATCCAAGATTTATGCAAAAAAATAACAAGTAGCTACTCTGCAAAACAAATCCATAGAAAAATAAAACAAATTTTTTTTGTCACCTACGGGAGAGCAGTGGTTGACCATACTAACCAGCAGTGTTTCAATCATAACTTATTTGTTTTTCATTCGATTTGAGTGATTCCAAAGCCAAATTAAAGCTAATTCAAAGATATATCACCAATATAAATAGTTTTTAAAAATTCCATGATATGATATTTCAAATTTACTTATAACTACCTTCATAACAAAGACATTTTCAATTTCTCAACTCATACCAACAATTGATATTTTAAGCATAAATTTTTCGTTAGATGACAGATTATACTGATTCAAATTGGAAATTAAATTATATTTATTTATATATCTCCAATAGAAACAAGTTTTTAAGGCATGAATAATTTATGGGTCAAATTCTCTAGTGAACAGTCGGGAAAACAGAGTTTCAAGAGTGCTGATTTACGATAAACAGTCAGTATTTTGGTCATAACTTCCTCATATAATATCAAAATAAAGCGATTCAAATTGTGTTGTAAACTATATTTATATGGGAATATACAATAGAAATATTTTTCCAAAATCTAGTCATTTAGGCCTCCAAAAATGGACTGTCCCAGCTTTGTTCCTCAGTTGCCTACTAGACATCCTACCATTGTTTTCGTCATAACGTTTTCATTTCAAATCCAAATCGAGTGATTCAAATTGGGTTAGAAAGTATACATAAAGGGCTACATAGGATAGAAATAGGTCTTGAAAATATGCCCATTTTTTCCCTCAAAACATGACTGCCCAACTGTTTTTCCAGAATTTTCATCAAGCCCACAAGCCATATGATATGATAATTAAGGAATTTTTCTAAGATGATAAAAATGAAAATGAATTTTGTTAGAAATTTTATTTTCAATATAATTCATCTACATACATACATAAATTTGAATATTGATCAACGATGTTAATTTTCACAACTTGTTGCAACAAAAACAACTATTTTTACATATAGAGAAATTTATTTATTTATCTCTTTATTCATTCTATATTCTACACTACACTACTCTATTTTTAAAAATAAAATATACCTACATATAAAAGTACTTCCAGTGAAGCCATTTTCGAAATAATGCGTCAAGTATGCACATACTCGTATTTGAAAAATGTATGTTAATAAATACATGGGTATGAGAGACCAAATTCCATGTTAAGGATGGTGCCAAGAGTTGCTAAAGTGTGGAGTGATGTTGTAAGCAAACAATAGAGTGAAACTAGCCTTCAATATAGTCTTGATTTCCCATATTTGTTGCATTCTAAAGTTCCTTGACTGAGTTCCAGATTGTGTTGATTCTTTCCTCCTTGAATTCATCTTGTGAGTTTTGGGGGTCTTCCTCTACCTTTTTGTTTATATCTCTATTCATAGAACTGGAGGAAGGAAAAAAAAATTCAAACAATTCTTAAAGCTTAGGACCTGGAGCATGGTAGCATTTCCCTCCTCGGGACGAGAGATTGGGCCCTACGAAATCAGTAGAAATAAAAACAAAGAAAAAAACAACTAACGCTCAGGACCTAGAGAAAGATAGCATTTCCCCCCCTAGGATGAGAGATTGGTTCCTAAGAAATCAATCGAAAGTTAAAACAAAAAAAATACGCTCAAGACCTAGAGCAAGGTAGCATTTCCCTCCCTAGGACGAGATTGGTTCCTAAGAAATCAATCAAAAAGGAAAACAAAATAACTATGCTCAAGACCTAGAGCAGGGTAGCATTTTCCTCCTTAGGACGAGAGATTGATCCTTAGATCAATATGAATTGTGTTCTTGCACCTTTGTTAGCCTCCCCGGCAACGACACCAAAATTTTGGTGTCCAAGTATGAATGAATATTCAAACCCTTTCCAACATTAATTATAAATCTGGGTGCATACATTATTTCAAGGTAACGCGCAAGGTATATGTAGGAGCAATGGCACAATCCAATATTGATCACAGACTCAACAATTAAAACAACCAGAACTATTGTAATAGTAATTAAAGATAAATTGCAGAATTATAAAAGCATTCACAACAATTAAAGAACGTATCATAACAACAGTTAAAATAATCAAACAGAAATGCGAAAGCAACAAAAGGAAATAACGCAACACCTGATCAGAAGAGTGGGCCCAATTCTCTGACCAGGGTTGTGGTAGACTCACAACTTACAGATAGAATGAAAAAATGACTTGCATTCAATTAATTAAAAGTCTTCTATTACAAAACTTGATCTTTTGCATGCTAACCCTCTATGCGTCCTCCCCTATGTGTTCTATCCTCTCTCTCTATGATTTGTGCTCTTTTAAATATATAAAAAACAAAGGGAAATATATTGATTACAAAATTTCAATAAGAAATATGAGATCTGAAAGATATTTCCATCATGATTCAGCTAACACAAGTCGAATCTGGCAATTACAATTGCGGCAATTTTGGAAAACGACCACAGCAAAAAATCTGCAAATATGACCTTCTAATAACCCTACATTTCTCACAATCAAGAATGAATTTTGGAAAAATACTCATATAAAAACTAATTTGGTCCGTTCTGCACAAAACCCATGTTTCCAATTTTCAAGATTCTTCTCCGTTTGCCCAAAACGTTCAACGCAAAACTGTCTTTTGTTATCCCAACGAATTTCTGAGTTGAAATATTTAATTTCAGCTGAAGATCATATCTGCAATCTAGAAGATATATTGAGGGCTAAAATAGTAAGTGATGTTATAACGAATTCATTAATAAACCATTATTGGCAAAATAATGCATAATAACTATTAATTTATTAAAACAAAGGAGAACAAGTATTATTTATCCAAAAGAGCATAAATACTTATAAAATGGAATTATATAATAAATTATGATAAATAATGTGATAAAATAACATTAGAAATGGATGAAATGGATGTTAAGAAGTGATAATAATAATACAAATTAGTGGCCCAACACTGAGAATAAATTATTTTACATATATTGTGAAGAGGAGGAAGAAAATGAACAAGAAACTTCAAAAGAAGAGGATATACACCACGAACCAACCCTAGAGAAAGAAGAAATGAGCTTGACCATATCATGTAATGCATTGGAATGAATTACCACTCCTCAAACTCTCAAGATATAAGGACATATCAAGAAGAAAAAGGTAATAGTGTCGATTGATTCGAGTAGTACCCATAATTTTATTCATTGTAAGGTAGCCAATGAATTGAATTTATTCCTATACCCAACACCAAAATGTCAAGTGATGGTTACAAATGTAGGAAATATAAATTTCTTTGGAAAATGCCATAATATCAAGCTAACCATGGGGGAATAAGTATTGAATAGTCCAATGCTTTCCATTCCAATGGGAGGTGTTGATGTTGTACTAGGAGTACAATGGTTACAATCTTTGGGGACGGTAGCTTTTAATTTTCAAGAACTTTTCTTGATTTTTTTTTGGAAGGAAACAAAGTCAAATTACAGGGTATTGTAAGAAAGCTGAAAAAGATAATAAGCTCTAATGTCATGACAAAGATTCTGAAGAAAGAACAACGAGGTGTAATTGCAAAATTATGCTCACTAGAAGTTCTGACATCAAAATCATATATTCTCAAGATCTCCTAAAAGTCTTGGACAATCATTCCAAGTTGTTTGAAACTCCCAAAGGACTCCCACCTATTCATGATCATGATCATGCTATTCATTTGATTCCAAGAAATTTTCCTCCAAACATCAGGCCTTACAGATATCCTTATGTCCAAAAGAGCGAAATTGAACGTATGATTGCAAAAATGGTAGAGGCTGGTATAATTCAACCTAGTCAAAGTTATTTTTCTGCTCCAGTAGTATTGGTGCACAAGAATGATGGATCATGGCGCATGTTTCCAGATTATAGGGAGCTCAATAAGCTCACTATTGAAGATAAATTTTCCATCATTTTGATTGATGAATTATTGGATGAATTACATGGAGCAATTTGTTTTACCAAGTTGGATCTTCATTTAGGATATCATCAAATTAGAATGAAGACTGAAGATATTTTGAAAACAACATTTCGAACTCATGAGGGTCATTATCAATTTTTTTTCATGCCTTTTGGCCTTACCAATGCACCTTCTACATTTCAAGGGTTGATGAATTCCATTTTCAAACCCTTCCTTAGAAAATTTGTGTTAGTATTTTTTGATGATATAATAATCTACAATAGGTCTTGGAAGGATCATGTTCAAGATGTTGACAGGGTGCTCATACTATTAAAGGAAAAAAACTATATGCAAAAACCTCCAAATGTTTCTTTGGAGTACAAGAGATGTAATATCTGGGTCATATTATATCTCATGAGGGTGTTAAGGTATACCCTAACAAAATTAAAGTCATTAAGGAATGGAAATTCCCCACAAACATAAAGCAGTTGCGAGGATTTCTTGGGTTAACAGGGTATTATCGCAAGTTTGTTAATAATTATGGGAGAATAGTTGCACCTCTAACAACATTATTGAAGAAAGATGCATCTTCATGGACCCTTGAAGCAACTAAGGCCTTTGAACATCTTAAAGAGGAAATGTGCCTAGCACTGGTCTTAGCTACACCGGACTTCACATAAACCTTTATTGTTGAATGTGATGCATCCAGAAATGGAATTGGTGTTGTTTTAATGCAAGAAGGAAGACCCATTTCTTTTGAAAGTCGTCCAATCAAAGGAAAGTATTTACAAAAAACTATTTATGAGAAGGAAATGTTGGCAATACTACATGCACTAAAGAAATGGCGACCTTAGCTAATGGGAAGACACTTCAAGGTAAAAACTAATCATGATAGTATTAAACACCTTTTGGAACAAAGACTATCTTTAGAAGAGCAGCAAAAATGGGTCACAGAGATGTTGGGTTATGACTTTGAAATCATCTACAAAAAAGGAAAGCTAAATGTTGTGGCAGATGCACTCTCAAGAAAGGATGAAGAGGTGGATGCATTTCTCTATTCCATTTCTATTATCCAACCAGATTGGATAACCAAAGCAATGGATGAATGGAAGAAGAATGAAGAAGTGTGGACACTCATTCAAAATTTGCAGCACGATCCTAGTACATCTTATACATTTAGTTGGAAAAATTATTCCTTATGGTACAAATATCGCTTATATCTTTGTAAGAATTCCCAACTAAAAAAAATATTATTTTTGAATTACACACTTCTCCTTCAGGAGGACACACAAGATTTTTAAAAAATTACCACAAGGTGAAGAATGAATTTTTTTGGGATGGCCTTAAATCTGATACTCAAAATTTTGTGGCGGAATGTTTGGTTTGCCGGAAAAATAAAGTTGAGACAATTAAAACCCAGGGTCTTATACAACATTTATCCAATCCAAGTCAACGTTGGGAGGAGATTTCAATGGATTTTATCACTGGTTTACCTAAGTCCAAAGAAAAGAGTGTCGTCATGGTGGTAGTTGATAGACTCTCATCCATTTAAAGAAAGTAAAGTTTCTACTGCATTTACGGAAACAGTTCAAAATCTACATGGAAACCCAAAGATTATTGTAAGCGACAGATATCCTATTTTTACTCTAAATTTTTGGACAGAATTATTTTCTTGTTTGGATACTCAACTAGCTCATAGCTCATATTATCATCCTCAATCCTAAGGTCAAACTAGGATAGTGAACAAATGTTTGGAAGGATGTCTTCATTGTTTTGTATCTGATAAACAAATACAATGGGTTAAGTGGTTACCTCTCGCTGAATGGTGGTATAACCCTTCCTTCCATACTGCAACAATAATGACCCCATTTATGGAACTTTATAGATATCATCCCCCATCCATAACATCATATTTATGAGAAAATTATAAGGTTCAAGCAGTGGAAGATCACATCGAGCATCAACAACAAGTTCTCTAACTCTTAAAGGATAACCTAAATTTGGCACAAAATCAAATGAAACAACAGGAAGATCAACATTGCATTGAGAGAAGTTTTGATGTAGGAGACTGGGTATTTTTACAGCTACAACCATACAAACAAATTTCCCTCAAGAAAGCTAAGAAGGATAATGAATTATCACCAAAGTACTATGGTCCTTACAAGGTATTTCAAAATATTGGTACTATGGCATACAAATTAGAGCTTCCTGCTTCTTCACGAGTGCATCTAGTCTTCCATGTTTCATGATTAAAGAAGGTTATAGGTGAAAAAATTCCGGTTCAAATAATATTTCAAGAAATTTATGAGGAAGGAAAAATCATATTGGAACCTAAAGCAGTCACGGAAACAAGAACTCGACAACTATGAAATCGATCAATTTCAGAGTATCTCATCAAGTGGAAGAACTTACCCACTAAAGATTCTACATGGGAGGATGTGAATTTTATACAGAAACATCCAAAGCTACTCAATCATTGAGGAAAATGCTTTTTTGAAGGAGAGGGGCATGTTGGGTCCCAATATTACTAGTGTAGTCCCTTATAATTGTTAGTGTAGCCCCCTTATTTTTATTTTTGTACCCCTGTAACCCCCATATTGTTATTATTGTGCCCTTACATTATTATTGTTAGGTCGGCTAGGATTATATTATGATCTCATGGAATCCTATATATAGAAGGAGGTTTTGTCATTTGTATCATCCAATAATTTTTCATTTATGTAATGTAAAGGAGGTTGCCCCATCGAAGTGGATTATTTCTAAGGCATTGATCTCTCTTTTCTTCTATTTCTAGAGCTGGTTTCATAACGGACAAGTGATGCAACATAATGAGCTTGATAAGGCCATGATGAAAGAGAAAAATATGATTATATTATCTTCTACTCTAAACCTTCTCAACCGTCTTAATCAAGCTCCTGTATAAATATTGAGGCAAATCAAGTGTTTTGACTTTGGAAAAATGAATCAAAAGTTTTGTGTCATACCTATATAGCCTAGAGAATCTTCCTTCGCATGTAAAGTACTTCATTATAAACATCATCAGAGGAGCATACTTATTTCTGAGGTTTCTAAAAGGAAAAATAAATTCTGGAACATTCCTAGCATAAGGCTTTAGAAAGTGCTTGTAGTTTTCAATGTCAAGATCCATACCCTTGAACCACTACTCTCCCTGAGAAGGGATACCTATAGCTAAAGAAACTAGGTCAGATGATAAGCTGATCTCCATGCCTGCAAGAGTGACCTTTCCCATATTGTAGTTGGTTGCGAAAGGCTGGACAACTGAAGATGATACCCTCCTTCCATAGGCCTTTCAAAAAATGTTAAGCACTGAGTTCTTTGAAAGCATCTTCTGGCCAATGGCGAAACATTAATCTTGTTCATGGTGAATGGCTCAAGTCTGAGATGGCACCCTCCTTTGAATCTCTTCTTGTCACTTTCCATGGTGTTGGTCACTAGAATGATGAAAACCCTAGGATGTCAATGAAATGAGTGGATGATAATGGAAATTTGGAAAACAGAGTGTATGAAGGTGTGAGTTTGGTGGATGAAATGGAGGTTCTTGAAGCTAAGAAAAAATAAAAAAAATTGAGGGGGTAGTGTTGTGTGTCATGTTCAAGTTGAAGGTGGAATGAGAGAAAATGGATGATTGGAAGTTTTCAAAATGTCTAAAACACAGGAAATTCACAATTCTGACTGTGAAAATAGCTTGTGCAATAGTAGGACAAGTTTGTGAGGTGAAAAAGGGGTGATGGGGTTGAGTAAAAATTACGAAAAAATTCAGTGAGGAGGATGGTGTCTTGTTTCCATAATGAAGGTGAAATGAAGGCAAATAGATGAGTGGAAGTCATTCAAATCCTAAAAACACTGTCATTTCCCAATTTTGGATGTGGGAAAAAACTAGTGAAGAAGTGTTTTGATTTTTGAGGCTTATGGAGCTAGATAGAAATTTTGATAAAATTTGAGAGGATATGTTGACACCTTAGCTCCACAATGCCAGTGGAATGGATGAAAATGGATAAGTCCAAGTCCCTCAAAACCCTAAAACACAATCTTCTATGTTTTCACTGTTTTCACTCCTCTCACTATGTAGAATACCCTTAGATTAGGATTTTATTGTTACTGACATGTTATGAGGGTAATATGATAGGAATATAGATGGGCATGGTGGTGTATGAATGTGATAGGTTATGATTTTGAAAAAATATTTATTTCTATTTTTATGTGGACAATGGAGAGATGGAGAAGGTTTTTAATGACATGATATGACTAAAAGAAATATTCAAATTGTGACCAAAACAAGCATAAGGTATTTTCTTATCTTGTGGAGAAGCCACACCAAGAAATGAGCTTTAAGGCTGGAGGGTTTGTAAGGTTTAAATAACACCGGAAATCATAACACTTGATTTCTTCCTCCACATAAACATAACACTGTGTTTCTCAAGACACAAGAGTGTAACACTTTGATTTTTACAACTGATAGGAGCGTAACACAACTACTTCCCTCACCTAGAAACATAACAATGCACTTATTCACACTGATAGGAGTGTAACAAGAGGTTTTCACTCTCCCAAAAGCACAACATTAATGTTTCTCTAGTGAATTTAGATGCCAGAAACGTAACAAAGGATTCTGTTTAGTGAGAAAAGAAGCCCAGAAAGGTAAAAAAGGATTTCTTTAATGCTTGGATGTTGAGTTTAAAAGAGTGAAGGGTTACTCTCTTATATGTGGAAAGGGTAACAATGCATAAACATAAATTTCACTCACCCTTTATAAACATTAATAACTCTTACCTTTTCCTTTGAAATTTATATTGACTTTTAACCCTTTTGCAACTTGGAGGATGACATGTTGGCTTTTTTCAAATAAGGTAAGAAGACAAAATAACACTTTTTGAACCTTTTGACATGAAAGGTGACTTTTAACCCTTTTGCACTTGAACAATGACTATTAACCCTTCAAATAAGATGAGAAGCCAGATTGACCTCCTTTAAAGCTCTGATACTTAAGGTGTTTTTATGAAATTTGAAGTGACTTGATGGGCTTTTCAAATGAAAAATGAGAACACATTTTTCCCTTTTCATGAGACATAAATTCTCCTTTCATAAAACAATGACACTATGTTTGAACACTTTTGAACTTTCACATTAGATAGTGACTCCTCAAAATGGATAAGATGTCTTGAAGCTTGAAATGACATTCTTTCGCATTTGACTAGGAAAATAGGTCAAAATGACCTCCCTTCGAGCTTTGACAATGGATGATGAATTTTTGACCCTTTAAAAGACACAGTGAGACATAGATGAGATGTTTGGAACTTTCTTTCTAAATTTTAGCCATATGAAACAAGAAAGATGCCTTTATTTGAATTACATAAATTTACTTTCTCATTAATTGGGGTTTCATGAATGAAATGGAGGATTATTGCCTTATGTTTAGTGAAATTTTGAATATTTTTTAAAGGTAGGGTTGAACCTAGACTTGACCTATATGAAATGAAATGACATAACCCTAGACCTCTTGAATGATGATGATGGAGATAGTGACCTTGAAACTGATGATAGCGATCACCTTGACAATGATGATGATAAATGAAATGAAGGAGAAAAATACATGGTTTATCCTTCTTAAGGGACCAAAATTATTTCTGAGAACTGGTTCGAAAAAGTAAAAATTTTGACCTATGACCTAATGGAAAACAACCAAAAGAGTCATTTGATCACTTACATACATGGGCTAACAATTGTAAAGCATCAATATTTTGTTATGCATTGAATTTATCTTCTTCTTCTCATTCTCGTGAGTGGCTCATTGATTTTGGATCCTCTTACCACATGGAAAAAAATAAAGCCATGTTTCTTATTTAAATGATTGTAACACCAGGAATATTTATGTTGGTGATCATAGATCTCTTAGTGTTGTAGGTTCTGGAACCATTCATCTAAATAATGGTCAATTTAATGATGTATTATGTGTTCCTGCCTTGTCCTACAAACTTCTATCTGTTTATCATATAACTTATTCAGGTGAAGGGAAAACCAAATAATTCTCACTCAATGATGTTGTAATTAAGGACCTAAGAGATCCTAGACATATTTTAGCTACTTTCATTACTAATGATTCCATAAGGTTGTATAAGTTTGACAACTTTGGGTAATCATGTCTTCCCTTTATTTTTGTTGCTCATAATAATGAAATGAGCAAACTTTGGCATGAGCGATTTGGTCACTTAAACTATCGCTCTCTTCAAACTCTATGTAAATAAAATATGGTGATAGGTCTTCCTATGGTATCTTTTCGAGATGGTGTTTGTTCCAGTTGTGTACTCGGAAAACATCATCAAGATAGATTTGACAAACATGCCTCTTGGCACGCTTCAACCCCTTTACACCTTATGCACATTGATTTATGTGGTCAACTTCCGGTTGTTTCTTTATCTGACTACAAGTACTTCTTAACTTTCATTGATGATTTTGTAATATTCCTAATTAGCCCA
Organism: Pinus albicaulis; assembly: GCA_034641835.2. NCBI lineage: Eukaryota > Viridiplantae > Streptophyta > Pinopsida > Pinales > Pinaceae > Pinus > Pinus albicaulis. The sequence goes on from CM076579.1 coordinate 734,761,231, forward strand.
AGCTAATAGGAATATTCAATTTTGTTTTGTTTTTCATGCTTCTAAATAAAATTGTAAAGGAAGACCAATAATGACTACTAAACATCAAAATAAATCAATGCTCAATGTGAAACAAGCTAAATCTAAGCTACTTTCATAAACACACTTAAGTGTGAACAAGGCTGGAACAATTGACTGGGTCAACAGGACCAAATGAACAGTGCTATCTAGGTGCAATGTATCTCCAAAAGGCACAACGCAATCCATATTGGAAGCCACTCATGTGAATGAGGCTAATTCATCAAGATGGTTTAGGGTTTGGCAAGGCTCCCACATTATAAAAGAAGGATGAGGACACCAAGAGTGGGGTTGAATATATTATGATTTTGGAGAATTATGTCTGCTTAGACAAATTCTAGTTCTCTGGGCTTTTTAGCAAGAGACTAGTGAGGATCTCCTGTTGGGGGTTCTCCATCCTTCCATTGAGTAGCTCCTTGAGGGTTTTGTGCTTCTTTTCCACTATCTGGCATATGGACAAGCTCCATCTCTCTTTGGCAGCATAAATTCAGTGAGGGTTTCATTTTCTAAGTGAGTTGCAGCAAGTGGAATCTAGATCTACTCAGATCTAGATCATACTATCATATCTTCTTAGTGAGTGAGTCATTTATCCTCCTGGAAAAGTGTAGTATCAACTTGAGCTTTATTTTCATATCTTAGCATCAGGCCAAAGTGTATACTATCATCAACAACATAGTTTCTCTCCCTGATTTACATAAATCTTGAAGAGCATAGTTGCAGAGGTTTTGGAATTCTGCTGGAGGAGAGATCTCTAGTGGAAAGGATCCTTCCTTTCACTGTGGTGATCCATGGATTGGCCAAAAAATCCATGTACCCTTCAGATCTGATCAATTTCTATTGTATTTACTACAAAATTTTGGAATACTGCTGCAGAACTGTGACTTAGATCTCAGATCTACTCACTGTGGTGCATCAATCGCTGAGATCCCCAAAGGGAGTGTAAAGGAGGGCCTCTTAGGCTTACAGATCTATAATAGATCTATGTTTTTTTATGCATATCTGTTCTAGATCTGGAATGTAATAAAAATAAGCTTCAGCCTCCTAAAATTTATGTTGTTAAGCTTTCTTATCTCAATCCATTGTTGCAGCACCTATTTGAGGCTTGTAATCATTGTAAATGACTGTATTTCTCTTGTATATTGCTTAGGAAATAGAATAGGATTGATTTAATATTGCTCACACTTTCTTATGACTTTCACCTTTAGAAATTACGCTATCCATGCTTCAGTAAACTTCTACATACTTTAAGTCATGGGGAATCAGGGTTTTTAAGCCTATTCGGGATTGGAGGAACTGTTTAATATAGCTAGGATCATTTTTTTGACCTAAAATTTGATATGGGAGTCCCTCATGGCCTAATATAAAATAAAAAATTGCAATTTTCCTTATTTTTACGCAGATTGCTGAAGACACTAATTTTAGGGCCAAAATCACTGCTTTTCCCCATCCTTTGTCAGTAGAATTAGTCTTACTTATTTCTGCTGTATATAAAATTGTTGCTAAGGTGTTTTTAAACAAATATTAGAGTTATTAGCACAATTATACTCCATTTTTGTGTTTTATATTGCTGCAGCCCTTCATTGGGAAATTTTCTAAAGACAACTAGGTGTGGGAGACCTGTTTAACCCACCTAGAGTGATTTATTTTGAGCCTCCTCTTGGAATTCGGTCTTAAATACTCTGATATAAGGGATCCAAGGGCTGGACTTGGCTAGTTAAGCACACGTCCCTGAAAAATGCATTTTCCCGGCATCTCTTGCTGAGCAGTCCAGATTGGGAATATTACAGTGGTATCAGAGCATGATCTCTAGCTCAGCCTGTGAGATCAAACTATCAGAAGCATCAAGAGAAGAAGCAGATATCAGGATGTTTAGAATGATGGAAGAGGATATCTCCTTGCTTATTTTCCAAACCTTGGAAGGTATTAAAGAAGATCTCAAGGAGATAGAAGGGGAGGAATGTAGAAGATTTCTGGAAGGGTTTGAAACAAGCCCTAGATATTCACATGATGGGTGTGAGCATTCAACCACACATGCAGATCCATAGCACAGTCTATTGCCCACTTTTACTGCAAGAAGAATAGAGGAAGAAGGTGCACCAAGGGAGGAGACCTTGAGTGACTATCTTCAAGAGTATAAATCTCAATCATGGAGATTCAGAGAGCACTTAGACTTCCAAGGGTTTTTAAAAATCAAGGAGGCAAGATCTAGCAGCCAAAAAAGAAGCAAGAGAGGTAGAATCTTCCTATCTCACTTTAATGAATCAGAAGGGTGCACAGTAAAATCTTGGGTAGAAGAGCTAGATTCCTATTTTCAACTACACCAAGTTTCAGAGAAGGAAGCCATCAGAGTAGCAGCACTGCACCTCAAAGGTATGGCCCATGATTGGTGGTTTAATGATTCTACTTCATTTTTTCATGCAAATGTAGAAACTTATATTGATTTCACTAAAGTATTGATGAGGAGATTTGATAAAGAACATTGTGAAGCATCATTTGTTAAAAGCAAAGACTCAAACACTTTGCATGAGTTGGAGAGACATATTGAACCAACTCCACTCCATAATTTTAAAGGGCATAAAAACATGCAAGATAGCTTTCCAAGGGCAAGATCCCCATTTCTTGAAGAGCCCTCTTCTATTTTTAAATACATGGAGTCTTTTTATTCAAGGGATGACCGAGATCAAGGATCTCTCATTGAGGATGAGGAATTATCACAAATGGAAGAAGAGGAGAAGGATCAGCATCAAGGGATGATGAGAATTCACCCTTATATATTTTAGAAGAATTCTACACAAGGGAAGGAGACTGCACTGCGTAGAGAAGAGAGGGACAAATCAACCCACTCATACATGTATTCCACTTTAGACTTTGATGTCTCACTACATGGAGGCATTCCACCTGGGAGGCCACTAGATCTAGAATTGGTGAGAGACATCTTGCCTCTTGGATCACCTTTCTTGGATTACGGGGAGGTGAGGAGTTTGGAGGATGACTTTGGCATAAGGGATTTCAAGGTAGCAGGCAATAGCATGAGGAGAGCTTCATATGCTAGATCACCAACGTTGTCTCTTAGGAGGATTGATCCTTATTGGAAGTCTCAACTTTTGGTAGAGTACTCTAAGGATCTTGGTGCATGCATGATTCTTGATGACCCATATGAAGATGATAGATACATGGAGGATGATGTGGTCATCTATTCCTATGGCAGGATCTTCTTGACTAGATATTCTAGTCTCAAGGAGAAGCTGCTACATGCAGCACATGAGGGCTTCTCTTCTATGCGCTTTGATGCATATTTCCATTTGATGGAGGATTTCACTTGGGAGGGCATCCAAAATGATATATTTCAGCATATGGAGAGATGCATAGCCTGGATGGTAATAAAGAGGAGGTCACAGCCACTTTTCTACTCATTAGAGGTGAGGAAGAAATTTCAGTTGAGCCATTTCAGCTCAAGATCTCAAGTGCATGATGGAGGAGGTATAATTTCACATTTTGTATTGTACTTCTTTCTCTTGTTTGAGCAGCATGATGTATCAAGAATATTTTTTCCTTCTTGCATATTTTATAATGATGTACTTGAAGCCTTTTGTAGCACTGATATTGGCTATCTCATTGGTGGTTTATGGGGGAAGCCACATGATTTTTGGTGTGCACCATTGACACCACTTTGTACTTTCATAATGCTATCTGGTAAAATGATTGTGGTAGCAAACAAGTGGCTAGAAAAGCACTTTTTATTGGTTGGTTTGATGCAGGCAAAGGATGCACTGCGCTGGTTCCATGAGTGGAACTATGATTCACTCTTCGGTTGTCATTTGGAAACTTGTTTTCATTTTATTCTGCTTCCATATATTGCTGATATGTTTTTGCTCATGGGAAGCTTTGTTTGGAGAGTGGGCTTGAAGTTGAAGATGCCCATTGGGAGTATGATTCTCCCTATTTCACATAATGTATGTTTCAGGAGAAACAATGGGCATACCATGATTTCCATATCACACCTCTTTCCTTCATGTAGGAGGAGACATTGGGAGAACATGCATTATTTGAGGAGGCACTTCATGGTTGATTCATTTTTTGGGGTAGCTTGGGCAAATCTTAGAGGCCATAACATTTCAGCTCAATATCAGCAACCTCCACACACTTACCATAAATGGAGGGAGAAAATACTTGGATGGACAAATCTAAACTCTCCATTTAGCCCCAACACATTGAATAGATCCGGGGTTGAAGTTTTCTGTGATGAGCTACCTATAATGGCTCATTTCATTTGGATGATTTCATGGGTAAGGGAGCCACTCATTGGGAACAAGACTTCCCATGTTTTCATCACTCCTACCTTGAGGAGGCCATTGAGAAACAAGGAGATCACCACTTCTACCTTCCATTTTCTCATGATGTACACTTTGTTATCATACACTTGGAGGGAATCATTGGAGGACAAATTCATTGCCTATAATTTTCAACCATGGTGGGATCCATTGATGAGGCCACAAGAAGAAGGGGGAAAAAATTTTACTCTACCTTGTAGTTGCTTGAGGACAAGCAACATTTTGAAGGGGGACGACTATAATATTCCTAATTAGCCCAAGCTAATAGGAATATTCAATTTTGTTTTTTTTTTCATGCTTATGAATAAAATTGTAAAGGAGGACCAATAATGACTCCTAAACATCAAAATAAATCAATGCTCAATGTGAAACAAGCTAAATCTAAGCTACTTTCATAAACACACTTAAGTGTGAATGAGGCTGGAACAATTGACTAGGTCAACAAGACCAAATCAACAGCGTTGTCTAGGTGCAATGTATCTCCAAAAGGCACAACGCAATCCATATTGGAAGCCACTCATGTGAATGAGGCTAATTCATCAAGATGGTTTAGGGTTTGGCAAGGCTCCCACATTATAAAAGAAGGATGAGGATACCAAGAGTGGGGTTGAATATATTATGATTTTGGAGAATTATGTCTGCTTAGAAAAATTCTAGTTCTCTGGGCTTTTTAGCAAGAGACTAGTGAGGATCTCCTGTTGGGGGTTCTCCATCCTTCCATTAAGTAGCTCATAGAGGGTTTTGTGCTTCTTTTCCACTATCTAGCATATGGCCAAGCTCCATTCTTTTTGGCCGCGTAAATCTAGTGAGGGTTTCATTGTCTAAGTGAGTTGCAACAAGTGGAATCTAGATCTACTCAGATCTAGATCATACTATCATATCTTCGTAGTGAGTGAGTCATTTATCCTCCTGGAAGAGTGTAGTATCAGCTTGAGCTTCAATTTAAGATCTTGGCATGAGGACAAAGTGTATACTATCATCAAAAGCACAGTTTCTCTCCCCAATCTGCGTAAATCTTGAAGAGCAGAGTTGCAGAGGTTTTGGAATTCTCCTGGAGGAGAGATCTCTAGTGGAAAGGATCCTTCCTTTCACTGTGGTGATCCATGGATTGGAAAAAAAATTATGTACCCTTCAAATCTGATCTATTTTTTTTGTATTTACTATATTATTTCTGAATATTGCTGCATTACTGTGACTTAGATCTCAGATCTACTCACTATGGTGCATCAATTGCTGAGATCCCCAAGGGGAGTATAAAGGAGGGCCTCTTAGGCTTACAGATTTGTAATAGATCTATGTTTTTGTATGAATATATGTTCTATATTTGGAATGTAATAAAAATAAGCTTCAGCCTCTTTAAATTTACACTGTTAAGCTTTCTTGTCTCAATCCATTGTTGCAGCACCTATTTGAGGCTTGTAATCATTGTAAATGCCTGTATTTCTCTTGTATATTGCTTAGGAAATAGAATAGGCTTGATTTACTATTTCTCACACTCTTTTATGACTTTCACGTTCATAAATTACACTATCCATGCTTCAGTAAACTTCTGCATACTTTAAGTCGTGGGGAATCAGGGTTTTTAAGCCTAGTCGGGATTGGAGGAACTGTTTAATATAGCTAGGATCATTTTTTTGACCTTAAATTTGATATGGGAGTCCCTCGCAGCCTAATCTAAAATAAAATACCACGATTTTCCTTATTTTTATGCAAATTGTTGAATACACTCATTTTAGGGCCAAAATCACCGCTTTTCCCCATCCTTTGTCAGTAGAATTAGTATTACTTCTTACTGTTGTATATAAAATTGTTGCTGAGGTGTTTTTAAACAAATATTAGAGTTATTATCTCGTTTCTACTCCAGTGTTGTGTTTTATACTACTGCAGCCCTTCATTGGGCAATTTTCTAAAGACAACTAGGTGTGGGAGAACTGTTTAACACACCTAGAGTGATTTATTTCAAGCCTCCTCTTGGATTTTGGTCTTAGATACTCTGATATATGGGATCCAAGGGCTGGAATTTTCTGGTTAAGTACACATCCCTAAAAAATGTGTTTTTCAGGCCTGTCTTGCTGAGCAGTCCAGATTGGGAATATTACAAATTTTTCCAGATGCACTTGGTTATAATTCTTCAAACTAAAGAGTGAATTTTTTAAAATTTTCTTGGCCTTTAAGGCCTTTTTTGAGAAACAATCTGGACATCAAGTTCTTAATTTAAGATCTGACAATGAATGAGAATATGTTAACAAAAAATTTATCAAATTTTGCACTGAGCATGGAATTCAATTGAAACATACTGTTATGCACACTACAAAACAAAATGGTGTAGCTGAAAGGAAGAATCACACTCTAAAAGAAATGGCCAGAAGCAATTAACTGTGCCAATAACATAGTAAATAACACTCCTACTAAGGTTTTAAGGAATATCACTCCAGAATAATCTTGGACCTGAATCAAACCAAATGTAATTTACTTTCGTTTTTTTGGAAATCAAGCTTGGGCCCATAGTCCCAATGAGAAACATAAAGCCATAGAACCTAAGAGATAAAAATGAATTTTTTTTGGGTATTTTGAAGATGTCAAAGGATATAGATTTCTTCTACCCAAATCCAAAAATGTAATTATTAGAAGAGATGTAAAATTTGATGAAAATATATCGGCCTGCGAGCTTAGTTTAGTGGGTGTGCCACCTTTTTCCTGCAAGCCATATTTGACATATGTGCCACTTCTCTCTATCTCTTCTACTTCTGATAGCATTCCTTCTGCTTTGGATGATGATAGCGAGGATGAAAATCCTCGTCCACCTCCTCAGGATCTTCCTCCAGATCCATAGCTTCTAAAATGGGTCCACTCTACTCGGGATGCATCAAGTTCTCTTGCACATGACCCTACAGATAAACTTCATACACGTTCTCAATTCGACATAGCGTCTTCCTTATTTGCTCAAGTTCCAAAAAATCATGATCCATATACCTTTGAATAAGCTTCAAGTCATCCCGATTGGGATGCAACTATGAATGAAGAATATTGTTCCTTATTGACAAACGATACTTGGGATCTTGTTCCTCTTCCAAAGGGAAGAAAAATTTTCAGATGCAAATGGGTTTATAGAACAAAGTTTAGACTAGATGGAAAAGTGGATAAACATAAAGCTCGTCTTGTTGCTAATTCACAAGTTGAAGCCATTGACTATATTGAAAGATTCTACCCTATTGCCAAAATGAATTCTATTTGCCTTGTTCTTTCCCCTGCTTCCTCCTTTAAATGGGAAGTCCATCAGATGGATGTTAAATCCACCTTCTTACATAGGGAATTGCATGAAGAAATCTACACGGAACAACCCTTTGGCTTTATCCAAAATGACTCTAGCCTTGTTTATCACCTTAGGAAGTCTCTCTATGGTCTCAAACAAGCCCCTTGCGCTTGGTATGCCAAAATATATAGCTTTATATTAGATAATGGCTTTTCTATATGTCATTCTGACAACACTATCTACACCAAGAAAGTGGGTAAGTCCTTAATCATCCTTTTTCTTTATGTTGATGATCTTATCCTTACTAGTAGTGATCCCAACGATATAAAAAATGTAAAGTCTAGCCTGAAAAAATAAGTTTCAAATGAAAGACTTAGGACACTTGCATTATTTCCTTGGTCTTCAAGTCTTTCAATCCAAAGAAGGTATTACCCTTTCTCATTCCAAGTATGCTTGTGATCTTCTACGCCACTTTCACATGGAAGATTGTAAGCCGACCCCTTCTCCCTTTCTGTTTGGAGTCAAGCTTTCATTAATTTGTACTTCTCCTAAAGTTGATGCTATCTTATACTATCAACTTGCTGGTAAACTTCTGTATCCAACCCATACCCATCCCGACCTTTCCGTTGCCATTGTTTTTTTTGCTCGGTTTATGTACAAACCTCATGAAAGTCACCAGAAAGTAGCGAAATGAATACTTTGATATATTTTAGGTACAGTTTAGTTAGAGATTCATTACAATGCAGGATAATCTCCATTGTTGTTTGATTTCACTGATTCTGATTGGGTTGATGACCCTGATGATCGAAAGTCTACTAGAGGCTATGTATTCACTCTTGGTTCAGGACCTATTACATGGTCTTGTAAGAAACAAAGTGACATTTCTATTTCTTCGACGAAAACATAGTATCATGGTTTCGTTTAAGCCAACAAGGAAGCCCTGTGGATTCATCAGATCTTGTTCGAATTTGGTCTTCATTAGCAGTATCCAACTGCACTTTGGTGTGATAATTAGAGTGCCATTCAGCTATGCAAAGATCTATTTCAACATCAGTGCATGAAACACATTGATCTAAACATACACTTCATCATAAAGCTCATTCATGATTATGTTCTAGAAGTGCACGATTGTTAAACCAATGATCAAGTTGTTGATATCTTTACAAAGGATCTCACAGAAGCGAAGTTTACCAAAATTCGATTTATGCTTGGAGTTCAAGAAATTTATCATTAATTGGGGATAGGCTCTAACGCCTCCTTCCTTCTCCTATTGTTTCACCTTTGTAAATTTTTCTTAAGGGGGGATGTTAGGATATTCCAACACATAGGAATTTTTTAAGTATAACTTGGTATAGCGTAGAGTTAGGTAAAGTGTGTTTCTTTACTATGTACTTTTGTAACTTATAATATGACGATCATGATATGTAGTGATTTGATGGTTCATTCTCTCCTTGGTATTACCGACACTTGATCTGTGGCTTAACACTCGATTGGTCCATGATCTCTATTTAAAGATCATGAAGGGTCATTTGTCCGGTGACCGTTTATGAGAGAAGCTTATGTAAATTTTCTTTCTTTATATTAATAAATTGCCTAAAGTGGTCGTGTTGGCTCAAGCCGTGGACTCTTTCCCTCTTTGAGGGTTTTAACCACGTCAAATATTGGTGTACTGATTTTTGATTTGTTTCTGAGCGGTGACCTTTGGTGTTTGATATAAGGAACTTACCATGTAAATTCCTACAAGTTTAATGATTGTTTAACGTGTATAGTTATAAATTTAGTGTTTATACTAATAATATGTTCGAGTTTACATTTAATTTGATATTAATAATAATAAATTCTTCTTTTTATTCTTTTTTAGTTGTTAGGTAAGAAATAAAGAAGTAGATTTGAAAGATCTTAGGGAAATATAACTTATATCGAATATTGTATAAATATATTAATATAGGTTAGATTCTATAGAAAAATTACGTAAGGTATGATGAAGGTCATAACTTTAGGTAAAGGAAAATATAATTGTCATAGTAATATTAATCTTATTTATTAATTTAATGATAATTTTATTGATAAAAGATAATGATTCATTGATTGATTGCAATAAATGCATTGATTTTAGTGTAAATGTTATTTTCTAATATGATTTGATTGATTAAAATAGATGCATTAATTTTAAAATGTTTATATTTATATCGTGCATTGATTTAAGTGTATGCTAATTTTAAATTGATGTCGTGCATTGATTTATGTGTATGCTAATTTTAAATTGACGACATGCATTGTTTTCCACATACCCACATTTCTTTCATTGTTTCAATATTATGTTTGTGTTATATTAATTTCAATATTTACTTTCCTTCATACACAACTATAATTATAATTTCGTTACAGTAACTCAACTTATGATGCCCTCTCATAATAACCATATGGATGATATGCATGTTGAAGATGTAAGAAGGCAAAGACATGAACATGTTAGACAACAAAATTAGCAACAAAGGGATAAGTGAGATAGAATTAGTAATGAAGAAACGTAAGAGAAAAGAATGAAGAAAATAAAATAAAATAATTACATTGACAAATAAATGCACAGCAAATGACGGTTGATGAACGTGAAGAAAAAAAAATACATTAAGAAAAAAAACAACAAAGAAAGCCACAATAAATGACATTTGAACAATGAGAAGAATAGATAAAATGAAAATTTGGATAACCAAAATAATATCAACAAGCATATCAATAAAAAAATTCACAACAAATGGTAGTTTAAGAGCATTGCGAATAAAGAACAAAAAAAATTGAACGACGAGGAAAAAATAGAAAAATTAAATTACATAGAAATAATGTAGAATAAAATCCTATGAATGTATATGTTCAAGCTCAATATGTAACTCTAGTTGATATGAATATTTCACATAAAAAAATTTCATGACAGAATTGATTGATTAGCTCAAATTCAAATGTGTCATGTGTGTGAGGAGTCATATGTTGGAATTCAAGTGTTTAATACAAATACAGGTCCAATGTGCATGGGATGTAAAAGAGAATAAACTAATCATAATTTTTCAATTTATACCCATATGAATCCAAGAAAACAACCTTGAGTTCTTGGAGTGCTCATACAAGTTGAAGAGATGTTGATAGTAGGTGCAAGTCCAATTTTGTAGGTTATGATTTTAATAGGTGGAATATATAAATATCAAGCATGCATCGTTAGTTTTCCAAAAGAGGTTAGAGATATTTCCATGACATTACCCTGACATATTAAAGTCTTGGATTTGATGATTGTTTCACAGAAAAATGGGGAAAATAATCAAGTTATGATTTTTCTATTATAAAAGGAAATGTTTTTCATGCATTAAATATTGAGAATGATCTGTATTATCATGGTGTTCAAAGTGATAATAATGCACTTAATAAGTTACCCGCAATTCCATTAGATGTATCAAATATGATAATTATGTTATTTTGACAGAGATAGAGAAAGACATTAAATTTGTAATCATGGAAGGGGTTCCAGTGATTGATGATGCATTAGATGGCTTCTAAACATATTTTTTTGCAACAAATATTTCAAATGCACCATGAGAGGTTGATATTATTTAATCTTCTGAAAATAACCATGATGCAAAAGAACATAACATTTTTGCATAAGAATTTCTTAATTGGTCTCACATTGGCCCATATCCAATCAATGAGTATAAAAATGTGGGATTATTTGATATGGAAATTCCAACATTTCTCCAAATATGTGAAGAAACTTGGTTGCAACTATGAAAGAGAAATGTCCATCTTCATGCATATGCAAAACATCTTCTCAGATATTGTGACAATGGGTTACAAAGGTACACATGATTTTTAACTACTTTTTACTTAATAACATTATGATACATTGTGCTTAAGCTCACTCAACAATTTTTGTAAAGAAGAATATAACATATTTACCAACAACAATGGAGGAGTTACAAGAAAATTTACAAAATATTCTAGATTTATGACTTGGAGAACAATTAATGGTATTTGCAAATGTACTAAGAAGCACATGTGCATATTTGAATAAGTGTTGTGTCGATTTATCTAACTTGGTTCAACATATTAGGTTTCCTACAATATTATTTATGTTAAGTGCAACAGAAATGCACTGGCAATATTTACATAAATTTATGCCAAATATAAGTTCTCAAGATCTATGGGAAGAAAAGAAATTGATATGTAAATAAATAATTAATAATCACCATATTGTAGTACATTATATGCAGTTAAGGCATAAAAAATTTCGAGATGATTTTTTTCAATGTCTTCATCAAGCTACATATTAATGGTGTTGCTATGAGTGAAAACATTATGGATCTTCACATGTGCATGGATTCCTATGGTTAAAAAAAATTCCTAACATGGACATGATGAATTGGGACGATCCTACACAAGTTAGATTTGCAAAATAATATTTTGATACTAGATGTGTTCATGCAATGAATCCACTTGGTTTACATCAACAAAATATTTAGGTTAAACTCAAAGTTGATAACATCCTTTCTTAAAGAACATGCAATAAATATTCCAATATGATCTTATGATTGACTATGGAAAACTTCATAATTTTGTTGAGTGTCACATCACCTACAATGAGAAATATTTTCTCTAAAATAAGGTAGGAAGATTGGTATGTCAATATAAGGAGCCATAAGATATATGAGATGATTCAAAACTTTATGTTGATGAGAATAGAGAAAAAAAGTATGAATTGAGATGAAATGATGATATATTTAATACACAGAATTATGAAACATTGATGATGCGGAGGGATAATATATATTGATAAAATTTTCATCTGAAGCATGTTATAATTAACTACATAGTAAAATATATTGAAAAATATGAAAGGGATTAGAAACATTCCATTATATGTTGATGTGTTCCTCTACTATTCAAAATCCAAATGAACTAGCAGCATGTATATAGGAGTTTGTTGTATGAAATTATCATTGACATGGATATAGGTGTTGGACATTGGGTTCAATGCTCCCCGTGTGTTTCGCGACATGGAATAACCACCTCTCATGGATCCTAACTCTGGGAATTGTAGCAGAGACTAACGCCTGCGGGTTTTGGTCTAACGACAATCATGATTCAAACAATAGGTGCACAATTACTTCTAGAATTCCCTTTTTCTGACTGTTATTGTCGATTTATGGTTCTAAATTTTGGTATGAATGTTTTCAAACAAGTCCAGGTTGATACATACAATTCCAACAATAATAATTCTCTTATTGAAGCATAAACTAAGCAACCTTCCAATACTAAGCACCTTGCACTAATCGATGTCCCAAAATCATTGTCATATGAAAAAATTCTAATGAGCATGTTGACAGTTGTTTTCATTGACATCAAGTCTAAGTCATTGGTGTTAAGTAATGTCAAGTTCAAGGGGAGATTTTTTAGGATTTCATGCATATGGCCTATGCTATTATTGATTATTGGTTGTTTCTATTAACGTTGTGCTAAGCCTATGATGCTTTGGTTATTGTTAGTAGCCTGTATTTGAAGGAATTGCATCTTTAGGTGATCAAAAGACCATGAAAAACTCTTGGTTGTATAGTCCTCTTCAAGATATTTTCAATGGTATATGGAACTTAGGATAAATCCCAATGAATGAGGAGAAATCAAAGTTTGAAGTGTTGAAGTTCAAGCAAGGTTCCATAAGGGCACCCCTAACAGATAAGAACCAAAGTTGAAAGAATCTCAGGAGGAAACATGAAGGTCAGTGAGTGATAGACCAGTAAGCCATTGTTCTTATCCCTTTATCATAAGTAGCTAGGGTAAAGCACCCAAGAACTTGTTAGATAACTCTTTCCATTCGATGTGAAAAAAATAACGAGTGGCGATCAACAAGAAGTAGGGTGATAATGCCCTTGATCAGAGCCACTACTCACAAGGAGCTAGCAATTTTATGCCTAAGTGATTGTCGAAATTCTAGCTCTAAACATTGCATGCAAACAAACACAACAGTGAGGCACATGGTGACAAGCATTGGCATGTTTTTTGAGGTTCTAGGTGGCATAGGTATGTGTTAGGCTAATGATGTGGCCCAGTGAGATGATGATATGTGGTGGTGACATGTATAGAATGACACATGACATTTCATGGTCATGACACGTGGTAGGTGGATTTGTCATTTTTGGGTGCCTAAGTGGTCCTTTCCCACGTGAAACATGGTGGTGGTATGGCATGATGCGTGGCAAGAATATGATGTGAAAGCATGTGAGAGTGACAGGTGGCAAGTGGATTTGAAATTTTTGGATGGCTAAATGGAATGTTGACAATTAAAACATGGGAGTGCATGTGGTAGGTACACATTAGGAGAGGATACATGATAGGTTCTAATTGGTTATACAAGGTGATGTGGAGAACACATGTTAGGTGACACAGATGATGTCGCACATGGTGATTAGTATGAAATGACATCAAATGGAAAGAGAGGACACATAGTGCATGCTAATTGGTGCATGAAGAATTGATGTGGAAACTTTGGATGCCTTGGTATCCATTCCAGCGATTGGTTTTGCAATGCTTTTAAATGTTATATGATTTTGATATTTTTGTGATTTAATGAAGTGGGGTCCATCGACCATTTCCCATAAGCATGGGAAAAAGAATCAAATAATTCGTCTAGATTTAGAGAAATGAGAAGTGAGGTGAATGACATAGATTTGGGTGTAAAGTATGGTACCATCAAGTAAAATTAATGCTTGCCAAACCACTAGAAATTGGAGTTTTGCATCAGTATTCAAGTGATCAGCAAAAAGTGGCAAGGCCTCAGTCGTGACCCTCATTCACTTTAGGCTAGGGAGCAAGCACCTAGGGAGCCTATGTTTCATTGTAAGTTAGGGTAACTAGAGTTGTAGACAAATAAAATGAGCAAAAAGCAGTGGGACGATGGAGGACCAACCCTCGATCATGTCCCTCGGTCACGTTGGGCTAAGGAATGAGCACCCAAGGGTCTGTCGATCATTGACCATTTAAGAAAGTGAATGGAGAAAATTTGTTAGCGTAAATTCTTAACGAAAGTGTACAAAAAGAGCTCACTTTAGCTGTGTGTAACAAACAACCCTAACAATAGAAATGGATGCTTAAATTCTTTACATCTGTAATTGGTAGTTAAAACAAATGTTGCAAAAAACCTGATCTATGCAGTAAAAGCAGTTAAACAGTGAAAAGAAATAAGAATTGCTCCATGCATCCAACGGATAAGAAAAGATACAAAATTTTTTGAATATATTATAACACCTGGGAAGGGAACAAATAATAATGTTACCAGTCCCCCTCAATGGGATGGGTTCTTGGTTGTCCTCAAAACTTCAGATCAAGAATTTTCTCTCTCTCAATGGTGTAGAAAACTGAAAATGTGATGAACTCTATGGGAGCTCAAGAAAAAAAGCCTAATAGTAGCAGCAATGAGAATGATAAAAGCACGACAATGAAAGTGATCAAAGTGAATAATGAATGAAAATCCATCCTATTTATAATAAAATATTGAGTTATCCTTGATAATGACGCATAATAAAATATTATTAACCACGATCTAGATCTAACCGCTTGGAATATTTTATTATATTTTGTTGGAGGTAAAAGGTATTTAAATTAGTTAAATACCTTTATTTAGAAATAATACAAAAATAAATTATTTATTTATCATTTCAAGAATGTGGTTAAGGAATAATTAACAAATAATGATTTTTTTAATTATTTCTAGGTGATTTAGTCAAATTTAACAAGGAATAATAACTAAATAATGATTTAATTAATTATTCCTAGGGAAAAATAAGAAAAATAATGATTTATTTAATTATTTCTCATAATTGGGTTAAATATGACGAGGAAAATTATTTAAACAATGGTTTAATTAATTATTCCTAGAGTAAAATTAAATAAATAAGGATTTATTTAATTATTCCTCATGGGGTTTCTTGTTTTAACTAGAAATAACTTAATAAAATATGGTTTTTTAAATTATTTTTTATAGTAAAAGAAATTTTACTATGGTAAAATTGGTCTTACATGGTGTACTTTGATCCATCTAATTGTAAATGGTTAGATGAACAAATTTTGGTGTAACATATTGCCCCCAATGTCCGAGCGTTAGGAGCTAATTATATGACCGAAGTATGTTGTAAGAACACAATCAATAGACATCGAAGGAGAGTAAGAGAGAGAGAGATACATAGATGGAAGGAAGCGAGAGAGGAAAATAATCGATGGGGCGAGACCTACAAATGATATATAAGTCTCCTTTAATTTTTGAGTACCTCATCTCAGTGAAGCAGGGGAGGCATACCTATGCCCACCGAGATGACAAAGTACAAAGAATAATGGTGTGCCTAGCAAAATGAAACTGAGCATTAAAGTTCATGATAAATGGTGCATGACATGATGGCATAAAAATGGGCTGGACAAAAATATAATGGATCCCACATACATACTGTGCCTGGAAAAACATTAGCTAGGACTGAATATAATAATATCTCAGTACATGAGACACAATAATAACCAAAGAAGCCTTGTTAAACATGAAAGGGCTCTGAAAATATGAATGGATCATCTGAATGATGCATGCATGCTATGGGTATCGCAATTGGATGAAATCAAACCCATCAAATATGTGGAGCTACATCTGAGGTTGTAGCATATTCTGAGGTCATCCGGGCATGTGGGGGGCTGCTTGAAGGGAAACCCCCTCATGAGGTCTAAAACATCTCACACACATGTGATAATCACTAGTACAATCTGTTGAATTACCGAACCATCAAGTATATGAATCTCGATCATGAAATAATGAATTGAAGTTGAGCGGATGAGGAACAACCAAGTCAAAGGGAAATGAGGAGTCCCTTTTCCTGATTCCAGGCACTGAAAAAGAATGTAAAATGGAACTAAGGTACACCGCCCTCTAGATTTTTCTTTTAGAATGAATGTGCTGATGTTCACAAAATGAGTTCTGTCACAGGTGAGGCAATGAGGAATCCTCAACTAAGGCACGACGGATCATAGTAAACTGACTAACGGACTGACACCAGGGATGATGATGGAATAGGGGATACTAATTAGTGGATGGACGACTTCCCTTATCAAAGCATAAAAATCATGGATGACCTGGTAGCAAATGAATTGACTCCGGAGGGGATGGGGGACAGTACGACTGGAGGCCAAAATGGGCAACACAAGAGATAGACAAGGAAAAATTGGATGGAATATTGTAGCATGGGGCAAAGGGACTTGGGACAAAATCCATGAATGTGATGATGACTCAATTCAGATGCTCTGAACAAGGGTGACTCAATGATGCTGCCACACAGAATAGGCTCGGTGGGGACCATAAAAACATGAGAAAAAGATGGTAACTCATGAAAAAAATTGACGCACGCATTGACAGGTATGAAGGCAAAGTGGTGCCCCAAGTACAAGTAGTGCAAGTGAATAAATCCAATTTTAAGAGGCGGAAAAGTGACCCTTCCTAGAAAAATGGCTTCCTTGTGAAGTGTAAAATTACCAAAACCAAAAGGATACCCATTATAGTGCTCGGCGAAATATTTCCAATGGTGCTAATGGTTCGCCAAACCAAGCTATGGTTTGGTCACAATTGGCTAAAGAAAATTTAGGGTTTTTCTTTTAATATGGTGATTTCCCTCCAATTTGATTCATTTTCTAGTGGAGTTGTGGTGAATTTGGGGAGGAGGAGAAGGCCCTAAATCTTAAAGTGATCACAGCAGACAAATGGACCTTTGGAATCAGGATTTGTCAGCTGCAGGTAGGTGGCTTAGCCGTACTCTTCATTTTTAGCGGTTCAGTTTTTCAGATTAGGTGTCTATTGCTCAGGAACAAACTTCTACCCCTCCTCATGGCCAGCTCGCACTTTCTGGAGCTTGTATTACGACCTGGCTCGTAGTTTCCATAGGGGAAAACTACGATCTCGCACCTGTAGAGGATTAAAAGTGTGAGTTGTCCCAGACATGATATTTTGGTTGTTTTTTGGCTGAGGAATGGGACTTGATGGTTTATGATGCAATTTACCTTCTTTGAGCTTACAAACATGATGGTTTTGTGCATGTATTGAAGAATTGAGGATGAAATGGCGAGAGATGGATTTGGATGCACTTTGTGATGAGATCTAGGGGGATCAGGTGGTGCGAGGAGCACTTGCAAGGTATGGGGTTCTCAAGTCGGTTGAGAACCCACTGATGAGGGTAGGTAAGCCCTTAATATCAAGGATAGTCAAGTATTGGGATCCAGACCAGGAGGCATTTATGGTACAAGTGCAGAGGATCAATTTGATCATCCAAGACATCTACTTCTTGACCGGACTCTACAGACGCATAAATTCAACCCAACAGAAGGCTTCCCAAACAGCTAGTTTAAAAGGCGGGTGAAATTGAATCAAAACACACAAGATGGCCAAAATATATAAGTTCTAAGGGACAAGGATCTAATGACTCAAATATTATGGAAAAGGTGAAGAAAACAACAAGAGAGCGGAAGGGAAAACTACTACAAAATAAGAGGTGAAAGGCTAAAACCCTAATGGAAAAAAGGGAACCCTGAGGGAAATACAAAAAAAAAACTCAAGAGGGGGTTTTGGATTGAATAATAACCTATCAAAAGGGATCTGAAAGAAGGATAGATCAGACCCTACAATAATGGTTGAAGTGTTGCAGATCTCAGATTACCTACTCAGCTAAACCCCTCCTAGAATGGTGGAAGTGTACTGAAACCCTAAGGGGCTTGGTTCTACTTTAAGGAGACAAAATGAGCATATACAGGCCTAAGATGTTTGAAATACTAAGAGGGGGAGTGAATCAGTATTCCTTTCATTTAGTATTATTATTAATTTTTCAGAGCATTAGTTAATCTTCAATTATTATCATTGTTTTTACAATGATAGCAGTAAACAAAAGGAACACAACTGCACATAGTTTTTAAGGTGGAAACCCTCTCTGGAACAAAAACCACCTGAATGCTTTTCTAATAATTCTTTAATATTCAACTCCAATTGAAAACAAAGCTCCAACTTCCTAGAATCTAGAAAATAATTCTTCTCCAACTCCCACTAGATGGATGCTCCAACACCTGAGATTCTTTAGTAGTCAACTGAATGGATTCCCCAACACCCAATGAGATACAACTCACCCTAGCACCGCCCTACCACCCTATAGAATAATAAAAGAAGAATGGACTCCTGTAGTAGGGAAAATGGTCCATTTTACAATGATATAGAATGATGTAGAAGAATAAGACACACTAGACCATAACCCCAACTATGAAACAACCATGTAATGATGATCCTAGACCTCCTGACACTGCCTCTTCAACTCTTGACAGATATACACTTATATAATTTTTACAATGATGCATTTACAATGACTTAGTACAATGATACCTTTATAATAACTGTATGGAGTGCTACCCACTTGAAGACTTCATGTGGTGAACTTCTTGCTGTTGTTCTCCACCTTGATTGCTACTCTTGTCATGCTACCCTCTACTGCACCTTGATTTTATTTTCTACCCTAGAAAGTCTAGTCCTTTACAGCCCTTAACAACACATGATCTAGCTTTTTCTTGCCTTCTAGGAGCTCCATATTGAATCTGGTGTATCTTTGTTATTTCATATCTCCAATATGTGATTTTTGGTCTTGTAGTATTCCTCTAAGTCTTATTTCCAATGCCAAAGGTCTGACCCAATTTGGATTCTTCAAGAGAGAGTTATGCCCAATCTCTCACAATTCCCTAATTATGGACTAGTTCAGTGGAGTGAACTTGGATGGTGTGCCACATATCACTTTTTCTTCATTCAGATCTGAAACTGATACAAAGAAAAAGAAATTTTGTTCACTATCCGCAAATTTTTACAAAATTCCAATCCAATACTCAGAGAGAGAGTTATGACGGTTTTCCCAAGGTCACCTCTTTGAGATGAAGTTCAGGAGCCTGCAAAAACCATAACTTTCACAGATCATATCTCCAAAAATGTTGCACACCATGATCTGAAATTTTTACAGGAGCTTCCTCAGGATTTTGAATTTGCCTCATAAAAATTTCAGCTTCTAAACCATTGCAGAAAAAACATTATATCGAAAATTCCACTATGAACAGTTTCAAGTAGTGAAATCCCTACATGATGAGGATATGAGGATCACAATTTATATAAATGCTTAGGTTGAGTGGGGCTTCAACAAATGAACGTGGGAGGGATTTTGGGAGCTTAAAAATTATTAATTATTCACTTTCATTGACCCATGCCACAACCCCATGGGGTTTTAGCCCACTAAATGGGGTTACAAACTTCAAACATGAATATCTCTCAAACCGTGAAGAATTGCATGGTATGCCATATATAAATGGAAAAATATCAACAAGTAGAAACCATCAAAAATATTCTTGACCAAAAATATAGTAATTTGGTAGGTTAAAATTCCCATGCAAGATCGGGCTGTGATTTTTGGGTTGACATCAATGACAACCACTGATCAACAATCTCCCCCTTTGTCATTGATGGAAACACAAGTACTCCCCCTGTGATCATGATACCTCTTCCTACAACATTCTCTCCCCCCTTGACATCAATGAAAAAGGGTAAATTCCCCTAACACACAACCATCCTGTGGACCTGTACACAATTTCACTTCCCTTGACACACAACCATCCTGCGAACCTGTACACACTTCCACTCCCCCTTTATATTTTGAACAAGGAGAATATAATGAGAACTTGGGAGAATCCCAAGGTTCTAGCAAAGATATTCAAATTCTTCATGAGTACTCTTATGATCATCAACACTTCCTGCCCAATATGCATCTGTAAAGGATTGAATAATGATATTGTTACCCTTGGGATACCACAAGCCATATTCTGTTGTTCCCTTTAGATATCGAAGAATTCTTTTGACGGAAATAATATGTGATTATTTTGGTTCTTCTTGGAATCTTGCTACTTTTCCAACTGCTTGCATAACATATGGTCGAGAGGCTATTACATATAGAAGACTACCAATCATGGATCTGTACAACCTGTGATCCACATCCTTAGATGAGTCTTCTATGCTCAATTTGCAACCTATTACCATCGAAGTAAGGATGGGTTTGCAATATTCCATTTTGAATTTCTTGAGAATTTCCTTGATGTACTTGGCTTCACATATAAATATTCCTTTCTCTTGCTGAGATAATTGAAACCCTAAGAAGTATGTTAGCTCACCAAGTAAATACATCTCAAACTCACTTTGCATCTTTGTAGCAAATTTCTTACTTATTCGATCATCATTCTACCAAATATTATATCATCCTCTTTAGCTAGTAGATGTGATTTAGTTGCTTCATCCAGAACATATATGTCGTTTGGAGCTCGACTTGTTGTAGCCACAATTTCACCATACCTGCCTTTCCTGATTTCACATTTTGTGGAGTTGAATAGTATTGTGTCTCCTTGAACAAACATTTGTCCAATAATGAGCAGATTGTGATTCATGTTTTCAACCAATATAACATTATTGGCTAGATCATCTTTTCTTCCAAGAGTGATGGTACCTGATCCTATAGCATTTGAAGATCCATCATTTCCAAAGGACACGATTCCATCCTTCTTCTCTTTCAGAGATACAAATTTCTTTCTATCTCCAGTCATATGCGTTGAGAAACTGCTATCAACATACCACACATCTTTGTTGTTTTGAGCCTTGAGAGTGAGAGCACAATTATCGTTCTTCTTCTTCTTCCATGTTCATTCGTTATGTGGCTTCAAAGATCCTTCTGGAGGATTTTCGAGTTTGCAGTCTCTGGCTATGTGTCCAAAGTTTCAGCATTTGTAACATTCAATATTATTTATAAAATGTTCAAATCTATTGATGTTTTGTTGAGCCTTGGGAGGTTCATATTTGATAGATCTCTTGGAATTGTATTGGTTCCTAGGGTATGTGCGACATTCTACAGCTTTATGACCAAATTTCCCACATGAATAAAAATAGCCATAAAAAAATTATGTTGGTACCTGGATGGAAATATTTGTCAAGGAATTGCCTTCCAAGGTTGTTCTTCCGAATCTTGTCCAATGCAGTCTACATGCATGTTAGATCTCATAGGTTCATTGTATTTTGTTGTAGAAGGTCTTGCTTGTTCTTCTTTGTAACCTAGGCAAGTTCTGTCATTGTAATATAGTTGATTTTTGATGATTTTTTCCAATGCCCTTGATCTTTTGGCATAGTTTTGGATAGTTTTTCCTTTCTTCACTTCCTTACACATTGAGACTACTTTAGCTTCTAATGCTTCCCTTTCTTGGTTTCTTTCGTCCAACTTCTTTTGAAGTGACTATCAATACCTTTGTGTTCTTCAACTTCAATTTTGAGACCTTGAACTTGTTCTTCAAGAGTATTGGAACATATCTTCTCAGCCTTGAGCTCTTTTATAAGCTTGATTTCCTCCTTAGAAAATTCTTATATGGTCAACCCTTCTTCTTCATTGTTTGATACCTCTTGTTTAATGTTCTTTGCCATAAACAATACTCTCTCATTGGCTTTGTCTTCACTGTCATTGTCTTCATTGGATGATAATCTATCTTCTTTAGAGAGAAAGTTCCTTTTGAATCCTTTCTTTTTTCTTTGCTTGTTGAATTTATAAAATAATTTCTTTTATTTTGAGTTACCATCACTTTTGTTCGGACATTTTGCTGTGAAATGCCCAACCTCGCCACAGCCAAAACATATCAATGGAAGTTTACGCTTGAATTTTCCCTTACCAATTTTTAGTTTTCTCGTAAATTACGCATATTCTCCATCTAAAAGACCTTCTTCATCATCTTCCTTTTCTTCACACTTGTAGGTGCAGGTCTGTGGCTTTGAAGGTTGTTTCTCTGTATTGGTTTTCTTAGATGCAACGAACACAATTTCTAGATGCGAAGTAACCTCTTCTTCATCAAGTCTAATTTCATATGCTATGAGAACTCCATGTAATTCCTCTTTGCTGAGTTTGTCCAGATTTGCACTATATTCTAAGACCAATACCTTTGGGTTGAATCTCCCTGATAACGTTCTAAGAATATTTCGTATAATAGTCTTCTCGTCAACAGGCTCTTCAAATCCTTCCAGAGTTCTGGTTATTTCATCAACATGTTTGAAGTATGCAACAACATTGTTATATTCTTTCATTTTGAGTTCCTTAAATTTTTCCCTATAGATTTGAATATTTTCTTCTTTGACATTTGAGTCACCTGCATATATATTCTCAAGCTTGTCCCATAAATTTTTGGCGGTTTTACAACCCAACACCTTATGATAAGCAGATTCAATAAGTCCACTGATAATAATATTCTTTTCTTTTGCATCATTTACCCAAATTCTTCTTACCTTGTTCATCCGCGGTTGGTGTAAAGAATTTTGAATAGTGTCCCATACTTCGTAACCTTGTGCCAAGAGATACACCTCCATTCTTCCTTTCCATAGTGCATAATTATTTTATTGACAGAGGTACACCATTATTGGTATGCTCCATGACCTCCTTCCAGCTATTAAACTCTTGCTATTGAAGGAACCAAGCTCTGATACCAATTGTTGGAAATACTGAGAGGAGGGGTGAATCAATATTCCTTTCAATTAGTATTATTATTAATCTTTCAGAGCATTAGTTAATCTTCAATTATTACTGCCTTTGTACAAAGATAGCAGAAACAAAAAGGAAAAAAATTGCACATTGTTTATGAGGTGGAAACCCTCTCTGGGACAAAAACCATCTGAATGCTTTTCTAATAATTATTTTCAACTCCAATTGAAAATAAAGCTACAAATTCCTAGAATCTAGAAAAGCATTCTTCTCCAGCTCCCACTGGCTGGATACTCCAACGCCCAAGATTCTTCAGTAGTCACTGAATGGATGCCCCAACACCCAATGAGCTACAACTCACCCAGCACCACCCTACCACCCTATAGAAGAATAAAAGAAGAATGGACTCCTGTACCAGGGAAAATGGTCCACTTTACAATGATATAGAATGATGTAGAAGAAGAAGACATACTAGACCATAACCCCAACTTTGACACAACCACATAATGATGATCCTAGACCTCCCAAAACTGCCTCTTCAACCCTTGGCAGATATACACTAGTACAATTTGTACAATAATGTATTTACAATGACTAAGTACAATGATACCTTTACAATGATTGTATGCAGTGCTGCCCACTTGAAGACTTCATATGATGAACTTATTGTTGTTGTTATGCACCTTGGTTTCTGCTCTTGTCATGCTACCCTCTCCTGCACCCTGCCTTGCTTTGTTGCCGTAGAAAGTCTAGTCCTTTGCAACCATTGACAACACATGATCTAGCTTTTTCTTGACTTCTAGGAGCTCGATATTGAATCTGGTGTATCTCTGTTATTTCAGATCCTCAA
Organism: Pinus albicaulis; assembly: GCA_034641835.2. NCBI lineage: Eukaryota > Viridiplantae > Streptophyta > Pinopsida > Pinales > Pinaceae > Pinus > Pinus albicaulis. The sequence goes on from CM076579.1 coordinate 734,785,300, forward strand.
TATCTAATTTTTGGTCTTGTAGTAGTCCTCTGAGTCTTCTTTCCAATGCCATAGGTTTGACCCAATTTGGATTCTATAAGAGATTTTTATGCCCAAACTCTCACAATGCCCTAATTATGGACTGATTCAGTAGAGTGAACTTGTATGGTGTGACACGTATCCTTGTTTCTTCATTCAACTTTGAAATTGATACAATGAAAAATTCAATCTGTACACTATCTGAAACCTTTTACAGAATTCCAATCTGATACTCATAGAGAGAGTTATGATGATTTTCCCAAGGTCATCTCTTTGAGATGAAGTTCAGGAGCCTACAAAAACGATAACTTCCACAGATCATACCTCCGAAAATATTGAGCACCATGATCTGAAATTTTTACAGGAGCTTCCTCAGGATTTTGGCTTCGCCTCATAAAAATTTCAATTTTTGAACCTTCGTAGAAAAAAATTTATAGCGAAAATTCCACGATGACCTATTTCAAGTAGCGAAATCCCTACATGAGGAGGATATGAGAATCACAATTTATATAAATGCTTAGGTTGAGGGGGCTTCAACAAGTGAACGTGGGAGGGATTTTAGGAGCTTAAAAATTATTAATTATTGACTTTTCAATGACCCATGCCACCACCCCATTGGGTTTTAGCCCACTAACTAGGGTTACAAACTTCAAACATGAATATCTCTCAAACTGTGAAGAATTACATGGCGTGCCATATATCAACGGAAACAACTTGACAATTAGAAACCATCAAATATATTCTTGACCCAGAATATAGTAATTTGGTAGGTTAAAATTCCCATGCAAGATCAGGGTAGGCCCTGGTGCTACTTGGGTTAACATCAATGACAACCACTAATCAACATAAGACAGGTTGAGACAGAGGCCAGAAAACCCAAAAAAGTGCTTGCAGCAAACCCTGACTATCACAAAAAAAACTCAAAAAAAAAGTTGCAACTTGGAGGTACTGACCTGTAAGCTGTGAAAATCGTAATTTCTGGGCTAACAGGTGCGAGTTCTAGCAGAAATCGTTGGTTTTGGTCCAAAAAATGTGAGTTCTAGTTCCTATATCCTCGGGCAGCAGGTTACAGAAAAGTTGTCATCTCTGGTAGGACTGGTACCCGTTACCTGCGGAAAACACTGGAAACACCCAAAAGTTAGAATTTTTACTGTTTTAGGGCATAAAAGTTAAAAAACAACATCAAGATACTAAAAACAGCTGAAGAAAAACCCTATTTACTGAATTTTTTGACCATGTAGGAATCTAAATTATAACAGTGGAGTCACCATTTGTTGACGACAATGTGTATTTAAAAATGCAGCGAAGTCGCCATTTGTTAGCGTAAATTCGTAACGCAAGTGTACGAAAATAGCTCACTTTAGCTATGTCTAAAAAACATCCCTAACAATATAAATGGCTACTTAACTTCTTTAGATCTATAATCTATAGTTAAAACAAACACTACAAAAAACCTGATCTATGCAATAAAACTAGTTAAACAGTGAAAAGAAATAATAATTTCTCCATGCATTCAACGTACAAGACACGATATAAATAATTTTGAATATATTATAACGCCTGGGAAGGGAAAAAATAATAATGTTACGAGTCCCCCTCAATGGGATGGGTTCTTGGCTGTCCTCAATGCTTCAGACCTAGAAGTTTCTCTCTCACTCAATGGTGCAGAAAACCCAAGATGTGATGAACTCTATGGGAGCTCAAGAAGCAAAGAAAGTAGTAGTAGCAATGATAATGATCAAAACGTGGCAATGAAAGTTATCAAAGAGAAAAATGAATGGAAAACACTCTTATTTACAATAAAATATTGAGTTATCCTAAATAATGGCGCATAATAAAATATTATTAACCAGGATCTAGATCTAACTGCTTAGAATATTTTATTATATTTTGTTGGAGGGAAAAGGTATTTAAATTGGTTAAATACCTTTATTTAGAAATAATAAACAAATAAATGATTTATTTAGCATTTCAAGAATGTGGTTAAGGAATAATTAACAAATAATGATTTGTTTAATTATTTCTAGGTGATTTAGTCAAATTTAACAATGAATAATAACTAAATAATGATTTAATTAATTATTACTAGAGAAAAATAAGATAAATAATCATTTATCTAATTATTTCTCATAATTGGGTTATATATGACCGGGAATATTATTTAAACAGTGGTTTAATTAATTATTCCAAGAGGAAAATCAAATAAATAATGATTTATTTAATTATTCATCATGGGGTTTCTTTTTTTAAACAGAAATGGCTTAATAAGATATGGTTTATTAAATTATTTCTTAGAGTGAAAGAAATTTTACTATGGTAAAATTGGTCTTACATGGTGTACTTCGATCCATCTAATTTTAAATGGTTAGATGAAAAAATTTAAATTGGTGTAACAAAAGCCAGTTAGTATGACAAGATAATGTGTTCCTTTGGGATTAAACCTATGGTTATGGCTCTTGGTCGTATTTGAAAAGGGAGATAAACTACTAGGGGGTAGAAGACGAAAAATTAGAGATTGGGTTTCAAATTTCTATTATAGTGCAGACTTAATAAAAGTCACTTATGTAAAAATATAAAAGTGTGCATCCATAAAAAGATGAAAGATGTCGTGATATGTGCATGTTCCAATGTAGAATGGTTGTTTTTTATTACAACCAACATAAATAATGATGAAGAATAGTGCAAGTTGAGTAGTTGTAAACATGCTAAAGAGAGTTGAGAGGGCCTAAAGAGAGATGACAGGGCCAAAAGAGTGCCAATGGGTCTAAGTTGGGTTGAATATCTAAAAAATATCTATATGAAGATCTGAGATCTAAGATACAATAGAAAATAGCATGTGCAGTAGAGGATTATAGGGGTTGAATGTAAAATCTATATCTAAGGACAAGTAAGAAAAGTTCATTTTTTTAGGGTGTGTTGGAGATGGTATTGCATAGTGAAAGAAATGTAGATTTCAGGAAGAGATGCAAATAATAGGCCTAATAAAGATAATATATGAATGTTGATATTAGATTTGAACACGAGGACAAGAGATGCAGATAAAATATGAATGTTGATATCAAATCTGAGCCTAAGAAGAAGAGATGCTAAGAAGATCTAAAAAAGAGTTGCACAGATTTAGTAAATGGTCAATTGGAACAAAGAACCAAAGGTATAGAGTTTGTGATTAAAAGAGGAAAGGTTGTTGCAAAGGATAATGCAATGAATTTGAGGGTTGAAAAATTGGTTGTGAAATTTTTTTGTGTAAATATCTTATTGATCTAAGTTTTAAAATGAAATGAAAAAGGGATTTGATGGGTAAAACAAGAATGTGCTTTTATATCAGTGGATTAGAGTATCCTTTAGGTTATTTCCTATAAACATTAATGTTGGGTGTGTGTTATATTGTTTCCATGACTAGAAGTAGGTGTGAAGAGGGGGGTAAGAGGGGGGCAGTAGCCCCCCTTGTTGCGGGGTTTGCAGGGGGGGTGGTAGCCCCCTTGAAAAGTGTGCAGGGCAGTACCCCATGAATTATTTTTGGACCCTATATAAGGTGGGAAGGCCTTCCTATGGTTTTGTGCATGGGTTTGCACATGGTTTTGGGCATGATGGTTTTATGCTCATGGTATTCTATACATCTGATCAAGGGAACTCTAGTTATATTCTAATCTAGGGTTAATGGATTGGGGTTTATGAATGCTTTGACATGTATATATATGTGTTGTAACATTGAAAGGAATATAATGAAAAATCAAGCTGGTAGTCTCAGTTTGGGATCCAAGGGAAAATCTCTATGTATATATGTTTTATGTTTTATTCTCTCACTATTGTTTATTTTATGTTTTTTAAGAATTCGTTTGCAGATAATTTATGTAAAATTTTAAAACCTATAATTAATGGATTGATGCCTCTAGCATGTTGGTTCCTATAATGATCATGGGGCTGGTGCCTCCAATAGGTTCGATCTAGTAAATATTGGGAGGTTGTGATTCTAGTAAGTTGGTGGTTATTAAGAAAAGGGGGTAAGAGCCTCCATTAGGCTGATGCCTACATAAATTGATGTAATACATAATTTTTTCTTACATTTACATCATTATAAAAAAAAAAATGGTTTTCTCCAATATGGGTTTCCACAAAAACTTCTTATGGTAAAATTTTATCTGATTGGTGCATTGTTTTATAATTGAATGTATTTGTTTGGGTAAATAATTATTATAAATTATAATACACTCATTCAACCCTGCTCTTAGTATCTTCTTGGTTTCTAACAATTAGTATCGGAGCAGGTTCCTTTAGGAACAATTTAACCACTAGAAAGTAGATTATAAGGGACCATGGCTAGCTAGGATTGACTTTCCCTAGTTGGAGTACCATTATTGAATAGATTAAATTATGCTTGGAAGGTAAGGATGGAAGTTTACTTAATGTCTCTTTAATTGCATGTATGGTTATCTGTAAAGTATGGAAAGAATAAAATATGTATAATACAGAAGTTGTGAAGGAAATCTTGACTGGTTTGTCTGAATCAAGTTCTAACAAGGTACTTCATTGTGAGACTACACAAGAGATATGGGATAAGTTTCAATGCATCTATGACAAAATTTCTCACACTACATATGAATTCAATAAGTACTCTCAAAAGGAAGTACAAAAATATTCAAAGAATATCAAAGACCATGACTACTCAAATAATGAATCAGATCATGAAGAGGATGCCCTTGTAACCAGTTCCCAAGTTTTTGATCATCATTCATAAAATGAAGATGTAGATAAAGAAGATGTTGATGAAGTGAAATCCACAAGTAAGCTACTATTCTATTGTAATTGTAGAATAATCATGTCATCTTTCTTCTAAAAATTTACATGCAATTTCATAAAATAATAGTGGTAAAGAAGAACATGCGGTTGAGCGAAATTCTTATGAGATTAATAAGGAAATTGTTTACTCCTTAGAAGTTGATTTCTCATCAAAATAAAGAGACATATCTACATATAGTAGTGATGAATAAGGATCTATACTCATGATTATAGAGGACCATCATATTATTCAAGAAATTAAATCCAATTAGAAAGATATATCTGATTCAGAAGAAAAAGGAGTTGAAAGTGAAATAGACCTTGGATTTGAATGTGTTACTTCCCCTTGATGAGATAGAATAAGAAGAAGTCAGAGTATATATTGAAGGATATTTGATTAGTTCTATAGATGAATTAAAGAAATCCATAAGGGAGAACATAAGATTGAAGGAACATCTACAAAGTGTTGAAAAAGAAAGTCATTTTTCTAATTAAAAATCAATGAATCTTCAAAAGGTCCAACTAGAACAAGCATAAATTACTGAAGGAATCCTATCAAAGTAGCTAAAGGATAGGGAAACGAGTTATGCCAAAGACTAGAAGATGTGAATTCATCCTTAAGAAATCATTTATCTAAGGAGTGTAAGAAATAAGGACACATATCTAAATATTCATCATTCATTGTTATGAAAACAGAGTTAGAGGAAGCCAAAGAATGGAAGAAGTGATGACTAGCCAGCTAATTGAAAGGGAAGGTCATTGTGAGAGATTAGAAGTTGTGATTGTCTCATTGAGAAGTGATATATAAAATACCAATGACCAGCTAACTCAATATCATAAGTTTGATAAGAGTACCAAGATTTTAAATGGTATTCTCAGTAGTCAAATATCTCCTCTCATTAACACTGCTCTTGGTTATGAAAGAGATCTAAGCACAAAGAGGACTGAAGGAAAAGAGAAAATCAACTATGTTAATGAAATCAAATGAACTAATATAAAATATAGATAAATGAAATGGTGAACATCAATAGTAGCAAAGAAAGGGAAATATGAATAAAAAACAACAAAAGAAAGAGAAAAAAGAAAACAACAACCATATACATCAACAACAACAAAAATAGAAATCTACAGTTGTTTGAACAACCAAGAAGGACACGAAATAAATCAGGGAAATTCCTATATCCCTCAAAGACAAATCCATCAAATAATCAACAGACCATATCCTCAAAGGAAAAATGTCCCTAGGTACCAAAATAATTTCTATGGTAATTTTTAATCATGTAAAAAATTGGTCATAAAGCTGCCCATAGTAAAGCCTATCTAAGACTCAATAATCATGTTATAAATAATTCTTATCAGTGCTCAAAAATTAGAGAAAAAATAATTGAAAATACTCGTAGGAGTAGTCTTGGAAGAAATAATTATTTTTCTCCTATGCTCAATTACATTGAACGTTATAATTGTAAGAATTATGGGCACGAAGCAACTAAGTGTAGAAATGTCAAGATTAGATCCCCCTCTCAGAATAATCAAACAAAAGAAAGACCTTAGACATTGAAGGAAAATATGCATAAAGAAGTAGAAGAGTGTGGATTTGCACTCCATGCTAAAATTCAAGGAAATCCATGGCATATTGAGAATGGGAATTTGATGCAAAGGAAAGAGATAAGTAAAATACAAATAAAGGCACAAATCAAGCTAAGGACCATCAAAGACATTCATATGAGCTGTAAAGTAAGCATGCTAAATGGAGTAACAAATTATTAGAGATATAATTTCTCTCATAAATCCAATTAGAGTAAAGTTAAAAGAATGAATTCCTCTAGGAGTATCTCCTCATATATCTATGAAATGAATAAATCAAGTAACTACCATGAAGGTGGTATTAAAATTTGCAACTATTTCTCTCCCTTAATGAATTATCCTAAATGATTTATATATGATAATAATGGAAACTAATAAAGTACCTATAGATGAAACTCAATAATTCCTTTGAAGAAAATAAACAAGACATGTCCACAAGAATATATAACAGACAAAAGGAAAGAATGCAAATGTCATATTTTGTCAAGGATTCTTGTATGTCAAGAGGTCAGAGAGAAGAATAATGAATAAGCTCAAGGGAGATACAAGATCAACGATAGCATGCATAGGGAAAATATTAAGGATAGAAGAATTTTATCTTAAATTTTAGAAACCTTGGAAAATGTTACTACTCTCTAATATACAAATTATTAAAGGTTTCATGATTTTTGGTAAAATTATTTACATTTATAATGATTTTATATTAGTTTGTATAAAAAATTGGTGATTTTTAAGGAAAAATAATTTTATCTTATAAAAATTGGGAAAATCAATTTTTGAGAAAATGGAAATTGGTGAATTTGATTTTGTAAAAAGCATGGAAAATTAGCCCAGCTGCAAATATTAGCCCCTAAAATTTTCCATGAGCATGCATTCAAGGGGAGTTGATTGCTCAAGAAAAAAATGAAATGAAAAGTTTGCAAACTTTGTAAGTCTCTATATCCATAACATTGGATTGGTACAAAAACAAAAGACTTGGATCAACATGAGAAGAACAAGTTTAGGGGGAGAAACTATGCTACAGGAACAATGAAATGGAAAGCTTGCATGCCTTATTTCTTTATTTTATGTCCGTTAGTATCAATTGGTATCTATTGGTTTAACTAGAATATTTCATTATGTTCAACAACGAATTAATATCAGTGGCATGTTATATCATTTTAGGATGAGAATAGTTATAGGGGGAGCACCTAATCCCTTTCAATTAATGTCAGAGCGGAAGAGTAAGCAAACATTGGAGAGTGTATAGATATATTGAATATGGAGAGTCATCATCCATTTTATCTTCAAAATAAAATTAGGAGAGTGAGAAAATAGTAGTATTTTCTTCATCCTGACACATGAAGTGTTTCCAAGTGATGGTGTTACCATCGATTCCAAAGGGAAATATTTTTTAGCATGTTGGAAGTTGTTGTTTTCATTGATGTCAAGTATAATTTATTAATGTTAAGTAATGTCTAGTTTAGGGGGATCTTGTTGAGGTTTTCATGCATAAGACTTATGTTGTTATTAACTTCTTCATTGTTTCCATTAACAATATGCTAATCCTATGATTCCTTGGTTATTTTTTAGTAGCCTACCTTTGAAGTCATTTTTTTTGTGGGTGACTTGCTCAAAATCACATGAAAAGTGCTTAGCTGGATATTCCTCTACATGATATTTTCAACTTAGTCTAACTCCCAAGGAATGATGAGAAATTAGAGTTTGAAGGGTTGAAGTTCAATAAAGGTTCCAAAGGCTCAAGGTTATGCGAGGGCACCCCCATAAGATTGGCACCAAAATTGAAAGAAGCTTGGGAAGAAGAATGAAGGCCAATGAGTGGTGGAGTGGTAAGTTGTTGGTCCTAGCCCCTAATCATAGGGATATGGGGTTAAATTTCCCAGAAACTTATTGGACCATCCAGTCCATTTGACATGCAAACAATAACAATGGGAAATAAGCGAAAATTGACAAGAAATAGGACAAAAAGGCCCCTAATTACAAATGGCTAGGAAGCTAGCACCCAAGCACTTTTTGGACTGCCAAGTATAAATTTTAAACATAAACAAACACAAAGGTGAGGAAGTCGGTGATAAGCCTTGGCACATTTTTTGAGGTTCCAGGTGGAAAAGACAAGTGGAAAGCTAATGAAATATCCTAGTGATATGATGACACATGAAAATGATATGTACAAGATGACACATGGAATTGTTTGTTCATGACATGTGGCAAGTGGATTTGGCCATTTTGGGTGGCTAAATGGCCCTTTCCTAAGTGACATGTGGTAGTGATGTGACACAACTAATGGCAAAAATATTATGTGGCTTCATGTGAGAGTGACATGTGGTAGGTGGATTTGGAATTTTTGGATGGCCAAATGGACTCTTGGCATGTGACATGTGGTAGATACTCATTAGTAGAGGACACATGGTAGGATCTGATTGTTTTTATAGGATAATGTGGAAAACACATAATAAGTGATGTGGATGACATGTGGCACATGGTGATTAGTAAAAATGGACATGAGGTGGAAACAGAGGATGGATAGGGCACACTAATTAGTGCACATTGACTTCACATGGCAGATTTTGATGCCTTGGGATATACACCATGGATTGGTTTTGCAAAGTTTTTCAGTGTTATATGATTTTGGGATTTTTGTGATTTTACAAAGTGGGGGCCATAAAATACTTCCCATCGCCCATCGACATGGGAATAAGCAACATAGAATCCATCTAGGAGAAAATTAGTGAGGTGATTAATATATATTTGGGTGTTAAGTGAAATATCTTCAAGCAACAGTCGTGTCTATCATATCACCTAGACATCAAAGTTTCACATAAGTATGTTGGTGGTGAACAGTGAGTTGCAAGGCCTCAATTATGACCCTTGGTCACTTTGGCTAGGGAGAAAGCACCTAGTGATCATATCAACCATTAATAGTCAAAAAAACTGGAGGTGTAGACAAATTCTAATAAGCAGTAAGCGGTGGGCCAACGAAAGACCAATCCTTAGTCACAGTTCTTAGTCACGTTGGTTTAAGGAACAAGCACCCAAGGGTCTATCAGCCATCATCAATAGATTTTTGGTAGTGCATGGAGAGAATATAGTTAGCCTGACAAGTGATAAGAACCTTTGGGATTAAGCTTGTGGTTTTGGCTCATGGTCATCTGTGAAAAAGGAGCTAAGCCACTATGGGCTATAAGACAAAAAATTGGCATTTGAGCACCAAAATTTTGTTATATTTCAAGCTAATAAAAGCCACTTATGAATATATTTGGAGGTGTGCATCCATAAAAGGCTAAAAATAAATTTAATATGTGTGTATTTTGATGTAAAACAATTGGTTGTTGGTGTCGCCAACATAAAGAAGAAAATGAGAATGATGAAGAATAGTGAAATTTGAGAAATTGTAAACATGCTAAAGAGAGTCGATGCCTACTGAAGAGATACAAGTGGGACTAAAGAGTGTTGAGAGGTTAATTTAGGTTAAAGAGATTAAAAAAACTTGATATGCAACACTAAAATATAAGATATACTAGAAAATAGCATGAACAACAAAGGGTTGTAGGAGCTAAATGTCAAATATAGAGCTAAATAAGAGTACAAAAAGTGCAGTGTTGTGAGGGTGTGTTGGAGATACTAATATATAGTGAAACAAATGTAGATTTGAAAAAGACATGTAGATAACATAACTGGGAAAAAGAAAATTTGAATGTTGATGTTAGATTTGAGCCTAAGCAGAAGAGATGCAAAGAATTTCTAAATGTTGATATCAAATATGAGCCTAACAAGAGGAGATGATGAGTAGATTTGAAAAAGAGTTTTATAGATCAGGTGAAGGATCATTTGGATCAAATAACAAGTGGTAGATATTATGTTCTTAAAGGAGGAAAGGTTGTTCCAAAGGATAGTGTAGTAAATTTGAGTGTTGAATAATTGGTTCTATGATATTTTGAGTAAATACCCTATGGTTCCTAGTTCAAAAATGACATGAAAAAGAGATATTATGGGAGGATAAAGTAGGTGCTTTCATATCAAATGATTGGAGTCTCCTTCAGGTTGGTTCCTATAAAGGTCATGGGGTTGGTGCCTGCAAATATTTGGAGTTGGTACTTCCAACAAGTTGGTGCTTAAAAATAAAAGGGGGTTGGAGCCTCTAGTAGGTTGGTGCCTACATAACTTGGTCTAATATGGAGTTTGTGCTTACTTTTAAATCATAATAAAAAATAATTTCTAGTTTTCTCCCATATGGGTTTCCACATAAATGCCTTGTGTTCAAATTTTATGTGATTGGTGCATTGTTTGCTTGTTAAATGTACTTGTCTGAGTAAATAATTATTAAAAATTATAAGATATTGATACACCCCCCTCTTAATATTTTCTTGATTTCAAACAACTTTGACGTGGAGATAAATTGTTATCATGGAAGAATGAATCTATTTTACATTTGTTTCCTCGATTTAACTAAAATCCTAATTAGGAAGATGGAAATTTTGTATATTTTTATTGGCCTAGGTTGGTATTATACAAGACATTTAACGATTCCCATAGAGATATAATCTAGAAAAGTGATGACATAGTACATAATTGGGAAAAAAAAATTATACAAACCATTGCATGTTGTCAACTGGGGTTTTCTCTGGTGGTTGGGAGGAAGGATTGGGAACACCCCCCCCACCCAATTTCAGTTCCATCAAGTGACATGATGATATGTATGTATATTTCTCATATGGAATGTATAGAAATGTATTTGTGAAAAAAAAAAACATGGCATGTTGATTGAAATCCATTTCCTCCAATTAATCAAGTTGAATTTGATGGAAAAAAGGAATTTCAAAATCCACCTTCAGATTCTAAGGAGAATGCGTGGCAAATAATTTGTGAATTGTATAAGAACAAATTTATCAATTAAAATGAGTTTGAGATGCTTGGACATAGATATCATGATGTTATGAAAATTTGGAACAAAATTTTTGAATGAAGACACTTCCAATCATGTTATTCATTTCATATCTTGAAAATGAAAGTTGAATTCCATTCTTACTAACCAAAATGCAAAGTCTTATTCTTTTGAAAGTTTGGGGGTGAAGAAAATAAAAGAATTTGATATTATCCTTGGAAGTTATAGATCGAGGTTTTATCCACTACCTGTAATAATCCAAGGAACTATATGATCCATAAAGTGTTATGGATATTCCATTGGACAATTTCTCACAATATATCTACTAAAATATATTAGAAAATATAAAACATACCCTATGAAGGATTATTTATCCTTAGATTTATATAGATAATAATTATTGTTTATTGTGTATGCACGGAAATTATAATTATGCATAAAATAGAGAATGGAAAAATAAAACTCAAAAACAAAAGATATAACTTGGGAAACCCTTTTGAGAGGAAACCTAGCTAGAAGGTGAGGCTGCTTTGTTGTCTTTGTTGGGTATAGTGTTATCATTGATGACAACTGATATCATGTCATTGATGTAAAATGGGGTAATATGTTTTGGTTGTCAAGGAAGGAGATTGTTGGGCATAATATTTTCGTTGATGTCAAAGGAGGTACAATGTTTTGGATTTCAAAGGAAGGAAACTATTTGGCATAGTGTTGTCATGTCATAGGACGCACGATACATTGGAAGATGATTGAGCATTTGAATGAAAAATTAGTGTTGTCAAGAAGATATGATAGCCTCAATATTATTAGGAATTTTTGTTGAAATTATGATAATCAAATAAGTATGTAGATGGATTGATTGGGTAGTCCTCTCTAAGACCTTTCCAATGGTATATTACACTTGATAAAATTCCTCCAGAATAAGAAGATAAGTTAGTTTGAAAGTGAAATTGGTAAAAAGGATTAAAAAAACAAAAAAATTAACGATCATGCATATTTAGGGTGAATCCATGATTTGGTGAGAAATAAACAAAAATTGGCGTACATACATTCACATTTTTTAATGGGGTTAAGCATCGTGCACCTTAGGAAAAATCTAGCAGTTATGAACATTATGCATGACCGGTGGAGCACAAACCTACATGATATTTAATAGAGGTCATGCCCCTCATGTATTATAACCTCTTCCACGTTGGAAAAATGGAAACATGACACGTGGAAAGTTCCAAGTGGTACTTTAACCAGATGCCATATGAACCCTTCAGGGAATAACATGTGGATTGATGCCACATGAGAGTGATGTTGTGGCATCACAATATTGGTGACAAGTGGCATTTTAGGTACACTGGATCATGACATGGATGTCCACATGAATGATGATGTGACATTACAACATATGGCATGGAAGTATGATGGATGGTGTGGCAACATGGAAATGTGCCATGTGGCATGTCTAGTTATCAATTTTGGGTGGCTAATCATGCCAAATATAAGTGACATGTGGCACTACTCAAAGAGTTCCATGTGGCATGATGATGTCACATTTATGTCAACATCATATTGACCATGGACCCCTAAGGATCAGGTCACATGGCATGGTCATATAGAGGATTAGGCAAGCCCTAGGGGTTACCATAGTCATAGTCTGTGTACCAAATCAAGTCATATGGAAGGTTCTACATTAGCACCAAATGAAAATTTATGTCATCCAAAACTCAAATTGACATTGACCCTAATGCAACCATAGGGAACCCACGGATACATATGTGTGTTTTGTTACGATGCATAGGTGCATCGATGAAATGGTTGATTTGGTATAAGATACATAAATTTATGGTACTGATATGAGTTTGATCTAGTTTGAATGTTGTGGATAAGCCTGAAGGTGTTTTGATTATTTTTTAAGTTCAACCTAGTCTAAGACTGAATGTCGTGGCTCTATGGATAAGCTCAAAGGAATATTTGGTTTTGTCTAGTCTGAGACATATATATGGTGTGGCTCTTGGATCTTGGATAAGCCTAAAGGTATATTTGGTTTTTTTTTGGTCTGAGATATATATATATGGTATGGCTCTTGGCTCTTGGTTAAGCCTAAATTTTTATTTGGTTTTCTCTAGTTTGAGACACACACACACACACACATGGCGTGTCGCTTGGTTCTTGGTTAAGCGCGAAGGCGTATTTGGAAATACATGTTCTGAGATACACACAGACACAGATATATATAGAGTGTGGCTCTTGGCTAATCCAAAAGGCATATTTGGTTATGTCTAGTCTAAGACAAAATCAAATATTCCTTCTGGATTAAGCAAGAGGCAAGAGCACCATATATATATATATATATATATATATACACCATGTGGATCATAGCTCTTGGTTAAGTCAGAAGGAATATATAGTGCGGCTCTTGGATTTGTGGTTAAGCCCAAAGGAATTTTTGGTTTTGTCACGAGTTCAATCCAATTTGAATGCATGGCATGGCCTAGTGGTTCCGACATGTGGCTTGATTTAGATTAAAAATATTTTTGTTGACTAGCATAAATAAGTGACATGTTTGCTAAGTTGGTTTTGAGTCTGATTTATCCATAAGAGGTCACAAGTTCGAGTTGTGTTGGGATCATCAAAATATTTTTGTCCTTTGAAAGTGCATTCTTTCAAACCTTCTATCAAACTGGCAGAATGCATTTTTTCAAATGTGTGCCAGAACAATGCATTTTTTAGATCGCAGAACAAGTAGGTGCATTTTATTGATTGATTAATTTTTATAGTGTTTTATGGGTTAGTTTGAGGTCAAAATTAATTGTGAAAAGAGAAAATGGAAAGAATTTGTTTGTAATATGAAAGGGGGACATGAAAATTCATGAAGATAGGTATTTTATGGAAAAATAGTTATTTATCTTTTTTCAAAATATTCTAGAGCTTTTGAACACGTATAAGAAAAAGAGAAGATGTTACTATTGAAGATTGAAGAACAAGTTGAATTGAACTGAGCCTATGGATCCATTTTGAAAGATTGTGAAAAGTGGTTCACTATGTGTTGGGTCAAAGAAATAACATCATTTTGACAAATTGTTACCTAGTTTTCCACTCATTTTCCAAAAAATACCCTTATAAATCACTTGTCTTTGCATTATCCTACTATCCATGAATAATCAGCCATTAGAGCTACAAAAGATACAACATTGTAAAATTGTAATATCTTTCTAATTCTATATGTTTTACTTTATAAAATTGGCTTAATTTATGGTAACCCTAATAACATTATATATCTACATCCAATGTTTAAATAGACTCTAAAGTAAAAGGTTGGCTCAATCACATGAGAAGGTGTCAAATAGATCCACCTATTGTGTGCAACGAAAATCTCATCGGTGGGCGGTGTTCCACCTATTGTGTGCAACGAAAAGCTCATCGGTTGGCGGTGTTCCACCTATTGTGTGCAACGAAAATCTCATCGGTGGGCGGTGTTCCACCTATTGTGTGCAACGAAAAGCTCATCGGTTGGCCACATTATCAAACACTTAGTCAACACTACTTGGTAGCCAATCAACCTGAAGTGACCGTGAATGAATCTTCAGGAATAAAAATATCAGCAAACAAATGATGATATGTCCAAGAAATATTTATATTATTTCCTTACTCATCAAATGATAGAAATCAAATATTCAATAGGAATAATACATTTAGTCATCGTTTAATTTCTCGTATTTGTGGCAATATTTTTCTCATTTCGTTATTGTAAATACATTATAAATATGACTCAGTGAGAAGTGAGAGGATCATCTCTTGTATCTCTTATCTTTGGCCAAGGTTGAAACCTTATGGTTATGTACACACTACCCTGAATTAATAAAATATTATCTTTTGTTAGTGTTACACTTTGATGAGAAGGTTACATGAGTGATAATCAAGTTTTCTGAGCACTTATAATCTCGTGCATCAGCAAGAGGTCCCCCTTGTTGTGTGCAACAATTATAGATTTCCTTTTATTCTGTTTTACTCTATTTCATTTTTTTTTTTCATTTCGATTTGTAGATTTTCACTCACTACTTTTTTGTTTTTTGTTTTTACAGGTACCAAGTGATTGAACTAAAATCAAAGCAAAAAAATATTTACTTGCCTAAGCTTATTTCATTCACATTCATTTCCAGTAACTCTCATAAGCAGACTAAATTATATTTCATAGCTTGGATTTCTCACACAACCTTTGTAGGCATATCATGGTTTTAAGAATAAATTAATTCTAAGTTATGCATACACACACCTTCTGAAGATTTTGAAATTGTTTCATAATCCTCAAATTCTCAAGATCGATTTCATTTGCTTTCATAGTTATTTGTTTTGATGCACTTCTTTCGTAAGTAGTTTTCATTTATTCTCTAGATAATTTTCATTTCAATCATAGAATAGTAACATAGTTTTAGTATAAACTGTATTTATCTCTTATATATATGAGAATTTAAATGTTTTCAGTGTAAATTGTTTTTACTTTAATTAGATCAACATTTATGTTAGTTCATAGTATAAATTGTCTTTATTTTTCATAGATCAGAATTTAAATTATTTCATAGTATATAGTGTCTTTACTTTTCATAGATAATAATTTAATCATTTTCTTAAAACTATTTTACTGAGCTTTACTAATTTAAAATAGTTAGATTAGATTTATTGTTTTTCTAGCTTAGAAATTTAATGCTTTCTCAAAATATATTATTCTTTCCTTCACTAGTTGAAATAGTAATTTTTATTTCCTTTACTTTCATTGACAAGTGTTTGTGATCTGTTTATATTTCATCTTGTAAGTATAATTTCATTACACTATATCCTTCATAGATTAATATTTTCATTCTTTGATCATTTGTTTTCCGCTTTCAATAGAATAGAATTCTTATTTAGCATTGAAATTTAGAAGCTAATATCCTATCACATATATTGTAGTGTACTTTGCAAGTGTATGAACCTGGATTGAAATTTTAATGTAAGTAATTTAAAGCATAATTAAATTACCCAACACTATGTTTTGGTGAAGGAGGTGGGTGTGTTAATCAAGTTGGAGCCTACAACAAATTGTTGCGTTCATATTTCATAGATCGGTGCCTCAATCAGGTTGGATCCTACAACAAGTTAGTGCTTGCATATTTCCAAGGTTGTTACCTCAATCAAGTTGTATCCTATAGTAGGTTGGTGTTTGCAAATTTATTTGAGGCATTGGTGCCTCTAGCAACTTGGTGCCTACAAATTGATGTAACTAAGTATTCAAGATAAAATATTTGTAGTTTTCTCCCAAAGGGGTTCCCACGTACATCTAGTGTTTTCATGTGTTTATGTGATAATGGTATTTATTTATGAACTACTATGTTTATAGTTATGATCATTTTTAAAATTTTAAAATTTAGTTAAATTCTCCATCACATTGATTCTCACCCCACTCCCCCCTCCCCCACCCCCCCAAAGTATCATCGTTATTCTAACAATTGGTATCACAGCAGATTCCTTCAAGAAAAATTAATCACTGGAAGGTTGATCAAAAGGAATATGGCCAATCTCAAATCCTTAAGCAAGCCTC
Organism: Pinus albicaulis; assembly: GCA_034641835.2. NCBI lineage: Eukaryota > Viridiplantae > Streptophyta > Pinopsida > Pinales > Pinaceae > Pinus > Pinus albicaulis. Next base: position 734,802,126 of record CM076579.1, read on the forward strand.
CTCAATTTGATGGAACAAACTATGCTTTCTGGAAAACAAGTATGGAAACCTACATGTCTATATGTACTAATGTATGGATGGTTGTTGTGAATGGTTTCCAAGTACTTGTAACTCCTCCTACTAATGTAGATGGTAAAGCTCTATATACAATTAATGCAATGGAAAATAATTCCATACTAAGTAGTTTATAAGATACCAGATTTGTCAAAGTAATGCATCCCCAGTCTTCCAAACAACTGTGGGACAAGATTAAAAATTGTTATGAAGGGGATGACAAAATAAAGGAAGCAAAGATACAAAAATTTAGAGGATAGTTTGAAAATGTGAAAATGTAAGAAGATGCAAACATTGCCTCATATTTCCTTTGAGTGGATGGTATTGTCAATACATGTATAGGTCTAATTGAAACTATTAAAGAAGTCGATATTGTTCATAAAGTACTAAGATCACTTCCCTCAAGGTTTAATGCTAAAGTATCAGCCATTGAGGAACTCTGACATTTAAAATTTAAACATGGATACCTTTCATGGAAATTTTACTTCATATGAACTAAGGACAAAAAATGAGAAAATGGGATCCAGAGAAGCCACACTGAAAGCAGCCAAGGAAGGAAGCAAGCATGGGACTCAAGAAGGCTCCAGTCATGAATCAGATGAAGAGGAAGCCAAATTTGTAATAAATATAAAGAAGGGAACTATAAATTTCAAAGGTAAGCTTCCATTTAAATGTTGTGAATGTGGAAGCATAAGACATTATTCTTCAAAATGTATTTATGTAAAAGTAAATGATAGTGATGCTGAAGTAAATTTGAAATCTAAATATTATAAAATAATACAAAATACCAAAAGGAGAAGTTGCTACTCCAAATAAGACAATAATTATGAAACCAATGGCAGCATATTTGATGATAAAAGAGGAGATATAATGTTCATAATTGAATAAGAGCTTGAAGCAAAAGTAGATAATGAAGGAGAACTCATAAGTTCCTTGGAAGAACTAAGATGTCTAAGAAAAAAGGTAGATAAACTAGAGCAATAATTGCAATAATATAAAGATAAATATTGTGCTACAGATTATGTCATGTCTCCCAAAATTGAACTAGAATAAACTAAAAGGATAAAGGATATTCTATCAATGCAGTTAAAAGAAAAGGAAGAACACTGTTGAAATTTTGAAGAATAAATTTTTCTTTTGAGAGGAAAAGTAGAAAATACCCCAAATAAACTCAATCAAAACTTGAAGCTCCTTAATGGTTTTGAGTCATTAGATCACATACTCAGCCTACAAAGATATCCCCTCATCAAAGCAAGTCTTGATTATCAATAATATCGCAAGATAACCAAATATGAAGCCACCTCAAGGACACCAAATGGAGAACAACTTGAGAGTTGTGTTGATACATTCATAGGATTCAACAACAAGAACAAAATTGAAGACTCTAGTCAGGTAAAGGATCAAACTAAGCACACTTACGTCAACATCTCAGGTGACACTTAGAAAGGAACTAGGAATCAATAAAAAACAAAAGAAATAAACAAGGTTGAGAGTATAAGAACACCTACAACATAAACTATTATTGAGGGGTCCACAACCAGTAGTGGAAGAGTCAAATATTATCAAAGAGATGAATCTCTTCTAAGGAAAAACTTTAGAAGAAATAGTCCATCAAGAAAACTCCATTCAACTAGGTATCAAAATATGCTTTTTGCTCACTGTTTCTCACACACAAGATTTGGATATAAAGGAAGGGACTGCATAATCTATACCATGAATGATTATATAATACATAGAGGATATTACCATACTTATAGGAACAAATATGCTGGAAATAAAATTAGAAGTTATAATAATATGTCATATGGGCCATTCTTGTCAATATTTAAGCCTAATACAGAAGGTTATAAATGTCACACTAAAGGGAATATTTCCCATGATTACAAGATTAGTTTGAGAAGGTTCAAGTAAGAAGTCTTCCATATTAACCTAAGAGTGATCACCAAGGCATGGAGAAGGAAAAAATAATATACAAGGATAGGTATAGCCACAAAGATCTAATTTACTAGTCAAAGCTTATTCAAGTATATGAATGTTTCAAATGAAACTTGAAGAAGAAAGACTATGTAATATAGATGCATTTTTAAAAAAATAAAGGAGACCGAGCATAGGGGGACTAGCTATCAGAAAAAGCAATTGAAATGCAGGGGGATTATAGCCACATGAAGGGAATCATTTCTAGAAGGAGAGACTTTCCTTAGGGAGAGATCTCATTCATAGGGAGAGAATATCAACATGCATATATAGGAGCAATTGTGGAACAACTGCTTGGAAATAGGCAGTTTCTAGACCAAAAACCATTTTCAAAAGGTCCATTTTCCATTGATGTCAAAGAGGGATAGAAAGAAGACATTGAAAAATGGGAAAAAAAAAGAAGATTTTAGACCTGTACCTTGGCAAGGGGAGTTAAATCCATTTCCATCAATGACCATCAATGTATGGAATTCCTGGCATCATTGACAAAAGGGGATATTATTGGGCATAGTGTGTTGTCATTGATGACAACTAATATCATGTCATTAATTTCAAAGATGGTATGATGTTTTGGTTTTCAAAAGAATGATATTGTTGGGCAAGTGTTTCCATTGATGACAACCAGTATCATTGATGTCATAGGAGGGATGATGGTTTAGATGCCAAAGGAAGGAAACTATTTAGCATAGTGTTGTCATGTCAATGGAGTACGATACCTTGGACGATCATTGAGAATTTGACTGACACATCATTTATGCCAAGAATAAATGGTTGCATGAATATTATTAAGTGTTTTTGTTGAATTTATAATGACAAAATAAGTACATAGATGTTCTAGTTGGATAATCCTCTCCAAGACCTTCCCAATAATATAGTACACTTGGTCAAATTCCTATGGAATAAGAAGATAAGTTAATTTCGAAGAGATATTGGTAAAATGGATAAAAAAAAATGAAATTCATTAAATATCCTGCATATTTAGGGTAGATCCATGATTTGGTAGAAATAAAAAATAGTTGGTGTGCAGACAAGTGCATTGTTTAGTGGGTTAAACATCATGCACCTAAGGGAAAATCCAGTATTTATGAACATTAAGCATGAAAAATGGAGGGTAAATATACGCGATATTTAATAGAGTTTGCACCCCCCATGTCCTCCAAGCTTGACCACATTGGACCAATTGAAATTTGACATGTGGCAGGTGCAAAGTGGTCCCTTAATCGTATGAATTTTGTGGCTATATGGATAAGACCGAAGTAATTTTGGTTACGTTACAAGTTAAACACATTCTAATACGAGATGGTATGGCTTTGTGAATAAGCCCGAAGGCATATTTGGTTTTTTCTGGTCTGAGACATATCTATACCACATGGCTCTTTACTCTTGGTTAATCCTGAAGCCGTATTTGGTTCTATCTGGTTTGAGACTCATATATATGGCATGGATCTTAGCACTTGGATAATCCTGATGGAATATTTGATTATGCCATGTCTGATACATACATACATACATACATACATACATACATATATATATATATATATATATATATATATATATATATATAGCGAGAGAGAGAGAGAGAGAGAGAGAGAGAGAACATGGCTCTTGGCTTAGTGGTTAAGCCCGAAGGCATATTTGGTTTTATCTAATCTGAGACATATCTATACCACGTGGCTCTTTGCTCTTGGTTAATCCTGAAGGCGTATTTGGTTCTATCTAGTTTAAGACACATATATATTCCATGGTTCTTAGCACTTAGAAAAGCCTAAAGGAATATTTGGTTATGTCTACTCGAAGACATATATATGGTGTGGCTCTTGGATCTTAGTTAAGCTTGAAGGTGTATTTGGCTATGCCATGTATGATACATACATACATGCATGCATACATACATACATATATAAATACACACACACACACACACACACACACACATATATATATATATATATATATATATATATATATATATATATATATATATATATATATATATATATATATATATATATATATATATATATATATATATATATATATCAAGAGAGAGAGAGAGAGAGAAACGGCTCTGGTTTAGTGGGTTAAGCCAAAAGTAATTTTTGGTTCTGTTATGAGTTCGATTGTGTTTAAATGAATGACGTGGCTTTGTGGTTTCAACCTGTCAGACCAGGAGGTAACTCCACAAATTGAACGATGAATTTGATAGCGGGTTTTCATGAATATATACATGGAGGTGAGACAGTTGGGATTCATTTCCCAATGTCTCTTAGACTTCCTTATTTCCTAATTTACACTAATATAAAATTTATCCCAACTCTTAGATTAGGTGTCAACATTCCCTCACCCCTAATATGAAGGGATGTTCAAATCCAAGCACTGCTCGCATTTTTCAAACTTTTCTCTTTCATGCGCTTTGGTGAATATGTCTATAGTCTGCTCATTTGTGGAAAAATGACGTAGATGGATAGTTTTGGCCTCAACATGATGTCAAATCAGATGGTATTTTGTATTGATGTGCTTCGTTCGATCATGGAACTTTGGGTCCTTAGCCAAATTTATTGCAGAAGTGTTGTTGATCATGGGTGGAGTTGAATGCATTTTTTTCATCTGCAAATATTCTAGGATTTTCCTAAGCCACACAATTTCCTTTGTTGCTTCAGTTGCTGCCACATATTCTACCTTAAGTGTGGAATCTGCTAGAACTGACTATTTGCATGATCTCTAGGAGATAATCCTGATCCAAGGCTCACAATATAACCAGAAGTAGATGCCACAGTTTCTTTGTCTCCATCAAGGTCTGAATCAGAGTATCTGATCAAGTTGAAGTCACCCATCTGTGTATATTTGAGTCCAAAGTATTGAGTCCCTTTCAATTACTTTATAACTCTTTTTGCAACAGATCAATGTCCTTCACAAGGTTTTTGCATAAACCTAGAGAGGATTCCAATAGCAAATGATATTTCTGGTCTGGTAGTAGTTAGGTAGATGAGACTTCCTACAAGATTTCTATACTTTGTTGCATCCTCAAATTCCTTCCCTTCAATGGATGTGAGCTTCAAGTTTTTTTCCATTGGAGTGGTCAAGGGATTGCATTCATCCATGCCAAAATTGTTCAATAGATCTGCAATGTACTTCTTTTGAGAAAGGAATATAAATTTAGGATGTTGAGTTACTTCAATACCAAGATAGTGGTGAACGTAGCCCAAATCAGTCATTTCAAAACCTTTCTTCAATTCCTTCTTTATGGATGCAATATAACTCTCATTATTCCATATTATCAAAAGATCATCTACATACACCACAAGATATACAATTGTTTTCGAAACTTTCTTAACAAACAAAGTTGCATCATCAAGATTAAAATGTTTGAAGTTAATTTTCAAAATATGCTTAGTTAATTTCTCATAACAGGCTCGTTGTGCTTGCTTGAGGCCATACAAGGATTTTATAAGCTTGCATAATTTTTGTTCTTGGACCTTCACAACAAATCCTTCTGGCTGGGACATAAAAACCTTCTCCTTTAGATCTCCATTCAAAAAGGTATTTTTAACATCCATCTGATGGACTTTCCAACCCTTATGAGCTGCTATGGCAAAGAGTTCCTAGATGGTGGCCCATTTTGTTCTAGGGGAAAAATTTTCCTCATAATTGACCCCTTATTTCTGTGCAAAACCTTTTTCCACAAGCCTAGCTTTGTTCTTGTCAAGTGATCCATCCGCTTTGTACTTCATCTTGTAGACCCATTTGCAGCCAATTGGTTTGGTTCCCAATGGAGGATCAACCAGATTCCAAGTTCCATTGTTTATCAAGGCATCATACTCCTTTTGCATTGCTTCATTCCATTCATCATGAGAAGCAGATTCTTTGAAGGAAGTTGGTTCAAGATCTGTAGACAAATTCAATTCAAAATTATAAGCAACATCCATATCAATAAGTGAATCAGAATTATCTGTGTCACCTCCATTTTTCTTGGTGGAACTTATTTTTCTTGTCTTTACAACCTCATCACGACGAACATTTTCTAGTGTCTTTGTTAGCCATTTTGGGGGACATTTCTGAGATGACCTAGGTTTCTCATTTTACTGAGTTGAGATTGAATCAATATTCAACCTCTTAATTCTGTCAATCACATCATACAAGGTGAAATCTGTGGTTGGTTCTTCATGTGGGGGAGAGAGTGCTTCACAAGGCGATTCCACAGATTGATTTAGTATAGGAATCCCCTCTTCAAGATGTGGAATCTGATTATAGAATTCTTGAAATGACTTTGCATGTGTGAATTTATCCAAGCGATCAAGTTGTCACTCAACAACATCGTTAGTCTTGGAAGATTCAAGGAATATGACATCTCTAGATACTAAAAACTTCTTATTGACTTCATCATAGAGTTGATATCTTTTGGAGGTATTGGAATACCCCAAGATGATAATTTTTTTACTTCTAGCACCAAGCTTATCTCTTTGTACCTTTGGTATCAAAGCATAATACATGGAACCAAATACACTGAAATTCTTTACCAAAGGAATGTGGCCATGCCACATTTCATAAGGAGTTTTGTTTCTAATTGTATTAGAAGGACACATATTCTTTATGTACACAACACATACGATTGCATCAGCACAAAACATCAATTTTAAATTCTTAAAAAACATCATGGAGCGAACCATATTTAAAATTGTCCTGTTCATTCTTTTAGCTACACTGTTCTGTTGGGGATTATAAGGCACAATTTTTTTATGTTTGATCCCATGTTGGAGAAGATAGTTTTAAAGTTCGTTTGAAGTGTATTATTTCCATTATCATTGTGAAAAGAGACAATATGAGTTTGTGCATCATTTTCAATCCATGCATGAAAATTATTGAATGTTTGAAAAGCATCAGATTTGTTCTTCAATAAGTAAACCCAACACATTCTCGTGTAATCATCAATAAATGTCATCATATATTTATTTCCATTTGTAGAAGAAACAGGCATGCGGCCACATAAATATGAATGAATAAGCTCAAGTTTTCTATGTGCTCTGGAATGTGAATCACGAAAGGACCATTTGTTATGCTTTCCTAGAATAAAAGCATCACATTGCTTAATTTTCCTAGGAATTGTAGGAAATCTAGTAACACCATTTTTCTTCAACAATCGAAGGCTATCATATTTTAGGTGTCCAAATATAGCATGCCATAAAAGACTTGATGGGTGTGTACCTTCATCATGATGAGAACTAAATGCAAACTTTTGTGCATGAGCAGAGGTACCTTGCAACTTTAGGAGTCTTCCTTATTCTATTCCCTTCATGACAAGTGAGCGATTTGATGCTTTTCTGACCTCAACCTTTCCATCAAACAAGTGAGTGGAGTGTCCTTGCTGGCGGATGTCGACCAAGGACAACAAGTTTCTCCTCAAATCAGGGAGCTATAGAACCTCATGTAGAAGATGGTCTGGAAGACCAGGAACCTTAAGCCTGATTGTGCCAAGCCTTGATGGCTTGAGTTTAAATTTTTCTACAAAGTATACTGCTCCATCAACCTTGTTAGTAAATTCTTCAAAAAAATATTTTCTAAAATTCATGTGACATGTTGCTCCTGAATCTAGAAGCCAATCATTTCTCCAAGAAGTAAGTGAAGAATCAAACAATTCTTTAGTTACTCCAATGTTACAATGTGCTACAACATAATGAGTGGATTTGGGTGCTTTACCTTGGCCTCTTTCATGATTTTTACTTTTTTCTTGATTTATTTTCTGCTCAATTCTATCCCAAGGTATCTTACATGTAGATGCATCATGCCAATCTTTATTGCAACGTATGCAATGAAGATCAGATTTTTCACTTTGAGCTTGTCTGCCCCCCCTTCCTCTGAAATTTCTTCTTCCTCTTCCTCTGGAAGAATCTTGAGCATGATTCTTCTCTCTATGTGCAAAACATACAGCTTATTTAGAAGACACAGGGGTTGTCTTCTTTCCAAAAGCCTTCTCTCTTTCTACAAAATTTTTCTCAAAGGAATCAAAGGTGATCTTCATGAGGTTTCCACTTTCTTGCAATGACTAAAGGTAATGTGAGTAAGTGGGATACAATGCCTTAACATAAGATATGATAGGTATGTCAACTTCTACACCAGTATTTTTAATGCCATGCATGATAGATCTTACTTCTGATGTTAAAGTAAGAGGGTCATCGTTTTTCAATTCAAGGCTGAACAAATTAATCATTAATTGAAAATTTTCAAGTTTTGAATGTGAGTCATAGAGTTATTTTAATTTTCTTAAGGCTTCATAGGCATTTGAAAATGGTGTAATATGGAAAATCACCTCTTCATTTACAAAAGCTACAATCAAGGCATAGGCCTTGCAATTCTTGTTTTCTGTAATGGTGATCTCCTCATCTGAGGTGGCCTTTGTCGGTGGATTATCCCCTTCTCCTTCACAAATTCCTCTCCACAACTCATTAAAAATGAGAGTGTTCTTGATTTTTAGAGACCACTCAAAATAGTTATCCTTGCCAATGAGAACCACTCCCACTATGGAGATGAGTGAATGCATCATAAAATTTGATGTGGCCTCAAAATAATTAAAAAAAAAATTAATGTCTTTAAAGACATTCAATATAATCTCTCAATATATCTCCATGACATATTATAGAAATATTACATAATACTCACATTACATACCACACATGGTCCATATAACATATATTATAATAATGTCCCACATAACGTATATTATAATATGCCCCTCAAAAATAACTCAACGTATTTTCCATCGATACCCTCTATTTAATATATGTGCCATGTAAAGGATTATGGTATTAAAAATAACTCCAAATATGATCTTGAAAGGATAATTCATAGAAAACTAATGCATGCATCATTCAAATTATGTTACACCAGCCATTCAAATGTGCATAGATAATTTCAACACGCCTTTCAACACTCCATTCACTACAAGATCATTCCTTCATTAACCATTTCTCCAGTGATACATTATATCCGGAATGCACCTGGAGCAGACTCGGTTGTCCTGCTACACATCACCGTAAGATACAACTTGGAGTGATAAAAACTACAGCATATGGAAACGCACTGTGGGAGGAGCAGGTCAGTGAAGTACAACGTTCAGACAACATGAAGGAGGGATGATTGAGCAGTAGAGCCAACTATGGGCATGGTCAGCACTACGGAAACATTTGGTAGGGGCATCGATTGTGGTGTATGAGGGCTGATTGTGTGACTTTTTACATCGTGGGAGGGAGGCTTCATTGTGGGAGGAGGGCTGCTTGGTATATGCTTTGCAGAGGGTTGCACGAGGAGTCAAGGTTTTGTATTGTTGAAACGATGGAGTGGTGTAGAGGAGTGTGGGCACTGTGATTAATTCGATGGTGAATAACCACTGTTGAGGGTGTTGTGAGTAATTCGATGGTGAATGAGGGAGAGTGCTATGAGGAATGCGTAGTGCACAAGGGACAATTCTGTCAGGATAGAGAGGCAGAGAGACAGGTCTTCCAGGAGTAGGAGGGAGTTACAAGGGAAGGAATGTTAGGAATAGAGTTGGCTCTAATACCATGTCAAATCAGGAGGTAACTCCACAAATCAAACGATGAATTTGATAGAGGGTGCTCATGAATATATACATGGAGGTGAGACTATTGGGATTTATTTCCCAATGTCTCATAGACTTCCTTATTTCCTCATTTACACTAATATACAATTTCTCCCAATCCCTTAGAATTAGGTGTCAACACAACCTATGGTGTGATTCATGCTAAAAATATTTTTATTGACTAACATAAACAAGTGACATTGTATCTGAGTTAGTATTAAGTCTAATTTCTCCATAAGAGGTCATACGTTCTAGTTTTGTTGGGATCGTTGAAATATTTTTGTCCTTTGGAAGTGCATTCTAATAATCCTTTATCAGATAGATGAAGTGCATTTTTATGAATGTGTGCCAAAAAAATGATTTTTTTAAAATCACAAATCAGAAAGGTGGATTATTTTATTGATTAATTTTTATAATTTATTATGGGTCAGTTTGAGGTATAAATTAATTTTGAAAATGGGAAAATGGAAGGAATTTCTTTGTAACTTGACAGAGGGACATCCAAAGTCATGAAGATAAGTTTTTTAGGGAAAAGAGATATTTTCATTTTTTCAAGATGTTCACTGGCTTACGAAAAGGTACAAGAAGAGGAGAAGGTGCTACTATTCAAGATTGAAGAATAGGTTGAATTGAAATGAGATTTTATATCTAGTTTGAATTATTTTGAAAAGTGGTCCACTAAATTTTTGGTGAAGGAGGTGGGTCCCTCAATCAAGTTGGAGCCTACAACAAGTTTTTGCTTGTGTATTTTAGAGGTTGGTGCCTCATTCAAGTTGGAGCCTACAAAAATTTGGTGCTTGCGTATTTTTGAGGTTGGTGCCTCAGTCTTGTTGTATCCTACAACAGGTTGGTGCCTCAGTCATGTTGTGGCCTACAACAGGTTGGTGCCTACAAATTTATTTTTGGTATTGGTGCTTACAAATTGATGTAACTAAATATTGAAGAAGGTAAAATATTTGTGGTCTCTTATGTTGATGTGATGATGGTACTTATTGATGCACTTTTATGTTTACAATTATGATCAATTGTGAAAATTTTTAAATTCGTTCACTTGGCCATCACACTGATTCACCCTCCCCTATAAGTGTGATCATTATTATAACACACTTTATTTTAATGAAATATGGATGCATGTACAAAGAAGTGTGGCTTGTGGCTCATGGGATGCTACAATACACAAATAATTATTTTTTTCTCTCTCCCTATCCACTCTTAGCTACTCTTCTCATCTATGGATCAAATTTCATTCAAATAGAATTGAACCCCTTTTCCTCCAAGTGGCCCAATTATAACTCAACTTGATATCCTAGTAACTATTAAGTTTTACTCCAAATTTTAACTTTAGTTAAAATATCAACTCTTCTAGAGAATTATTCATCATGATCATGTGGATATCTTCTTTTACATGAATAATGGGGGCTAATGTGGCATCCTATCAAATTATGGTGGTAAAAAATGGAAGTTGAAATTCAAAGTAGCATAAATTTTGCATATGGACTCTGATTGAGCTTATTCTTGTATTGTTGGAAAGGTATCTATGTGTAGAAAAACACAAAATAAAGTGTGTGCTTATTCAACAAAGTATACTCCAAAAATGTTACATTATTTGATGCCTCAAACTACTCTCAAAAGGTTTCAAACCCAAAATTGCCAAATTGGGTCCCACCAGTAAAAATGGTTCTTTAAGTCTAGATTCCTCTACCTTTTTTTCACTCTAAAATTTTCAAGATGTATGAAAAAAATGTTGAGATTCAACAAGATGATGATTCTAGTGAAAATTAAGCTCCTACGCTAGGTGGGGCCCACAGGCTATTTTTAGGTGTATGTCTATTTTTAGAATGTTGAGCATATTCTATTTATAGCAGGAGTCTATTTATATATGGTTGAGAAAATTCTATTTATAGAAGAGATTCTATTTTTAGATGCGTGGGCGAAGTATATATATAGATCGCATGTCTAAAAATAGATCACATGTCAATTATTATTAGCCCTTAATAATAATTAGACAATAAATAATAATCTATTCTCTTAAAGCACTTGATTTCAGTTAACTGATGTGGCAAACTAGTTGACTGAAGGAATTATGAGTTCTAAGGTTGTTTGGTTGGACATGCTAGTGGACTTCATTTTAACTGAGTGATACAAAGTTGTAACAGAGTTGGATGTGTAGTTATGTGAGTTGTTTTTTAGTTTAACTCAGTTAAGTGAGTTAAACTCAGTTGTGCTAGTTGTACCTAAAGATACACTAATGAGAGATCAGTGAATTAAATATTAAATTAATTCACATGGAGTGATCTCACATGCAATTGAATATTTACTACTGTTAACTACATGCATGTCAAATCCAGTGGAGACCCAATTGAGAGATAGGTGAAAGGGTTTGTTTGACTATCAGTTGTGACTATAGTGGGTGCACAAGTGCAACCAACACACATTGGAGATGCCAATGAGGATTGTGCAGTAAAGGCAAGGCAAGATCAAATTCATTCAGGGATCTTCATCAGAGGATTGTAAAAGTAGACAAGTTGTCGTGGAGCAGGCAACGGCAAGGTTGTTGACTTTGGTTAGATAGTGTGAGACAATTGTATATTGTACTGAGAGTTATTGGAGTAGAGTTTTGCATGAGATTGTTTCATGATCCATGATATATACATAATATATGATAGTGTGGTTTTTAACTTTATGTTTTCCCGATAAAAACATCTGTGTTATGTGTGATTGATTTTTCTTCATGTGTTTGCATTTGGCGATTAAATTTTCACAAAGATTTAAGTAGAAGGATTATGTATTTAACAATGGCATATAATTGTTAGATCAGGAGAATCTGGCAATACATAATTGTATTAAAATTTCTACAAAAAAATTCAATGATACAATATTGATGAGGCCTCCTAGTTTTTGGAGGTTTTTGGTCCCAAAACGCTTCTAATGAATGAGGTGAGGAATTTTTTCCTCCACCTTCTCTTGAGGGTAGCATTTACCTTTTCCCAGAAGTTCTCATGTCAACCCAATCTGTCAATGTCATGCTACCCCTGTCTTGTACGTTTAGACATCTTCTATAAAATGGTATCTTCTTCAACTCTGCCTAAACATCTGGTGCGAAATCCTCTATAGAAGGAAGGACATGTTCCTTTCACTGCTCTAGCATGAAAGGCTCACAAAATTTTGAATTCTCTACGTTCACCATTTAGTAAATGTGTGTGTATGGAACTACACAAGTCTATAGGAATTATTTCCAACATTTTCCAGTATCTCAAATGGACCATATCATAGAGCCTTGATTTCCCTACAAGGATCATATAGCCTCTCCTTGTTTAATTGTAACCATACTCTATTTCCCTCATTGAAGAAATTATTTATCCCATGTTGATCATGTATGGCCTTATATTTTCCTTGTGACTTCTACAATTTTTCTTATACCTATAGATGGATATGCTCGATCACCTAAAGAAAGAAAAAAACTAACCTTAATAAATCCCCTCTAATATCCTCCCTCACTCCTCCTTTTTTCCCATATGCAATATCCAAAGGTGAAGGTGGAAAATATCCAAAAAAAGTTTCAAATGGAGACTTACCAATAGAAGTGTGGACTTATTTATAACAAGATATATATATATATATATATAGTATACCAGATTTTTACCTCAGGTCTTTAGATTATTTTTATTGTAACCCCTCAAAAGTTGCATCGTAGTCCTATTGACTACTTCTATATGTCCATTTGACTATGGATGTAATGTTATAAACCTCTTCAACTTAGTGTCCATATTCTCCATAATGTAGTAAAAAATACACTGAAAAATCTTGTGTCCCTATCTGAAATGATGCTCCCTGGTATCCCAAAGTGAACCCAAACTTGTCCAAAGAATAATTTTACTACTTCTTGTGTGTTGGTGGTATTTTTATAGGAAATTATAACACACATCTTGTTGAACCTATCAACTACCACGAGTAGGTAGTCATGTACCTTCCTAGTTGTTGGTAAACTTGCCATAAAGTCCATGGAAATTCTTTCGCTAAATGAGTGGGTATAGGTAAGGTATGATACAGAACGTGTTTCCTATTACTAGACTTACGGGTACAACAAAGAATGTGTCCTCTTATCAACCTGGCTACATGTTCTTACATCTTAGGCCAATAAACATACCTCACCAAGTTGGCCATTTTCTTCCCTACAACAAAGTGTACTACACTATTAGAGGTGTGAGCTTGTATAATCAGTTGTAGTTTCTCACCTTTAAGAATTCATAACTTTTACATCATGTATATTAACTCATCTTGGAGATGATAGTTAACTATGCTTTCACCATCGTGCACATGACCTAGGCTCTACAACTAGTGAAACACCTCCTTGAAGTCCTCATCCTTTGAATATGCCTCTCTATATTCATCATGGGTGGATGGATCCATGCGCATCAAAGCTCCCAAAGCTATGAAATTTGATGTGGCTAACCTTGAAATAATATCATCCGATTTTTTTATGTTTCCATTCATTCACCTAATCACTAAATGCAACTACTATGGAAACCCCATCCACTTGTAATGTTTGGCATGTTGTAAATTAGTCTGGTCCTGTGTGTACTATATTGGTTGGTGATATATGTGGATCATTGTGTCCTTTAGCATAAGATAATGTTTCCACTTCTTCATAACTTGCACAAATGAAATACTTTCAAATACTTTAGAATGGTAGCATACAAGGCTTTCTCCCTGGATTAAGACTACTCCCATAGCATACACATATGTGTATGTCTCACTTCAAAGGACGAATGCGAGTACGATAATGCTAAAAATGGTGCTTGACTGATAAATTTATTTAACTCCTCAAATTCCCTCTTCTAACCATTTCCCCATTGGAAACTCTTTCCACTTGCTATTATGGCATGGAGAAGTGTTGTTATTGGTAAAAACGAGGCAATGAATTTCTTGAGGTACTATGTTGCCTAAAAAAAACTTTTGACCTTAGAAACATTAGTAAGAACCACCATTTCATGATGATATCCATCTTGGAAGGACTTATCTTCATCTCTCCTCCATTGATCACATATCCTAGATACACTAAAGACGGTTATGCAACCTCACACTTCTCGAGATATTTAGTAGTTGCTGCTTCTTTAATGTCTCTTGTTGAAATTTGGGTAGCTCGAAAGTTATTTCCAAATGGAGAAAGTAGAAAAAAATGAGGCTTGTGGGAAAGATACCCAATTGTTGGGGACTTGGACCCAAAGCAGTGGGCTTGGAACCTAAGGAAACTAATATTTTAATCTAATTTATTGTTAAATGGTTGAGTGGGAAAACCCCTATTAAACAAAGGGTTCCCTAAATAAGCTAAGAGAAAAGTACAAATAAAAAGAAAAAGGAGAGGAAAATTACGAGGTTGAAAATGACTTCATCTTATGGAAAAAGGAGCTAAAGTGACCTAGTCGCAACAATCTAAGGAGGGTCTAGTTTCTTTATGATTTGAACAAAATTACCGATCAAACAAGAAAATTAACTGGTGCCCCTTTTTTTGAGATAGCAAAAAAACACCTTATTTTGAAAAGTGGTGATGCAGAATCACCCCCCCTTTTTTAGCATAGTTTTGGCACTTTATATTTTCTTATGATTATTATTATTTTTTTTAAATGTCATGATTTTTATGTCAATTTTGAAAAGTGGCGATGTAAAATAACCTTTTTTTTAAAGCATATTTTTGCAACTTTTAAATTTTCTTTGATTTTTTTTTCAAATGTCATGATTTTCATGCTGATTTTGAAAAGTGGTGATTTCTAATTTATCAAGTATGAGCATTTTTTTTAAAATGTTAGTGATTTTCGTGCTAATTTTGAAAATTGTTGATGCAACATCAATCATTTTTGTTTAGAGTGGTGATTTTCATGTTAGTAATAAAACATAAAAATAAAATAAAATAAACATGGAAAAAAAATATTAAAAAAACCAATAAAAGTATAAAAAACAAAAATAACTTGTAAAAATAAAAAATTTAAACAAAAGAACTTAATAAATAAATAAATTCAAAAAATAGATAAAAAAAGAGAAAAAATTTCAAAAAAACACATAATTTAAAGAAAAAGAAAACAAAGTAACAACATAATTAAAAAAAATGATAAAATAAAATAATTCAAATAAAAAAATTAAAAAAAAAAATTTAATTAAAAAAAAAAAGTATATATATATATATATATATATATATATTCAAATAATTAAAAAAACATAATTACATTTTTTTTTTAATTTCAAAATAAAATAAAAATTAAAAAGAAAATAATTAAATTAAAAAAACTTGTGCCCAGGGAGCTGCAGGACATGACCACTGGACAGGGGGGAGAGTTGGCAGCTCTTCCCTCGCTCGACAGCTGAGCCTTGCAGCCCCTTGGGCGGTGAAAGTCGATTACGAGAATCGACCTCCACCGCCCTGGGGCCTGCAGGGGAGAATCAAACTCTGTCGCCCTAGGGGCACGCGATTCAGCTGCCAGGAGGGACGAAGAGCTACCCGACTATTACAACACACCCGAGGCGGTGACACATTTATACATTTTTTAATTTAAATATAATTTTTTATTTTTATTTTTAATTTATTTATTTTTTAAAATATTTTTCTTAATTTTCTTTAAATTTAATTTCATTAATTAATTTACTTTTTATTTAATTTATATTTAATTTTTTTTTTTTTAAATAAAAATTATTTTTGGTTTTTTTATTTGAAATATATATATATATATATATATTATATATATATATATATATATATATATATATATATATATATATATAATTTAAATTTAAATTTTAAAGTTTAAAATGTATATTTTTTTAATTTACATTTTTATTATTTTAAAAATTTTATTTTAATTTCTAAATTTTATTATTTATTATTTTATTATTTTAATTATTTTAAAAAAAAAATTGTTTTATCAATTTTTTTTATTATACGATTTTTTTATTCTTCATAAAATTGGTTTTTTTGTTTTGGGTTAATTTTTATTTTTTATTTTTAGATTGTGTGTTTGTGTTTTTTTTGCAAGTGATATTTATCTTTAATACCATGCCTAAAAATCATTAGAATTTATCTCATAAAGGTGATATTTTATTTTTAATGTCATCCTTGGATTTTGAAGGCTTTTCAAAGACATGATATTTGATCTTTAGTACCATACCTAAAAATCGTTGGAATATTAAGAGTTTTGATATTTTATCTTTAATGTTATGTTTATCATTGAAATTTTAAGGTTTTTTATATTCATGATATTTTATCTTTAATGTCATTATTAAAAATTGTTGACAATTTACCCTGAAAATAAAAAGATGTTATTCTAGCATCAACACTCTTCGTTTTAAAGGGGCTTTTTGCATACAAAAAATTGACAATGTTATTCCAACATCAACACTTTTCGTTTTCAGGCTGTTTTTTTCACACACAAAACTGGCGACGTTATTCCAACATCAACACTTTTCGTTTTCAGGTTGACTTTTGCACACAAAAGTCAGCAATGTTATTCCAACATCAACACTTTTTCATTTTCAAGATGTTTTTTGCAAAAAAAAAAGAGGCTTTTACTTTCATTTTTAAAAAATGTTGAAATTTTACCATGAAAATAAAAGGTTATTCTAGAATACAACTTTTTGTTTTCAGGTTGTTTTTTCATGGTTTTTTTATATTTTTTTTTTTAGAGTTATAATAGTTCTCGTTTTATCAGAAACTTTGTTTTAGTTCAGCTAAAGGAATTGTTGCCAATATGAAGAAGGAGATCAAGTTAGCAAGCAAGTGATCGAGGTGTGTTGAAGTGAGTTTGATGGTTTGATATGTGGTGATGGTAGCCAAATTCCATATGGGCTACAAGGTCACTGTTCGCAAGGGCATAGGGCCATAGGAAGCCACAACCCTTAAAGTAGTGTCACAGAGCCAAAATAGTGAAGGCAACGAAATAAGACGAAGTAACAAGGTTCTTGGAGGTTGCTCAAAGGGATTTAAGAGTTTTTTAAGGCCATTCGAGGTCAATATTGTAGAATCTGTAGGTTTGTTGTTACCTGTGCTAGAAGAGCTCAGTTGGGTAGACGTTTGGTAGCCATAATTAGGGAAGGACACAAAAAAAGTGCCTAGGTGGGTAGGTTGAAGCCTATAGCTAGAGAAAAGAGGCCTAAAAGAGGTTAGATTAGTTGGACAAAGATCTAGAAGGAGGTCATGAGTTTTCAAGAGGCTAGTTGAGTTGTACATCAAGGGATGAGCAATGCTTACTGTTGTAATCCTAGAGACAGCCTAGAGTTGCCATAGACCAGTGCCTAGGACATCTTATATAGCAGAGAGACACGATTATTTAATGGGAAGGATCTCAGCGAGACCGAGCTCTCGGGCTATTTCTTTTCAAATAAGAGAACTAGAATTTTAGTGGTATCCAATATTTCAGAAGCTTAAAGCTGAAGGGGCAATTCTGAATAAACAAAATGTTAAGTCCCGACATAAATGCACAAGACAACTCCAAGACAGTTTGTTGTAGCAAGGGTTGAATTCCCGAATAGTTCACAGAGAAAGATGATATAAAAGTATCTACTGAGAATGTAGAAAGGAGGAGATATTAATTGATATAAAGACAGTATTCAGAAACATACGTTAACATGTGATGGGCTTAAACATTAAGAATCCATACATGGAAACCACGTTCGTAAATAATACTTCATAACATTCAACATAGCAGAAATGCGAATGAGGTGAAAATGGAACGACATATTACATCTGAGCCATATTTAAAGTGTCGAGAAGCTAATGAAATAAGTATCCACAGGGATAAATTCATAACAGAAAGCAGCCAGCTACTCGCATTCCAGAATGTAATATCAGATATATGGATATAAGCAAAACGAATAACAACACTACAGCACACCAGAGAGAATAACACACTATGAAGAAACAAGACCAGAATCCTTATCCGAAACAAAACTTCTTTTCATTGAGGCCCTACGGGCTCTTTGCATTCATATTGAGACTTTCACAAAATGTTAAACAAGAAGGCACTACACAGTATTTCCTCCAAAATTTTGGAACCTATCTTTCTTCTTTGATCTACCTTATATAGGATCCCTCCCATTTCAGCGAGAAGACATTTTGGGAAAATATCTTCTTCGCATGGGCAAAATTTGTTAGATGTCATTTTCATAACAACAAAATTTCATGATGGGGAATCAAACCTCCCATCATGTGTAAACGGGCCCCAGGCCATTTTCAAAACAGAAATTTAAACAAATGTTTGATGTAAAAAGTAAAATGCAAGAGTGGGGGAAAACAACCCACTCGGAACTTTAAAAGAAATAAACCAAATGAAAGTGAAATAGGTCATTAAGACCATATCATGAGTTAACAGAAGAATCACTGGCGAGGCTGAGTGGAAGCAGTTGCAGATTCAGGCGGAGGCATGTTAGCGGATGAACTGGTATGTTGACTCATAAATTGTGTCAGTCTCTGCTGACTCTCCACAGTTGGCTCGGGCATTGCTGAGAGCCCCTCCACCTCGATGAAGGCTTCGCCGAGAGTGTGCAAACCTGCCTCAGTAGGGAGTCGGTGCCTGATCATGTAAAGGAGATTAAAATCCTTTTGAAGGACCGTCACAATTGTATCGGCTTTGAGCTGAGTTGCTTTTCCCATCTGGAGGTTAGTCCGATCTCTTTCCGTTTGCAAGCGCTCTGTGTATTGGTCCAGAGGCAAAAGCACAGCAGGAGCGGTCGGTTCCCAGCAGGAAGGGAGTCCGGCTATCGTGATTTCATCCCATACCTCGTCAAACCGTTCAACACTGTCGCCCACCCGTTGAAGGGCTCTTGAAGCTGCTGCTCGGGCCTTCTCCTTATTGATGATCTTATGACATTCAATGACCTCTGTAAATCGGCTGGCGATATCGTGTTTCTCCAAGTCATTTTCCCTTAACGCGTACAAAAATGAGATGTAATCCCCAGCATGTTGAGCTCTTTTGGGCAGATCAATCCCCGCCTCCTGCAACTTTCTACTTAGATAGGGAAAAGTAGACTTGAGCTCTCCTATCATTGTCAGAAACTCCCATTGCTTAGTTATGGCCGTGATTATGTCTGACCAAATTATGCTTCTGGCCTCGAGAAGGGTAAGGTTCCCCTTTGCTCGACTTCTCATGTCTGCAATGGTTTTCTGCTGCTTAGCCGTGACCTTTTTCTCGTGCTCAACTTCCTTCTGCAGCCCTTCGACTGTTCTGGCATTTTCAGCCATGGAGCTCTCCAATTCTGCGATCTTTTTTCTGGCCGTGGATGCTTGTTTCTCCAGTACTTCAATCTCAGCTCTGGCTGTAGACAGTTGTGCTGGCAGTGAGCTGGCTCCACTTGACGCTTCCGCCGTCTGGCAGCTGTGCGAATCCCACCTGGCTTGTAGCTCTGTCACTTTGCCTTGTAACTCACTGATCCTTTCGGCCATTTTTTCTTTCTCTTCCCTCTCCTTGGATAACCTGGCTGACAGCTCCGCCTTTTCTTCCTCTGCCTGTACCAATTCCGCTGTCTGGACATGATGCGAGGCAGGAATACGAGCCTGCCTTTTCGCGGATGAAACTTCCTTCTGCAACTGCTTTATGAGCGCTGCCTGTGCGCCTTTTCCTCCTTCATCTGAGTTCTTGATTTGATCCTGGAGATCACGCACCTGGTGTGCGTTGGCACGGCAAGAAACATGTTTAGCTACAAAGGATGCCCTCAGCTGGTCATGTTTCTGTTCTAGCTTCCTTAATGCGAGGGTGAGCTGCATTAGTTTATCCTTCATCATGTCGCAGACTCTTTGAAACAGGTCACACATGTCATTGGTCGGCACCTTCTGCATGTCAATGGCCAATTCAAGCACTTTATAGCTGGGAACATCAGAATTGGGGTCCAGGATGGCTTCCGCCATAGATAATACCAGGCTTTCAGTGTCCGCGTTGATAGAGGCAGAGAGCCTGGTAGAATACTTTTCCACATACCCCCCCAATTCAGCCTTGTACCTGTCTCGGATTACTTTGTTCGACTGCTCCCTTTCGCTCGGCCTAGACGAAGTGTGCTCGACGATGGCCTGCATGACCTCTGTGTAATCGAAGGAGGCGGCGCTGTCTCTCAACACTGTTATCCCTGCCTTGCCTTTATCGAATTCCCCAAATTTCGTGAAGGGTTCCAGTAATTTCCCTTCCCCTATGACTTCCGCTTCACTGGTGGCCGTCCTTTGCCTCTTGGGCGGTGGTGCTGCTCCGGAGGTACCTGCCTCTTCTTCACCAGTGCCCCTGTTCACTTCCTCCTCTTCCCCTGTAGCAGATGAGTCCGTCTCCATCTGCGAAAACAAGGGCCAAGTTTCGAGGTTAGCCCTCCATTCCATAAATGGCCTCGGCTCATGTATGTAGGGCGTAGACCTGTTCCTTTTCCTTTTATTTGAAATGATTTCTCTCGGGTCATAAGCCCAGCTTTTCCCCAACGTCAGGTCCATATTTTGCAGCATTTTTTCAGCAATTGGGAGGGCATGTCTCGAGTTTACCACGAAGGGGATGATTTGGGTGGGAAGCCTTAGGATGTATCCCTTCTTAGCAGGGAAAAAATGTAGCTGGTCGGCTTTGAGGGCCTGCCGGATGTATTCGAGGGCGTAAACTCGTCAGACAGGGAAAAATGGCAACCTGTATGGAGCAACTTCGGCTCCATAGACCCAAATTTCAGTACAGTCTTCAGAAAGAAACCAATCTCTGGTACATTGATATTTCCCGGCTTGCAACCATCGTTTCATTTCTGGGAAAACCCTAGGGGAAGGCGAATCGTGGATAATGGTATAGGCGATGGACATGAAAGTATTCACAAAATTCGCATAGCCCTCTCCCTTAGGTAATTGACGGACGGAGAAGTTCCAGTCGAAGACAGGTCTGGGTTGAGAATTCTCAGAATAGACCCTGTCTAACCCCAAATGGTCGAATTTATCAGCATGCTGGAATAAGAAGAGGTAGAACACCATTGAGCAGAAGCGAAATTGGCGGGCTTGTGAGAGCTCTTGGAATTGAGTTAGGATGGTCAAGGAGAGGAAACCAGGAATGTCCAGGACAACCCCATTCTGTGACATGAGCCATAGGAAGCGTACGCACACCATAGAAATGTCCTTCGGGCTCCCTATCCCCAAAAGGCCAGCGATGAGAGAGAGAACAGGGTGAACCTCTTCAACGAACAAACTTAGTGAAAACGGCTCTAATGTGGGCAGGGCCGTTGCATGGTCGACGATTATAGAAGATATAAAGGCCCGACGGGCTTCCCTCGGCTGTTTGTTGAACTGGGTTACCAAGGTTTCATCTTTGAAGCTGATATATGTGTTGCTGACAGGGAAATGAAGGGCCTGTCTGATGACATCGGGAGAAAGGGAGAAAACCTTATTCCCCTGACGGGAAACGAAAGCGCCCTGATGTACATCGAAGGCATCTCTGAGCCAGATGATGAAATCAATGCAAGAATGGACCTGGGGGGTGATTTGGTGGTAGAATCCTGACACAACAACTCGAAAACGGTCTGCATTCTTGCAATGGCGGCCGAAAAGCAAAGGTTTGATACTGCGTATGTCAAAAGGGTATTTCGGGTCGCAAATACCAGACTGCAAGTCATAGAGGGGTTCAAAACCTGGGGGGTTCCTAGACTCACGGACTTGGGGGGTTTCAGGCTCGTTCTTCTTGGGCGTTCCCCTCCCCATGGCTGACATTTTAAGAATTTGAAAAAGAGAAAGGAAACAGAGGGAAAATGGAGAATGGAATACCTGAACAGAGGGTGACAGTGCTCGGGAAAGCGACGCGGGGAACCCTGACAGTGACTGGGGTAGATCAGGCGCTCTTCCCTACTTGGTATTTGCCGTGGATAGTAACCTGCGTCCTTTTACTGGAGTGAAATACGAGAGTGAGCAGACCGTTAGAGCTAAAAGGGCGGGTGAGGAGGATGACTGAAGGCGAGTGTCGTAAGGACACTGACACTGAGACACGTGGCGCGCGGGGATTGGGGTTGTAAGGGTGTAGGTGAGCGCCTCGTGTCGGGTTTAAGGCTGGTACGGGTCTCAGTACCAGTTGATCTAATAAACTTTACCTTACCTTTTACCTGCGTATAAGCTGACCAACCCTCGCAACGTGTGATTCCTGCAGCAAATAAACACGTGAATTTCCCCGACCGAGAAGGTCCACCTCATGGTCTGCCATGTCACCGCCACGCAGCAACCTCGTATTACCTCCTTTCTAGCGTTGAGTCCCCACGCTACGTGTCACCATTCCGCGGGGGTATGGACCTCGTCCTTTCCCCGCTGCTCGACCCCCTCGGAATTTCCCCACGTGCTTTCTCATATGGCAATGGCTCCTTTTAATAGATCGGTCATGTGTTTAGCGCTGCGTCCCCTTTACTTTTATACCTCATGTTTACTTATGGTTTTACACTCCACCCTTCGCGTTATTTACCCATTGGCTTTAATACATGCGAATTCCACTACCTTATCTCATTTCGACCCACTTTTTAGAACATTTTCCTCTTTGATATAAAACATTAATGCATGGCTTTTCCAACCTTCAATACACCCGTGACTAATGCTAAAGATTGAACAACATTGGCTCCACCTCGGGACGGCACGTTTGTCCCCGAACGTGTCGAGAACTACGCAGACCGCCTGTGTATCTTCTTTGAACACCACTTTTCCAGTTCTTGAGGCTTCTCCCTGGACAGATCATCATGACTCATGCATTATTTAATAAAAAACGAAAACAGCAGCTAATGTACAATATGATACAATCAGGCTTTTTCAACCTGCTTTAGAATTGAAAGTACGGTTTGAGGAATTGCCCATTTACAGGGGCGTCCAACAGATCTCCCTGCAAATTCTCCATCTTAAAGGTATTATTTCCTCCCTGTTCTGTAATCTTGAAGGGGCCGAACCAAAGGGGATCAAATTTGCCATGCTTACCTTTATCGGCCCTTCGTACATCCCACCTGAGAACTAGGTCTCCCACCTGTAGCTTTCTATCCTTAGTATGCTAATCAAACAACTCTTTCATATTCTCATGGTATTCCACAAGTCGTTGATTTACCTGACCACAAGTTTCTTCGAGTTCCACCAGTTGGTTGATTCTCCTGGTCATACCATCAGGTTCTTCCTGAGCCTCTTGCATGAAACGAGCAACAGGTAAAGCTAATTGTATGGTGAACACCGCTGCTCGCCCATATACTAACTCGTAGGGAGATTTCCCAGTTGCCCTTTTACTAGTTATCATGTTTGCCCACAGAGCAAACTTCAGTTGGGAATCCCAGTTCCTCTGGTTTTCATTTATTGTCTTCTTTAGTGCTCTGACCAGCGTTTTGTTTGATGATTCCTCCAAACCATTTCCCTGTGGATAGTAAGCTGTTGAGTGGCCCAGAGTGATGTTATATTGCTGACAAAAATTCACAAATTTAGTAGATTTGAAAGCTTGGGCATTGTCAGTTACTATTCTAGCAGGACATCCGAACCTGGAGATAATGTTCTCTTCCATGAATTTAATGATCACCGTGTCTATAGCGTTTCATGCAGGTATGGCCTCCACCCACTTCATGAAGTAATCTGTGGCAGTCAAGATCCATTTGTGCTTCCCACTCGAAGGTGGGTGAATCTCACCTATGAAGTCAATCCCCCATTGTTTGAAAGGTTCATCAACATGTACAGGAATCAAGGGTAGGGCTGCTAACTTCTGCTTCTCAGCAAACTTCTGGCATTTGTCACACGCTCTGACCCAAGCGAAGACATCTCTAAACAATTTAGGCCAGTAAAAACCAGCCTTCAGAATTTTCTGAGCTGTGCTCCTCCAGCTATAATGTCCTCCACAAATTCCCCCATGGAATTTGGTTATTATGTTCTCCACTTCACCTTCTATGAGGCATAACAGCAGTATACCAGAAATATCTCTCCAATACAGCTGACCATTGGCAACTACATACTTCTGCGATTTCAGCCTCAATGCTCTGTATTTGGATTTATCACAGCTGGGTGGGCAGCTGAGTGTCAGGAGGTACTCAACTATTTCTTTGTACCAAGGACTAGTAAGATACTTCATCTGTATTTTCTGAGTGGCCATTTCCACCTCTTTTCCCCCTGTCAGCTCCTCAGAATCTTCATTTTCAACCATGGATAAGTGGATGCCCAAAGCTTGATGATTTGATTCTGACAAAATCTTTTCCAGCCCTTGTCCTTTAATTAACTTGGTGGGTCTGATGTCCAGATCGTATTCCTGTATCTTTGCAATCCACCTACCCCTTTTTCCTTCACTGTCGCCCTGAACGAGGATATCCTTAACTGCTGCGGTGGGTACGAAAGCAGTAACGTGGGACTGCAGAATATATATGCGAAATGCCTTGAGGGACTTTACCAGGGCGTAAGCCTGCTTCTCCAGTATGTTGTATTTCAGCTCTGCGTCATGTAGTACTTGGCTAAAGAAAGCAATGGGTTGCTCATACCCATCCTCATTTTTCTGTAAGAGGACTCCGGCTACCGTGTGAGGTGATGCAAAAGAGAAAATCATAAAAGGTTTCATGTAATCTGGCTTTCCCAGCACGGGTGCCTCAGCAAAAGCATTCTTTATCCTGGCAAAGGCCTGCCTTGATTCTGGTGCCCATTTCACCTCATTATCTTTCTTTAACATATCTGTTATGTGTCTAACTATTTCAGCATAGTTAGGAATAAATCTTCTGAGAAAATTGATACTACCTAAGAACACCTAGACCTCTTTCTTATTCCTGGGGAGGGAGATACCATTTATAGCTTCCACCCTTTTAGGATCGATTTTGACCCCATATTTAGTTACTATGTGTCCTAGAAGCTTACCCTCTTCTAATGCAAAGAAAGATTTTTGAGGATTTAGGGAAAGTCCATACCTTCTACATTTCTCAAAAGTCCTCTGCAAATGCTGAATGTGCTCGGCATCATCTTTCGAGAAAACTGTTATATCATCCAGGTACACCACCAGAAACTTGTCCTGTTCTCCAACAAAGGTTATGTCCATAGCCCTCTGAAATGTGGCTCCTGCGTTAATTAGCCCAAACGGCATCCTAGCGTACATAAATGTTCCCCAAGGCGTGGTGAAAGTAGTATTTTTCTGGTCCTCCGGGAGTACAGCCACCTGATTGTAACCCGAAAAACCATCCATCATAGACATCCTAGAGGCCCCCACTACTTTCTGCACAATGTGGTCCATCTTTGGTAATGGGTAGTTATCCTTTAGAGACACCCTGTTCAGGTTTCTGAAATCCACACACAGCCTTATTTCTCCATTTTTCTTCCGGACAGGGACTAAGTTTGCCACCCATTCAGAGTATTTCAATGGCACAATTATCTTAGCCTTTAACAGCTTCTTGATTTCCTTCTCAATGGAGGGGAGTAACAGGGGGTTAATTTTCCTGAGCTTCTGTTTATGGGGCCTTGCATCTGCCTTCAAGGGAATCTCATGCTGCAGAATGCTGATATCAAATGTCTTCAAGTCTTGATAGGACCATGCGAACACATCCCTATAAGACTGAAACAATTGAAGATACTTCACTTTGTAGTCATCAGGGACCTTTCTGGATAGCTTCACGACTTTGGGTTCAGCTTCAGTACCCAGATTTAGGTCTTCTACCTGGTTCTCATCTGCCATTTTGCTAGGCTACTTGGAGACATCATTTTTGTCAAACAGCCTTTCCAGGGGTACTAGACCTCTAGGAATGATGTTTCCCTTCAGCTGCAAAACTTTACTCCCAGCCATCTTTTCTTCCCACTGGTTTTCTGATTTATCCTCAGCGTCATCTTCATTACCACGGTCGATTTCCATATTAGAGAATTCCCCCACCGTCTCTAGAAATATTTTCACTTGTTCATCATCCTCAAACACTTTCCAGTGTTTGACATTGTCTGGAATCGATGGTCTGTACCTTACTTCTATCTCATACCTCAGGAGGGGATTTTGAGGTGGGCGGAAGGTACTAGCAGCCACGGCCAAGGAGTCTGCCATTCTGTTCTGCTCTCAGGGCATGAATTGAATGTTAAATGCCAAGAAATAATTCTCTACAAGATCCCAAACTTCATTTCTATAGGCCTTTAACCTAGGATGTTTGGCTTGACACTAATTTTTAACTTGTCTAACCACCAACTCAGAGTCCCCCAGCACCTTCAGATTATGTATTTTCATACTCCTTGCTGTCTGCAGCCCCAGTATGAGTGCTTCATATTCAGCCACATTATTTGTGGCCTCATATTCCAATTTGAAAGACAAGGGGACCCATTGACCCATAGGTGAAATGAGCAACAGTCCAGCCCCGTTTCCTTCCCTGGAATTTGCACCATCAAAGTGGAGTGTCCAGATTTCAGATCCACAGTTCTGCACTAATGATTCAGCCTTTATCTGACAGAATGAGGGCTCATGGGTATATTCCTGATCTTCTTCTAACATCAGACAGGAGAAATCCCCATCTCGGCTGTAGACTGGAGAATTAACCGAATCACCTGCCTTGGTGACTGTTTTAACAAATCTGGTCTCTCGGTACAATCTCCTCTTTTGGCCCCCAAAGACAGGGATAGTGGCATAGGACAAGTCCAACTTAATTGATCCTCCAATTCTGGTCCCCCAAGACCTTGACAGTAGCATACCGAAGCGGGCTGGGATGTCAGCCACTACGATATCCATCACCACACTTTTGGCAGGGATCTAAGCCATAGTAACTGCTAGATCTTTAATCATGCCCAAACATTTCACTCTTTTGGAATCAAAAGAATAGAGGTCTTTATATGGGCGAGTGATTTGGAGTCCCAATTGTTCCATGACAGATAAGGGCATGAGGTTGTGAGACGCTCCTGAGTCTAACATACAATTATGCAACAATAGATCATGGATCACTAAAGACACATAAAAGGGAGGGGTGGAGGGATCTAACTCTTCAACGTGTGGACCGAACACTACCATAGGTCTTTCTTCTTGCAGGTTACGACTGTCTGGAATGTGTGGTACATCATAAGGGGAGATGAAGGAAGAGACCTGTGACTGATAGGTAGGCTGTTTCAATAACTCAGATAGAGGGACTGGTATTTTTACTTTTCCAAGCTCTTTTTGTAAACAGAAGACAGATGAAGGCTTGTCTATTGACACTTCTTTTTCTTTTGACTCTCTACTTTGCAGAGGAGGCTTAACTTCTTTTACTGGAGGTTTATTATCAAGGGATACCGCTACTTGTGAAGACGAAGGCATTTGAATATCAGATTGCAGAGGTTGGTTAAGGGGTCTCTTACCTTTTTCTGGGGGTTCTTGAGTATTGGCCTCTTTCTGTGCAGATGCTGACTTTTGGGGTGTGTCCTCCTCTTCATCTTGATTGCGGGTTCTTTTTCTGGACGACCTGAGGTCATATTTTCTATTAAACTAGGCTTGCATGAAGTCAACGAACTATTTGCAGTAGTCGTCGATCTCAGGCTCTTCGGTATCCTCGTTGTTCCTTATTTCAGAGTGAGCTTGTAGCTCCCCTTCCTCACTTTCTTGTACAGGGCATTCTATGTCATCACTGTCTGAGAAGACGGGGCATGCCTCATCTTGCTCATAGGCAGAATCTCCAGGAGAAGCCTCCACTTGTCCCTCCAAGTATAAAGGATGCGGCACCTGATCTTGTTGCTCCTTCTGTCCTCTCTGCAGAATCTGCAAGGGTGATTTCTTGTATTGAGGATTGAACCCCCTGTTTGGAGCATTCTAGAAATTCTTTGGGGGAGAATTCTTGGCCTCCATCTCCAACTTGACCAGCTTATTTGAGAGATTCTTGATCATTCTATTCATCTCTTCAATCTTGTCATTTGCCGAATCTCTATCTTGACTTGAAGTGGATACTTCTTCTTTGCCCCTTCTTCTAGTATCGTGTTCTTGTTTCCCTTTGGACTTGCCAGTTGAGACAAAATTTGCTTCTATCTCCAAAGCGTCTGTCTGTGCGTCGTCCAGAGTGGCTGGCTTTCTCTCTCTTAGTGAGAAACCAAATTCAGAATCAAATGCTGCCACAAAAATGACCTTGGCAGTGGTCTGATGAGGCTTCATCTCGGTTGGGAGGCTCAGGTACAATTTGTTAAATCTTCTGATGAACTCTGATACCCCTTCATTTTTCTTCTTTTTTAGAGTGTTAAACTCGGTAAGGACATCCCCATGATCCTTCCTTTCCCCCCACTTTTTGATGAAAGCATCCTCCATAGCCTCCCAGCTGTTGATGGAATTAGCTCCAAGGGTTTTAAACCATTTTTTGGCTTCCCCATCTAAGGATTGCACGAACAACCTTAGAACTACGTCCAAATGCTCAACATTAAAATTCTCTGCCAAGGAGCAGAAAATTTTGACATGCTTCTGTGCTTCAATGCCATTCTCACCATTAAATCTGGGCAGAGTCTTTAAATAATCTTGTGGCATGTCATTTAGTACTACAGGTAGTTGTAAAGGAGCGTATCTGTTTTGCAAGAAGCCAGGGACATTCGCCATTGGGGGAGGGGGTGGTAGAATGAGAGCCTGAGCTGTGAGTGGTGGAGGGGAGGGTGGAAGTGAAGTATGAATAATGATGGGGATGTAGTGAACAGCAGCTCGGGGGGTTGATGAGAATGTTGGGCTGTCAACAGCAGATATTTCAGTAACTTCCTTGACCTCTTCAACTTCAGGGGTAGGGTGGAAAGAGTAATGCGGAGTGTAACTAGACTCGGCTTCGTCTTTGATATGGACACCTCCCCGAGGTGGGCTCTCTGAATAGTAACCAGTATCTCTTATAATAGGGTTAAAGCCTTGTATTTGGGTGATTTGAGAGGAAGAGGACTGAAGATATGGGAAGTTTTCTAGGGAGAATTCAGGAATCTCGGTATGAACTGACTGCCTTTCCCTCCAGCCTTTTCGATGTAGGATTCTCTCTGGGTCAGACACAGAGGGCGTCCTTGACTGAGATGTATCTGACCTTAGGTGTCGCTTACGGGGAGCCAGGACTGCAAATAGGTTTTTCTGTAATATGAATGTGGAGTCGCCAAGGTGAGGGGTACACAACTCTCAACTCTTCGTGCTCACCTAACCGAAGAGTGGATGGGTTTTGTCGAGGCCCAGGGATTTAAATTTCTTCAACTTCGTTCCCCAGCAGCGGCGCCAAAAAGATGTTGTAACTCCTAGAGACAGCCTAGATTTTCCATAGATCAGTGCCTAGGACATCTTATATAGCAGAGAGACACGATTATGTAATGGGAAGGATCTCAGCGAGACCGAGCTCTCAGGCTATTTATTTTCAAATGAGAGAACTAGAATTTTAGTGGTATCCAATATTTCAGAAGCTTAAAGCTGAAGGGGCAATTTTGAATAAACAAAATGTTAAGTCCCGACATAAATGCACAAGACAACTCCAAGACAGTTTGTTGTAGCAAGGGCTGGATTCCCGAATAGTTCACAGAGAAAGATGATCTAAAAGTATCTACTGAGAATGTAGAAAGGAGGAGATATTAATTGATATAAAGACAGTATTCAGAAACATACGTTAACATGTGATGGGCTTAAACATTAAGAATCCATACATGGCAACCACGTTCGTAAATAATACTTCATAACATTCAACATAGCAGAAATGCAAATGAGGTGAAAATGGAACGACATATTACATCTGAGCCATATTTAAAGTGCCGAGAAGCTAATGAAATAAGTATCCATAGGGATAAATTCATAACAGAAAGCAGCCAGCTACTCGCATTCCAGAATGTAATATCAGATATATGGATATAAGCAAAACGAATAACAACACTACAGCACACCAGAGAGAATAACACACTATGAAGAAACAAGACCAGAATCCTTATCCGAAACAAAACTTCTTTTCATTGAGGCCCTACGGGCTCTTTGCATTCATATTGAGACTTTCACAAAATGTTAAACAAGAAGGCACTACACAGTATTTCCTCCAAAATTTTGAAACCTATCTTTCTTCTTTGATCTACCTTATATAGGATCCCTCCCATTTTAGCGAGAAGACATTTTGGGAAAATATCTTCTTCGCATGGGAAAAATTTGTTAGATGTCATTTTCATAACAACAAAATTTCATGATGGGGAATCAAACCTCCCATCATGCAGAAACAGGCCCAGGAGCCATTGTCAAAGCAATTTAAACAAATGTTTGATATAAAAAAAGTAAAATGCAAGAGTGGGGAAAACAACCCACTCGGAACTTTAAAAGAAATAAACCAAATGAAAGTGAAATAGGCCGTTAAGACCATATCATGAGTTAACAGAAGAATCACTGGCGAGGCTGAGTGGAAGCAGTTGCAGATTCAGGCGGAGGCATGTTAGCGGATGAACTGGTATGCTGACTCATAAACTGTGTCAGTCTCTGCCGACTCTCCACAGTTGGCTCGGGCATTGCTGAGAGCCCCTCCACCTCGATGAAGGCTTCGCCGAGAGCGTGCAAACCTGCCTCAGTAGGGAGTCGGTGCATGATCATGTAAAGGAGATTAAACTCCTTTTGAAGGACCGTCACAATTGTATCGACTTTGAGCTGAGTTGCTTTTCCCATCTGGAGGTCAGTCCGATCTCTTTCCGTTTGCAAGCGCTCTGTGTATTGGTCCAGAGGCAAAAGCACAGCAGGAGCGGTCGGTTCCCAGCAGGAAGGGAGTCTGGCTGTCTTGATTTCATCCCATACCTCGTCAAACAGTTCGACACTGTCGCCCACCCGTTGAACGGCTCTTGAAGCTGCTGCTCGGGCCTTCTCCTTATTGATGATCTTATGACATTCAATGACCTCTGTAAATCGGCTGGAGATACCGTGTTTCTCCAAGTCGTTTGCCCTTAACGCGTACAGAAATGAGATGTAATCCCCAGCATGTTGAGCTCTGTTGGGCAGATCAATCCCCGCCTCCTGCAACTTTCTACTTAGATAGGGAAAAGTAGAATTGAGCTCTCCTATCATTGTCAGAAACTCCCATTGCTCAGTTATGGCCGTGATTATGTCTGACCAGATTATGCTTCTGGCCTCGAGAAGGATAAGGTTCCCCTTTGCTAGACTTCTCATGTCTGCAATGGTTTTCTGTTGCTCAGCCGTGACCTTTTTCTCGTGCTCAACTTCCTTCTGCAGCCCTTCGACTGTTCTGGCATTTTCGGCCAGGGAGCTCTCCAATTCTGCGATCTTTTGTCTGGCCGTGGATGCTTGTTTCTCCAGTACTTCAATCTCAGCTCTGGCTGTAGACAGTTGTGCTGGCAGTGAGCTGGCTCCACTTGACGCTTCGTCATCTGGCAGCTGTGCGAATCCCACCTGGCTTGTAGCTCTGTCGCTTTGCCTTGTAACTCACTGATCCTTTCGGCCATTTTTTCTTTCTCTTCCCTCTCCTTGGATAACCTGGCTGATAGCTCTGCCTTTTCTTCCTCCGCCTGTACCAATTCCGCTGTCTGGACATGATGTGAGGTAGGAATACGAGCCTGCCTTTTCGCGGGGAAACTTCCTTCTGCAACTGCTTTATGAGCGCTGCCTGTGCGCCTTTTCCTCCTTCATCTGACTTCTTGATTTGGTCCTGGAGATCACGCACCTGGTTTGCGTTGGCACGGCAAGAAACCTGTTCAGCTACAAAGGATGCCCTCAGCTGGTCATGTTTCTGTTCTAGCTTCCTTAATGCGAGGGTGAGCTGCATTAGTTTATCCTTCATCATGTCGCAAACCGTTTGGAACAGGTCGCACATGTCATTGACCGGTACCTTCTGCATATCAATGGCCAATTCGAGCACCTTATAACTAGGAACATCAGAATTAGGGTCCAGGATGGCCTCTGCCATAGACAGTACCAGGCTTTCAGTGTCCGCATTGATAGAGGCAGAGAGCCTAGTATGGTATTTTTCCACGTACCCCCCTAATTCAGCCTTGTATCTGTCTCGGATTGCTTTATTCGTCTGCTTCCTTTCGCTCGCCTTGGATGAAGTGGGCTCAATGATGGCCTGCGTAACCTCTGTGTAATCGGAGGAGGCGGCGTTGTCTCTCAACACTGTTATCCCTGCCTTGCATTTATCGAATTCGCCAAATTTCGTGAAGGGTTCCAGTAATTGCCCTTCTCATATGACTTTCGCTTCACTGGTGGCCACCCTCTGCCTCTTGGGCGGTGGTGCTGCTCCGGAGGTACCTGCCTCTTCTTCACCGGCGCCCCTGTTCACTTCCTCCTCTTCCCCTGTAGCAGATGAGTCTGTCTCCATCTGCGAAAACATGGGCCAAATTTTGAGGTTAGCCCTCCACTCCATAAATGGCCTCGGCTCATGTATGTAGGGTGTAGACCTGTTTCTTTTCCTTTTATTTGAAATGATTTCTCGTGGGTCATAAGCCCAACTTTGCCCCAACGTCAGGTCCATGTTTTGCAGCATTTTTTCAGCAATTGAGAGGGCATATCTAGATTTTACCACGAAGGGGCCGATTTGGACAGGAAGCCTTAGGATGTAGCCTTTCTTAGCGGGGAAAAAATGGAGCTGGTCGGCTTTGAGGGCTTGCCGGATGTACTCGAGGGTGTAAACTCGTCGGACGGGGAAAAATGGCAACCGGTATGGAGCAATTTCGGCTCCATAGACCCGAATTTCAGTGCAATCTTCAGAAAGGAACCAATCTCCGGTACACTGGTATTTCCCAGCCTGCAGCCAGCGTTTCATCTCTGGTAAAACCCTAGGGGAAGGTGTGTCGTGAATGATGGTGTAGGCGATGGACATGAAAGTGTTCACGAAATTCGCATAGCCCTCTCCCCTAGGTAAATGACGGACGAAGAAATTCCAGTCGAAGACTGGTCTGGGTTGGGAATTCTCAGAATAGACCCTATCTAACCCCAAATGGTCGAACTTATATGCATGCTGGAACAAGAAGAGGTAGAACACCATTGAGCAGAAGCGAAACTGGCGGGCTTGTGCAAGCTCTTGGAATTGGGTTAGGATGGTTGAGGAGAGGAAACCAGGAATGTCCAATACAACCCCATTTTGTGACATGAGCCATAAAAAGCAAATGCATACCATAGAAATGTCTTACGGGCTCCCTATGCCCAAAAGGCCGGCAATGAGAGACAGAACGGGTCGAACCTCTTCGACGAACAGACTTAGTGAAAACGACTCTAATGTAGGCAGGGAAGTTGCCTTGTCAACGG
Organism: Pinus albicaulis; assembly: GCA_034641835.2. Taxonomy (NCBI): domain Eukaryota; kingdom Viridiplantae; phylum Streptophyta; class Pinopsida; order Pinales; family Pinaceae; genus Pinus; species Pinus albicaulis. The sequence continues at coordinate 734,835,855 of CM076579.1, forward strand.
TTATGGAGGATATGAAGGCACGGCGGGCTTCCCTTGACTGTTTATTGAACTGGGTTGCCAAGGTTTCGTCTTTGAAACTGATATATGTGTCGTTGGCAGGGAAACGAAGGGCCTGTTTGATAACATCGGGAGAAAGGGAAAAAACCTTTATTCCCCTGAGGAGAAACGAAAGCGCCCCGATGTACATCATAGGCATCTCTGAGCCAGGTGATAAAATCAATACAAGAATGGACCTGGGGGGTGATTTGGTGGTAGAAGCCAGACACGATAACTCGGAAACGGTCTGCGTTCTTGCAATGGCGGCCAAAAAGCAGGGGTTTGATACTGCGTATGTCAAAAGGATATTTTGGGTCGCAGATACCAGACTGCAAGTCGTAGAGGGGTTCAAAACCAGGGGGGTTCCTAGACTCACAGACCTGGGGAGTTTCTGGCTCGTTCTTCTTTGGCGTTCCCCTTCCCATGGCTGACATTTTAAGAATTCGAAAAAGAGAAAGGAAACAGAGGGAAAATAGAGAATGGAATACCTGGACAGGAGGGTGACACTACTCGGGAAAGCGACGCGGGGAACCCTGACAATGATTGGGGTAGACCAGGCACTCTTCCCTACTTGGTATCTGTCGTAGAAAGTAACCTGTGTCTTTTTACTAGAGAGAAATACGGGAGTTGTTACCACTAGAGCAGGTTGTTCAAGTTAAAAAGGCGGATGAGTGGGATGACAGAAGGCAAGTGTCGTAAGGACACTGACAATGAGATGCGTGGCGCATGGGGATTGGGGGTATCAAGGTGTAGGTGTGCACCTCGTGTCGGGTTTAAGGCTGGTACGGGTCTCAGTACCAGCTGATCTAATAACTTTACCTTACCTTTTATCCACATAGGCTGTCCAATTCTTGCTGCGCGTGATTTCCTACGCCGAACTAACACATGGCTTTCCCCGTCGTGCGGGTCCACCTTTGCTCCCCCACGTAATCGCATCCCGCTGCCTGTTCTTACTATCCACTTCCTGCGTTAAGTCTTTACCATGCCACGTGTCACCAGTCCGCGGGGGTATGGGTCTCGTCCTTTCCCCGCTGCTCGACCCCCTCGGACTTTCCCCACGTGCTTTCTTTCGTGGCGGCGGCTCCTTTTAATACATCCGTTAGTGTTTAGCGCTGCATCCCCTTTTACCTTTATATTTCCTGTTTACTTATGGTCTTGCACTTCGCCCATTGCGTTATTTTCCCATTTGCTTTAATGCATGCGCATTTCACTACCTTCTCTCTTTTCGACCCATTTTATTGGAATATTTCCCCTTTGATATAAAACATTAATGCGTGGCTTGTCCAACCTTCAATACACCCGTGACTAATGCTAAAGATTGAACAACATTATAGATCGGTGGGCTAAAGGATCAGTTTACTATAAGCTACTACAAGTTGATAAGGTAATCATAGGCCTAAGGGAGTAGTCCAAGGCTTCCTAGAATCTAAGTAGATGTCTACATGGGTAGAAAATGGACAAAGAAGTTTGTAGCAATAGAATAAAGTGGGATACAACAAGGTACAACAAGAATTTTGTTATAATTAAAGGATAATGGAATAAATCAGGTGAGTCAAGTTCTTGCTAGTCATTTTTGTAGGTAAATTACAACCATTTGTATTTGTATATGGGCAGATGAGGACTTGATGGACTAGGCCTCAAACCTAGGGTCTCAATCAAAGGATAAAGTATGTATACTAGCATTGTATCAAGATTTTTAAAGGGCCATGATCCCTTGTACGAGGGCCCTAAAGCTTACTTCTTGATGGCCTAATAAGGAACATGATTTGGGCCATAAAATATTGTGTACATTTGTTGATCTCATTGATATTAAATTCCATTATGTAAATTACTTTGTTATTTGACATCTTTAGCGTGTTTGTGTTCCTAGATATGGAATAGAACTCACCTAGAGTGCAAGGAAATTCCAAAATCTCTAGCACCTACATCAAATGTAAGATGTGTTCCTTATATATAGCATTGTACATCAATATATCATCCAAATAGAAAAAAATTAATAAATATATAAAAGGGTGCAATATATCATTCATCAACCTCATATATGTAATTGGTGCATTACATATGCCAAATGACATAACTAACCACTTATTTAGACAATTTAATCACTCTTAAAAGAACTAAACCGCAACCATTAATTGTTAACTAGGGTAGGTCTTTTTATTCAAAGGTGTCTACACTATCTGTGCCGACACATGAATTGCCAAGTAAAAATGTAAAAATGTTGTTGAACACACTTGCAGGATTTTAAAGCTTTCATGCATAAATTACAAAAACACACTCCAGGAATGAAACTCACTCAATAAAGAAAGAATCCGCACTCCATAAACTTTAGAATATAAATAGGCACGCCATGCATCATTAAATAAATTGCAACAGTTAATTGAATATTATAGATCTGACCAATCTAGTGTAACAACATATAATGAATCTAAAAAAAGAAGTGTGACTGTGCTACAAGATATGCAATGACAATAAAAAATTCACACCAATATAAAAAAAAAGAAATTAATCTACTACTACTGTGATCCTGGCTAAAGAGGAGGGCCCTTCCTCCCTAGCAGGGTGCAAGAATGGAACAGAAACTAGTTAAAGAGTCAACACGAAATCTGTAAAAACATCACCAGATGTGCACTATATTAAAATAACTGAAGAATACAAGATCAAAATTTCGGTATTGTTCCTATTTTGACATTCCCTTACCATGAGACTGATCCTTTTTATAATGTATTTTACAAGCCCCAAAATTAGGGAACGAATCAGTCATGAGAATCTCGGGATTCTTATGCTGATTGAATTAAAATAAAATAGAAGTTGTTACAAACCATTTTCATTTAAAATACCTATGATGGTTACACCACCCTTGTAATCATAACTACTCAGATATTTCTTCCACCATCAGCATAGAGTTACTTTTCATGATCTTCAACAACTGTCTTAAAAATAACAGCCATGGTCTTTGACAGTTTGTGATGTAGCTACAACTTCACGGTGTAACAACAAACTCGGGGTGTAATAGAAAATTTGGGCTGTAACAACAAGCTCAGGGTGCAACAACAAATGTCGGCTTGATGGGGCCTAGACCCAGGTTCAAAGTTACTGCGTTGTCCAATAAAACCCACTATTACTAGCCCTTTTGGAAATGACCTACTTGTGCAGATCGAAGTTTCATCTGAGGAAATATTAGGGAGTGCTAGAACCAGGTTTTTGCATCTAGAGGGATAAAGGATTGTGGCTTTAGGGAATTTCCTTCTTAAAATATCTTTGCAAGTTAGATCTATCAATAATACAAGCATTTTTCAACACATATGTTGAACTTACTAACAAATTGCGTGATATTACTTATTCATGCATTAAACAAAGTAAACAACCATAAAAAAGACTGTGATATTCATTTACAAATAAAAAAACCTTATTCAACACAGACATTCATAAACAGTAAGTAAAAGAAAACACATTAGTAAAACTCAGATCTATCCAAGATTTCTTTCATTAATAGCATGATCCTTCTCATACATTCAGTTCCACCCTGTGCACACAGCTGCAAGGCCATGCAGACACAACTACAGGGGTATCTACACACAGCTACAGGAGCCTTTCCTATAACCCAAAACATAGCCTCTAACTCAAAACAATCTCACATCCGAATGCATCTCATTAGATCTATCATTTAGGCTTCTTCTTTGACCTCAATCTAGACTCATATAGGTTTGGAATTTACAATACCATGGTCCAAAACCATGAGTAGATTCCAATGTTCACAAAATAATCCCATCACATTACATAATAAGGGTCTTTGACCCACCCCAAATCCCCTATGACTCAAAATAGACTCCACGTTGCATGCTCTTCTCCTTGATCTATAGAGTCTTTCTTTGCTGCTTACTTCACGAGGATCCCATCTCCAACAAGCCCCCAACACAAAACTGTGACATGTCCTGAGTCTCAAAGTTGGTGCACCATCGATATTTTCTTTGATGCCACTAAAGGTATCCTTCCATGGTGGAACCGCTTCAGTGCACTACTTTCTTTTCACATTCTGGAACCTCGCTCGCTTGAGCCATGCTCGCCTGTATCAAAAACGCATTTATAATCTTATGCCCTTCAGTAACTACGAGACGAATTAAGACTCGACGCCGACCATGTATTCATTACGAGCCACCAGGGATGGAGTAATCTTTGAATAACTTTAATATACTACCATTAATATGACTAAGGAAAAATTCCCCATTCATCTTGGTGATTTGAACTGTGCCTCCCTCCGACACTTTTCAGACTATATATGGACCCAACTAGTGCATTTACAACTTTCCTGGGAACTTCACAAACTTGTTTTCATACAAAAGCACTAGGTCATGGTCTTTGAATGTATTTTTCTTAATATTTCGATTATGTCATTGCCTCTCTCTTTCCTTCTGGACCTTCTGACGAAATCCAGCGATGAAACGATCTTCTTCCAACTCGAGCAGTTGCGCCAATCTCTTCTCCATAATGTCGTTGTCTTCCATATTCGTCACTATTGTGATGCAAAGACTAGGTACAATATACTTCATCGACAGCACTTCTTCCTGTTTATGCACTAGTCAGAATGGGGGTTTGGCCTCTCACCTTCTTACATGTATTTCTGTAGGCCCATAAAACAACAGGAATGTGTAGATCCCAATCATTTCTGTGAACGTGGCATACTTTTTTCAGTGCATTCTCTATTATTTTATTGAAAGCTTCGACCGTCCCATTCACTTGGGGGTGATAGGGTGTACTCTTTTGGTGACCCACTTGGAACTCTTCGGTCAAGGATTTGATAGTTCTATCCAGGAAATGCGTACCCCGGTCGCTCATGAAAATTTTTGGACAGGAAAACTATGATACAATATGCTCAAAAATGAATTCTTTCGCCGTGTTTGCAGTACAATTCTTCACTAGTTGTGCCGCAGCCCACCGAGTGAGGTAATCAGTCGTAGTAATAATGTACCGTGCAACCGTTTCCTTTCCCAGCAGATCGATTAGGCCCACAATATAATAACCCATTTATCGAAAGCTTGCAATGTAACTTGGGGGTGAAACGCCATTTCATCTCTTCGCGACGGTCTTCCAGTCCTTTGATAGACATTACATGTGCTACAATACTGCTTCAAATATTTATGAACCGTAGGCCACCATAATCTAGCGAGTAGAATATTTTGTGCAGTAGCTTTTCCAAAGTAGTGACCTCCAGCTACATTTCCATGCACTTCAACCAGTATGTTGTGTTGTTCATGCTTAGGAACATATCTTCACAGGATCTCATTAGCCCCCATTTTATATAGGTGTCCTAAAATTAGAGTAAAACTTCCCGCGCTTACAATTGTCTCTTTCCTCTACTACGTAGTGTATTCCACAGGTGCAATTCTTGTCAAGAGAAATTGAATGATATCCAAGAAATGCTCATCTAAAACCTTGATAGCGAACAACTGTGCATTAGGTAATCCTTCCTCAATATTTGTTGATTCCTCTGCTATCTCTATTATGGATAGATGATTTGGTCTGACATTTAATCATCTTGGCTTGAGAATTACTTCTAAATCATATTCTTGGAACAACAACAACCATCGGAAAATCTTCCCCCCTAACATAGGCTAGTTGACCAGGTACTTCAAAGCAGAATGATCTATGAACATTTTGTAGTGCGCACCCAATAGATAGTGTCATAATTTTTTCAATGTGTATACCATTTCCAACTTTAGACAACTTCTTGCTTGCAAAAGATACATGCTGATAAATATCTCCTTCTCCAGGTTGCGCTAACACAACTCCCAAAGCTATGTAGGACACATCAACGTGTACATGAAATGCCTTCTTCCAATCTGGGAAGACGAGAATAGGCACAATCACCATTTTTCTTTTAGTATATCGAGACTCTTTTGACGATCTTCATCCTAACAGAACTTGAAATATTTCTTTAATAATTTCTCCATGGGCACAGTAATCTATGCATATGCCTTAATGAAGTTCCTGTAATAGCCTGTATGTCTGAAAATTGTGTGTAGCTATTTTACACTTGTTGGGGGTTCCAAATTGATAATCATAGCAATTTTCGCAAGGTCTACCATCAATACCTATTTGCACACAATATGTCCTAACAAAATACCATATGGTATGCAGAAAATGCACTTCTTTAGGTTTAAGGAGATTTGATACTCCCTGCATGCATCCATCATCAAGCGTAGAATAGAGACATGATTCTTTAACATGCCAAAGATTTTCCAATCATTGAAATATACTTCCAGGAACTTGTGGATACATTCTTTGAAATCTGCAACAACAACCGTGGAAAATATAGCTGGCACGTTCATCAAAAAAAATGGCATGACAGTGTACTAAAAGGACTGCCACTTGGTAGAAAACGGTCTTGCTCCTATCTTCCGATGCAATCCTAATTTGATTATACCTTAGAATCCATATGTAAATGAGTAGGCTTCCTTCCCACCAACATTCCCCAATACTTCGTCTGTGACTGGTGTCGGAAACGGATCGTAGACAAATGCATCGTTTAACTTTCGGAGATCAACATAAATTCGTATATCACCCTTAGTATTATTTTCTTGGACCACCATGGGGCTAAGCCACTTAGACTCTTTGACTGGTTTAATGATGCCAACTTCAAGAATCTTGTCGATTTCTTCCCTCACTTTCTCCTTGTACTTTTGGTTCAGCCGATATGGAAGTTGCTTCACTGGCTTCACATCAGGCTTCAAAGTGATGTGCATCACTACCAGATCACCCACAATGCCTTTTAATTCTAACATTTTTTTAGGGAACAGGTCCTAGTATTCATCCAGTAGTTCACTAACCTTGATGACTATGTCATCATCCTAATAGTCCCCTATCTTGGCAAATTTGGGCTCTGCCTCTGAGCCTATGTTGACTTGTTGAGTCCTGATGGGTTGTGCTACATCTGATATTGATATATCAAGACCTAAAACCTCACATTTTCCTTCTAACTCAGGAATATTAACGTCGCGTGGATCCTCCTCACCTTCCTCTGCAGTCAAATTGTAAAATTCATGGTCTTGTTCCAATGCGCAGCCCAATTAGGTTGTACCAACGTCCTTGGCTCCTTGGTAATTCAGAATACTCCTTACTTAACTTCTTTAAGGGGCTCATTAATACACTCCCATCCATCAACAGAGCATTATGTTAATAAGAACCCTTCTATCATCTCGTCCCAATTCGTAGCACCATGTCGCAACTCTGTTTCAAGATACCACTACTAAGGTATCTGTTAGAAAATTATATATTACAGAGCAATGCAACACATAAAATATGCGGAAAACACAAGAACAGAAAACACATAAAACTAGAGAGACACAAATATACGTGGTTCACCCAGTTTGGGCTACGTCCACCTCAAACATTCAGTCCTTCCTTTCTATTATCCAACAAAATGAAGAGACACACCCTACAGCGGATCCTTCGTAATATCCTATGTTCTCTCTCACAGTCTCCCTATATGTTTCTTGCTCTAAGAATACACATACCATACACATTCGTAATACAGTACCCTCATACAAAGCGAGGGGTTGCCTTCTAGGGCAAAAAACCCTAAAATAAACATAACTTCTACCGTCAGATCATCTGCCTAATGAATGGCCCATATTGACTAGAAATTACTATAATTTTACAAGGCAATTTTGCATCTATTTTTAGCTTTGGGGGCATTGCCCACGAAACCCCCCACCAGGCGAGGCTCCATAAAGTCACAGCCCCCCCTGGACACCCCAAGAAACTTTTAATTAAGGGCGGAGTTATCGCCCCATTAAGGTACAGGGATCCAACGCTATGATACAAAATAAATAAGATAACAGGCTCCACACCCAACAATCTCCCCCTTGGAGATTGATTGTAGCAACTCCACCGCTACTTCATTTTCTGGACAATGACTCCTATTTGGACCTAGTTGTTTCTCATCTTCATCATCATCCTTGAAGACCAATTGAAATTGAGCATAATCTCAGTTTCTCCCTGGTTACAACTTTTGTTAGCATATCTGTAGGATTTTGGCGAGTGTGTATCTTTTCCAGCTTCAACTATCCATCTTCCAATATTGACCGTATGAAATGGTACTTGAGTTGTATGTGTTTATTCTTGGAATGAAATGCTGAGTTCTTTGCAAGATGAATGGCACTTTGGCTATCACTGTATAACGTGCCCATATCATGCTTCTCACCCAATTCATCCTTAAACCTTTGTAACCAAATCATTTCTTTACTAGCCTCTATAACAGCAACATACTCTTCTTCTGTTGTTGAAAGTGCAACAACACTTTGGATTTTTGAAACCCAACTGACAGTTGTTCCATCTACAGTAAATACATATCCTGTAGTTCTCCTCTTGTTATCTCTGTCACCTGCCATATCTGCATCAACATATCCCTGTAGAGCAATGTTTGAACCACCAAAACATAATGCTTGATTTGTGGTACCTCTCAAATATTTGAGAATCCATTTTACTTCCATCCAATGTTATTTTCTTAGATTGTTCATGTACCTGCTTACAACTCCCACTGCATGTGAAATATCAGGCCTTGTGTAGAACATTGCATACATTAAGCTTCCAACTACTAATGCATATGGAACTTTAGACATATAGTCCATTTCTTCTTGGGGCTTGGGGCACATCTCCTTACTAAGTTTGAAATGGCTAGAAAAAGGTGTACTAACTGGTTTTGCATTCTGCATATTAAATGTTTTCAGCACCTTTTTTATGTACTCATTCTGACACAGTTTTAATTTGTGATTTTTCCTGTCTCTAGTTATTCTCATACCAAGGATTTGTTTTGCGGCTCCCAAATCCTTCATTGCAAATGAATTTTCCAATTTTATTTTGAGCACATTTATTTCCTGCATGTTAGACCCTGCAAAAAGCATGTCATCTACATACAATAACAATATAATATAGCTGCCATCATCTTTCTTTTTCAGATAAACACAATGATCAGAGTGACATATATTATAACCTTGTTCAGACATATACCTGTCAAATTTTAGATATCATTGCCTTGGAGCCTGTTTTAAGCCATACAAGCTCTTCTTTAGCCTGCACACTAATTTTTCCTTCCCTTTGACCTCATATCCTTCTGGTTGCTTCATATAGATCTCTTCCTCCAAATATCCATGGAGAAATGATGTCATTAAATCTAACTATTCAAGATGAAAATCTTCTATTGCTACAAGACTTAAAATAGTTCTTATTGAAGTCATCTTAACAACAGGTGAAAATATTTCATCAAAATCAATACCTTTCTTTTGTGCCAACCCCTTCACCACAATTCTAGCTTTGTACCTTTGTTTTCCTCCATCTTCTTCCTTCAGCCTATAAACCCATTTATTCTGCAATGTAGTTTTACCTGCAAGAAACCTAACTAAGTCCCAAGTCTGGTTATGCATTAAGGATTCCATGTCTTCTTCCCTGGCTAGCTCCCACTTCTTCTTGGTTTCAACCTACATTTCTTCTTCATAACATTCAGGTTCACTAGAATCAGTCAACAATAAATAATATGATGAAGGAGAGTATCGCTCAGGGGGTCTACTTATCCTAGTAGATCTTCTAACACCACTTTTAGGTGTTTGAGGTGCCTTCTGCTGTTGTGGTGGTTGTTATTGTTGTGGCTGTTGATTGTTATTATTTTCAGGCACCTTCACTTTTTCTGTGATCTCATCAGGAACTTTGTATTCTTTTTTTTCTTTTTCCTATTCCTTTTCATGCAACTGATTCTTATACAATACCTTTTCATTGAATATTACATCTATGCTCCTAATGATTTTGTGATTTTCATAATCATATAAGAAATAACCAAAATCATTAACACCATATCCAATAAAGGTATATTTCTTTGATTTTTCCTCAAGCTTTTTCTGTTTTCTTTATTGATATGGACAAAGGCCTCACAGCCAAAAGGCTTTAAAAAAGAGGAGTTTTCCTTTTCACCTGTCCATGCTTCCTCTAGAATACCACCATCCAAGGAACTTGAAGGCCCTATGTTTATTATATAAACATCAGTATCTACATCATCTGCCCAAAATTGTAAAGGCAATCCTGCATGCAATCTCATGCACCTTGCACGCTCCATGATTGTTCTGTTCATCCTTTCTAACACACCATTTTCTTGTGGTGTTCTTGGAACTGTCTTCTCTCTTCGAATTCCATGTTCTGAATAGTACCTATCAAACTATTTGCTGCAATATTCACCTCCTTTGTCTAATCTGAGACACTTCAACTTCTTTCCTGTTTCAATCTCAACCAAATATTTCCATTTCTTGAAAGTATCAAACACATCAGATTTATTCTAAACACAATAAATCCAAGTTTTTCTAGTTGCATCATTAATAAAAGTAACATAATAATGAGAGCCACCAAGAGATGATACCTGAGTAGGTCCCCATACATCTGTATGCACAAGCTCTAATTTTTCGCTCTTATTTTCTTTCCCAACTCTAAGAAATCTGACTCTCTTCCATTTTCCATAAACAAAATTCTCACAGAAATCCAAATCAACATTCTTCAAACCTGGCAAAAAATTTCTTGAGTGAAGAATCTTCATCCCCTTCTCACTCATGTGTCCGAGCCTATGATGCCATAATGTTGCATCTGCTCCTTTGGAAGTTAAAGAATTAATAGAGTTAGAAATACCATTGCATAAATACAATTTACCAACCTTTTCGCCTTTAGCTATTACCAGGGCTCCTTTGGTGACCTTCCAAGTTTTATCTGTGAAAGTTGTCACACGACCTTCACCACCTAACTGCCATGTTGAAATCAATTTTTTCTTCAGATCTGGAACATGCCTTACCTCCTTTAATAGTCATTGATTTCCATTCTATTGTTTTACAAGAACTTTACCAATTCCAACAATTTTACAAGTTTTATCATCACCCAAACAGACTTGTCCAAAATCCCCCTGAACATAGTCATGAAAATATTTCTTATCTGGTGTGGCATGGAATGAGGCCCCTGAATCTACTACCCAAGAATCAGTAAAATTTTCGAAAGAAAGAATCAAAGCATCTAGTAACACATCACCTGTAACATTTGCTTCATGATTTTTTTCTCGTTGTGCATCTCCTTCTTTTCCCTTATGAGATCTGTAGTCTTTCTTCAGGTGTCCTTTATTTCCACATTTCTAGCACACTATCCCCGATCTAGACTTGGATCTACCTTCCCTTGATTTACTGCGATATCCTGAGCTCTTTCCTCTTTCCATTTTTCTTCCCCTAGACTCTGCACTCAAAGCATTACCCGATGTCTCACCGAAGCTTTTCTGTCACATTTCCTCGCTAAGGATAGCACCGACAATATCATCAAGCTTTAAAGTACTAGATCCAGAGAAAGAGTTACTAATGGCCATAACTAAACCATTCCAGCTTTCTGGCAATGAGCACAGAAATAAAAGAGCCCTAACTTCATCATCAAATTTTACCCCTACAGAACTTAATTAACTGGTAACTGTATTAAAATAATTTAAATGGTCTGCAACAGATCCACCTTCCGACATCTCCATATTAAATAAATGTTTCATATGAAATACCTTGTTTGAGGCCGAGGGTTTTTCATATAGTTTCTCCAATGCCTTAATCAAACCCTCTGTTGTTTTTCCCTTAGAAATATTGAAGGCTACCAACCCCGCAAGGCACAACCATATTGTTTCGAGTGCCTTTATATCGAGAATCTCCCATCTTGCATCTGTCATAGCCATAGGCTTCTTTGTTTTTCCACTCAATGGTAAGTATATATCTTTCTGATACAGATAATCTTCCATCTGCATCTTCTACAGTGGGAAGTTTTGGCCATTAAATTTCTTGACCCTAAACTTACCATCTTCCACCATTGCTCCCACTCGAACTAGGAACCCTTATTTCCTGCGAGTTTATCAAAAAAATAGACCTTCGACTCTGATACCAGTTGTTATAAAATTATATATTACAGAGAAATGAAACACATAAAATATTCAGAAAACACAAGCACAGAAAACACATAAAACTAGAGAGACACAGATATACGTGGTTCACCTAGTTTGGGCTACGTTCACCCCGAACAGCCAGTCCTTCCTTTCTATTATCCATCAAAATGAAGAGACACAACCTACAATAGATCTGCTGTAATATCCTCTGTTATCTCTCACAGTCTCCCTATATATTTCTCACTCTGAGAATACACATACCATACACAATCGTAATACAATACCCTCATACAAAGCGAGGGGTTGCCTTCTAGAACACATATTTCATTAAACTTCGAATTAAATAGTGGATCTAGAATTTCAAAATAACCAAATAATTCAATTATAATGATATCCTTGTAATAAATAAATTCCAATTTTAATGAAATATGTGTTCTAGGGCAAAAAACCCTAAACTAAACATAACTTCTACTGTCAGATCATCTGCCTAATGAACGGCCCAAATTGACTAGAAATTACTATACTTTTACTAGGCAATTTTACATCTAGTTTTAGCTTCGAGGGCACTACCTCCGAAACGCCCTACCAGGGGGGGCTCCATAAATTCACAGCCCCCCCCTGGACCCCCCAGGTAGTGTTTAATTATGGGCAGCGTTGCTGCCCCATTAAGGTACAGGGGTCCATTGTTGTGATACAAAATAAACAAGATAATCAGGCTCCACACCCAATAGTATCATCTCCAAGGAATGAAAGAACGTGTGCATCCATTCTCGTTGAGGTTTGACACCCCATGCTTTAGTCCATCGAACCAAATTATCGCGAGGATCCTTCTGAACATCGTACTTCTCCATGATCTTCATATCAACGTGACAAAACCTCAGCCTTATCAACTTTCAAAATTCCTTCCATCCTCCTAAAATTTCTCTGTGTGCACCCCACCATCAGGCTAGATTATACCTCAATGTGAAGTCCAAAGTTTTTTATCTCTGGTCCTCAGGCACCTTTTTCTCAAATTATTCCAAAAATAATACAACATTCCTTGTGCCATCATAAAAATGTAATTCTCACACTTCTAATCGAAAACTATGCATAGATTTGGTAAACCTATTACAACGCTTAGTGGTTACTTCATGCAATCGATTCTTTATGTGCTCCAACTCGTCATCAAAATTTGAAACACACGAGCTATCGTGCTCCCAACATATTCTGCCATTCGTGGTGGGGTTAATCCAATATTCATCCTAGGTGGTAAGCTTATATATTTGATCAATATCATCATCCCTATACTCATGCTGAAGAGGCTTTGTATAGCATGCACCTTTGGAAGGATCTAATGGCACAAACAACTCATGTACCATCCTTTTAGATGATCATCTGCCTCTTCTTCAGGTTGATTGTACCATCCATGTCGTAAGCCCAATAAAACACCAATAATGCAGGATATTGATTACTATCATCAACGATCTCAATAACTTTGAAGTCGACCAACACGCTAGCTCCATCAATATTTACGATAATCCCTTGCAATCGCCCCATAGGAATGGTATTCTGTTGATTTTCCATCCTTAGCTAAATTGGATACCATTGCAGCGTAGGCCTACCCATTCAATCCCATGTCTCCTTCAGCAGAACATTGGCATTTGATCCTAGATCCAAAATAACTTGATCCATCTCATAATATCTGAACTGTCTAGTCAACTGCATCTCCTGGTCGGTTCTCTTCTAATTCTTGTACACATTATTTATTGCGCATTGTTCTAGCTGCAGTATTTCCTTGCCACCGCAGTTATCTATCATCTCCTGCAACCCTTTTACAACCTTCTGGTCCCTTGGAAATTTCATACACATCTGCAAGAAGGATGCCAAGATAGACAAATCAACTTCCTTTGCTTCAACATTCTCCTCAAGCTTATTCTCCAATGGAAACATTTGTCTCTGCACGGTAGGTGGTGAAGCTTTCAGAATCATAAATGTCTTCTTTGCTTCCATGAATGTCTCTTTCTTGCGCTCTACATTAAATCCAACATTATTATCTTCTAATTTCCTTACCCAAGTCTTCATCACAGTATTTTTTCCTTCTGCATGGTCTCCTCCAGTATTCACACCACTACGGATTACTATGTTAATGCTTGGATCTGCCTGACGTGGTTCAACTCTCATCATTTTTATATTCTGAGTTGGCTGCTGGATGCGCTTCTCTTGAATTTTAGCTAACAAAATGGGACATTCTTTGATTTCATTACCAAATTCTTGACAATACTTATAGAATGTTGTAGTAGGATTATGACAATCCCTGGAAAAATTTCCATGATGTCTATAGTTGTAACATATTCTTTGTCCTTATCCATGACCAATGCCTCCTCCTCGACCATGCCCTTGGCCTTGGAAATCTCTGCACGTTGTCGTCTAACCCAAAGCTTTGTGCCTTTATACCTGTATTCAATATGCACCAAGATTGTTCTGCATCATCATATCATAGCTCTTACAATGTTTCTAATCATGTTCTGCCGAACTGCAGAAATTGCTGAAAAATTGCTTCAGCGATCTCAAAAAATTTTGTAGTAGATGAAAATAATCCATAGAATGCTAGCCTACAAAATTTCATAAGCTACACCATACATTGGGCCCTACTCCTAGCCTAGCACTCAATCCAGGTTTTTAATGGATTCAACATCCTAGTGCCCAAATAGTATCTATACATAGGGAACTACTCTTTAGAGTGACCCTCTGCTTTGCACTTGATACACCACACTTCCGAACCTATATCAGATTGAACCTCCTTTCCCTTCTTTAGATCCTAGAACTCCATATGAAATTTTTCCAACTACGTATGAATTTGTTGCACTCCTATGCATGTATTAACTACTGGCAAAGCTTCAAGCCCAAACAACAGACGATATTCCGTTTCAATGTAAGTACCCCAATATGTTTTGGATATTTTACCGCTTTGCATAGCAACATGTTCTCTTTCTTCAAACATCAATCTGAGCGCATATGTAATATACCATTTTCACATGATAACATTTTAATCCAAAACTTTAACGAATTCAGGTACTTACCTCTAGGGCCTTTGAAGAACTTGTGCTCTGCTTCACTATGCAACATAGTATTCACGATCACGAACTCAGTAATAAAACATCCAAGGATATTGTCAATACAATAATCAACAATGCTCGTGATCTATTTATCAATATTTTTCAGCTTCTCAATGAGATCTGGGGTCCACGTAGTTAGCTTATTATTTAATCGACCCATATGTGCAGCTAGTCTTGATATTCACTCGTATAATTCAATATAAAACGATGCCACAAATATCTCACATTGATTTATATAGATATAATTTTGTAACCAATGTTTAGTATATATGCACAGGTTTTTTTTCTTTCACAACAAAATCGCATTCTTTTAGACTTACCATTCTTCAAACTCTTTCTTAGATGAATTCCACATCTAGCTATCCCTCAGTCAGATCCTAGTCCCAACAATGGAACCATTTGTTGGCTTGATGGGGCCTAGACCCAGGTACAAAGTGACTGCGCAGTCTAACAAAACCCACTATTACTGGCCCTTTCGACAACGACCTGCTTGCACAGATTTAAGTCTCACCCAGGCAACATAGGGGGATTCTAGAACCAGGTTTCTGCTTCTAGAGGGATAGAGGATTTTGGCTTTAGGGATTTTCCTTCTTAACAGAACATCGCAGGTCAGATCTATCAATAATACAAGCATTTTTCAACACATATGTTGAACTTACTAATAGATTGTGCAATATTACTTATGCATGCATTAAACAAAGTAAACAACCATAAATAAAATTGCATTATTCAATTACATATCAAAAACCCTTATTCAACACAGACATTCATAAATAGTAAGTAAAAGCAAACACACCAGTAAAACTCATATCTATCCAATATTTATTTCATTGATAACCAGATCCTTCTCATACATTTAGTTCCACCCTAGGCACATAGCTACAAGGCCATGCGCCCATCCCATTACATAATAAGGGGATTTGACCCACCCCAAAGCCCCTATGACTCAAAATAGACTCCGCGTTGTGCACTCCGCTCCTCAATATGTGAAGTCTTTCTCTGTTGCTTACTTTGCGAGGATCCCATCCCTAACAAAAAATCACTACATCAACCATCTACCCCTGGTCTTTAATTATTACAGCAAAATATGAAAGAAAAAAATCCAAAATATATCTTCCAAAATTTTCTTGGTTAATCTTTCCAAAAAGATATTGTTTCAGTAGAAAATGGCATAATAATATGTCAGAGAAAACATTTCTTCCATAACCAGGGAGAGTGGCATTTTGTCAAGGAATTCATAGGTTTAATGAATGGAAATGACCAAAAATAAGGAAAAATGTGCTTGGAATATACTTAAATACTGCACGTAACATCTCCCCCCCATTTGAAGCCATGACATGTCCTCATGTAGATTCTTCAGAATGTTTAGGTTTCCTATCCATGGTAGCACTGGTATATCGCTGATGTAATTATGTCAAATCATAAGCACCAACAATGTCTTCGTCAACTAACATGTATCCTTGAGTAGACATCAGATGATGTGGACATGATTTGTCTTCATATTTGCACAGTTGGAAGCGGGACTGGTATTCCTCAACTAGAAGCCAAATCAAAGTAAACTTGGATTTGAGTCCTATATAGAAAGCTCCCATTATTTTCACAATTCGTGCATACTCATTGACTTGAGTAACAAATATCACAAAATTAGAGAACACAAAATGATCCATTGATTTTAGAGTTTCATTTCCAGCTTCTGTTTGTTTTATACATCCTACTAATGCTTGGCTTTTCATCTTTGAAAAGATATTAAGGCAAAAACCAACAATTCTTCTCCTATAGAGGGTTGATTTCTCCACCATGTTAGCGGTACTAATCAAATTTATGAATTCACACCTAATCTCTATATCCATACTAGGTTTTGACCTTATCCAAAGGTTATCCTTCTCTTCATTTGCAGTGGATGAGTTCATGGAAAGATGCCAAGCAACTTGATTTCTCATAAAATATATGAAAGCGCGTAGCTGAAAATCCCCCATATAGGAGAAAATGTGTACAATCATATGCAAAATAGCATTCTACTCAAATATATTATTTAGCAAAAGTTCACATAACAAGCTTTGTTCATCAAAACCGCATGAGTGAAAAAAATTCAAGAAATTTCCAGTGGAGTTACTCTGATAGGGTATGTTCTCATAGATAGCCTTCAACTTAAAAAAGATAAAATTTCTCCTACAAGAAAATTGGATAAGGCAGAGATGGCACCCTAAAACCTAAAAGGTTTAAGATGAGTCTGTACATTTTACCTTTTTCTTCAGTCAATTACTTGACCTCTTGTTGTAGTTTTTGTAACTATTCTTCCTTTTCCTTCTCATTTTTCTTTGTTTCCCACTTTATCCATTCTTCTGTCAACAATTCCTCGGCCCACCTATCCTTAAGAGAATGCGTGGATTTTTGATGTTCTTCTAGGGAAATCACTCCCTTTTTCAAGGAGAGTGCCAATTGTTTCCATTTATGCAATTATGATATCAACAGAATTCTTTTTGAGTGCCATTCTACTTCAGGGTCTCGTGTTATTTCATATGCAACATTAGTAGAGGATGTAAAAACATCTCATGTTTCGAGTTGTTGTTCCTCAACTGTTGGTTCTTGTGTAAAAATAGCCTCTTCAATAGGTTCTTGTGGAACAAATCTTACTTTTTCTTCCTAAAAAACACTATTCCTCTACTATTGTTTCTTGTGTAACATCAACATTATTTATAGGTTCTTATGTTTCAATTCCCCAATTAAATTACATGGAATTATCCATTTCAACTATTGGTTCTTGTGTAACAGTAGAATCATTAATGAGTTCTTATGTATCCGCCTCCCATGGTTCTGTTTGAGTTTCTTTCGATATGGTGTTTGCAACACATATTTTATACCCTTTTGTTGCCAATATATTACCACATGTTGTACATACAGGGCCCTGCATAGTTTTTTCTCCCAAGTTATCAAAAAACTATGCCAGAGTATCAAGACCCAGAACCCTTATTTCCATTTTTCTACCCTCTAATTGTTGCATCAATGCCTTATTTTCTACTTCTAATTATTTTATTTTAAGCAACAAATTTTGGGTTTTGTTCCTACCTGGCAAGGGAGTATCCTCCTGCTTGGCATGTTCCTCTTTCTTTTGTGTGCTTGAATTCGTTTTAGACAATGTTGAGGGTTTTGGTCGAGTGCCAACCTTGACCCTCTTCTTTGGTATTCTTCCACCTATTTCTTTCTCCAAAAATCTATTCCTGATTTTGATTCCGTATGATTGCCGCCATTCCTTAGCTATCTCAATTTATTTCGAAGCATCAGTGGAGGTTTCAACTCGTTTCCAGCGTGGTGTTATTGTCTTGTTTTTTATGAAATCCTCCTAGATTCATCCCCGCCACTCCAGGAATTCCATTATGATCAAATTTATAAGTCCATTATTAGTGATATAACTTTTCAGGTGCGAGGCAATCTTTACCGCAACAGTGATATGCTTCATATTTTCCAACAGGAAGTAAGGAAGGTTGATCAGTTTCTTGTGTCATATATTATTCAATAGTGGAAAATGATAGTTAAAAACTATCCTTTCTTGTCCCTCACATGAAATATATTTAATGATAAAAAAGGCAACATAATTCCATGGATGTGGAAGGGAATGGTAGTCAATTCCCCTACCCTTCTTGACCAATTTTTCTTCTCCCTAAAAAAATTCATTTTTGAGGGATAAGTCATTAATTTTATGATTGAACCATTTCTTCCCTTCAGATTGAAGTGTTGATACCCTGGAAACTACTTCCTATGTAACCTCGAGCTTTAAACCTCTGGCCTCTATCTTATTCTATCCAAGATTATCTTGCACTTTTATAAAAAATTCTCTTCTTTTCTTTCTAGGACAGATGTTGTGGAAATATTCCTGCAACAAGGAAGTTAATTATTTCTGCATACCCCGGTGAGTGAGATGAAATAGTAAAAATATATTCATATGGAAAGGAATCTTCAACATGCATGCATTCATTGTCAACGTTCAGCCTAGAAAGAAAATCAACCACTACATTATCTTTCCCAGGTTGATCTAGGATTTTATATCAAAATTTTGTAACAACAACAACCAATGTGTAACCCTACCATTATTAATTCATTAAAAAAAATGGCAGAGTGGTCAGTGTGCACAAATATTTGATAACCTGTAATGTAGTGCCTAAATTTATTAATAGCATGCACTACTGCAAGAAATTATTTCTTTGTAACCATATAATTTAATTATCATGGAGTTATATTATTTCTAATGTAGTATGTGGCATAGGGTTTCTTATCTTCTAGTTGGCCTAACACAACTCCCACAACAGTATCTGATGCATATGTGGCTATGTGAAACGACAAATTCTAGTTCGGTCCTCTCAAAACAGGAGCTTCTGTTACACACTTCTTTAACTCTTTAAAGGCTGGCTCACATTTCCCTGTCCAAAAAACTTCCACATCTTTATTAAGAAGAGAAAATAATGGGGATGCAATCTTTGAAAAAATTTCTATATGCCTTTTGTAATACCCTACTTGTCCCAGTAAGTTGCGTACCTATTTTTGTGTTTTGGGAACTGGAATTGTCAGAATCACTTCTATCTTAGTAGGATCTACTTTTATTCCTGCATCAAAGATAAAATTCCCAAGCACAATACCTTCATTCATCATCATGTGACATTTTTCAGTGCTTAAGGAAACATTAGTTTGTACACATCATTCTAGAACTTTTTCAAGATTGCCTGATGTTTTTTCAAATCCGTCACCATAAGGTGTAAATTTGTCCATGAATACTTCTAAAAAATCATTTAACAAGTTTGAAAATATCCCCAATATTTCCCTCTAGAAGGTTGTTGGCGCATTACAAAGTCCAAAAGGGAGAACTCTGCATGAAAAATTCCCCCAAGGGCAAGTAAAGGTGGTTTTATCCTAATCCTCTAGGGAAATCTATATCTAATTATAACAACTAAACCCATATGTAAATGAAAATAATTTTTTACAGAAAAGGTGTCAAGGACATGATCTATGAATGGAAAAGGGAAGTGGTCCTTTTGAGTGGCTTTGTTAAGTTCTTTATAGTCTATAGAGACCCTCCACTTGTCATTCTTTTTAGGAACAATAACAACCGGAGATACTCACTAACTGCTAGAAACGGGATAGATGAAGCTGGCATTTAGGAGATTTTGCAATTATTCTTTTATTACTTCCTTAAGTGTTGGGTTCATGTGTCATTGTGGCTGCCTAAATGGATTGCAATCCTATTTTAAGTAGATATGGTGAGTACACAGGCTAGGGTGAATTCATCTCATGTCAATGTAATCCCATGCAAATGCTTTTTTATATCTCTATAATAGTTGTAACAACATTATGTTCTATTTAAGATTTGGATTAGGATTAACATTCACATTTTTCCCTGGTTCTATTTCAACCGAGATTCTCTTGATATTAGGAGTGGTCTCCACATGTTCTAGGAAATCTTCCACAACATATTCTTCCCCCAAGTCTTCATTAGAAATAACAACAAGGGAGTTAATGATAAAACCATTAATAATATTGCCTTTTGTTTCATCCTTAAAATATTAATATTTGTCGAGAGTGAGAAGTGGATGGGAATAATCTTATTCAGATTAAAATTCATCCCATAAGGGATTTCCCAAATCCTTACTTTTCTTTTCAGGGGGTTAAATGATGAGATTATTCATGGCCTATCCATCTGAAATTGTCATGAAGCTCGACCTATAACCTATAAATGAATCTGTAGTGGCCAATCAGGGACTTCCCAATATCAGGGGATTCCCCCCCAAGTTAGATTTGGTTAGTAACATAAGAAAGTTTGCTAGATATCTGCAATAATCCACTGAGATGACTAAGTCTTCTAACACCCCTTCTGTTTTAACACGTGATCTATTTTCTAATTTTAGCATTGTAGGTGTTTGTCTCAACCCATGCAACCCTAAAGTGGTAAATATTTCGTTAGTCATTACATTGATTGCTGCCCCTAAATGAATTAGTTTGTTTGGAATGGTCATCTCATCAATATAAACATTTAATTTGGGGTTCCCTAGATAATTATATTTAGTCAAAGGAGGCTGACTAGTCATTAGTTCTGACAGTTTTCCCATAACTTGGATAGTGACAGGGTCTTTGAGCTTCCTTCCATGTTTTCTAACACACGGGTCCCTTACTGTTTTCACATAGATGGAAACATCCTTAATGGGTTGCAACCGAGGAATTCTTATGTGTAGGTTCTTTAACTCCTTGAGAAAATCAGATTCAAGTTGTAGTAGTAGCAGATAATTTGGGATAGATGGGAGGGGTAGTAGTAGAAGCTGATGCAAGAGGTGGAAATTGTAACTATTGTTGTATTGGTAATGCAAGAGGGTTTCCTCTCCAATTATGAGGCCAAGAGTATGTCTGAGATGAGGGATACTAAAAAGAGGGAGAAGGAGACCATTGATTCCATGTTGAAGGAAAATGAGTTGGGGGATGAGTATGATATTGCCATGGAAATTGTTTCATATTATATACATTATTCCATGGATTAAAATAAAAATCTTGGGACATATCTGGTTGTCGTGGTTGCCAAGGTTTCCTAGATCCAATGAAGTAAGAAGACTGAACTTTCTTTCCTGATTCCTTGAGTACTACCATTAGTATCAGAAGCTCCAGAGAATGACCAGTCAAGTTCTCCAAGTCACAAATATTGCACAAGCTAATGATGTTGACTTTGCAATCCTTCAAGGAGTGTTTGTCTTTACACTTTGGTCAGAACATGACCAAAGCCTTATCAACTTCCTCCTGTGCTTTTTTCACTTGCGTTGTTGTCAATTGGGAAGATAAGGTACTAAGAATATCAATATTGATATTTTTTAACAAGTTTCTAATCTCAGCTCTCGTCACACTTCCACTTGTGTATTTTTGCATTATGACAGAGGTGTCTCATGCCATGCTTCTTCCTTGATGATCCTCGATAACACCTTAAGAAAAGCATTACTATTTATTCATATGGTTCCTGAGATATATCCCCTTTTCCTAATGGATTCATTATGTTAAGGCAGTCGTCTCTCATCCCTTAAATAAATATTGTCTTCAATATTTTTGGATCCAAATCACCATGCTTAGACCTTTGTAGATTACAATGAAATAGTTCTACATAATCTTCCAAACTCTCATATTCCTTCTGTGTTATTCTGAACGATTCCTCTTTCAAGTTCCTCGTTCAGCAATAATCCTGGTATTCTTCTAGTAATGTGTTTATCTCTCCATTTCCGGATAGTAGCAGATCCAAGTCCCATAAACCATCTCAATGCCGCACCTTTAAAATTTGCAAGGAATATTTTTATTTTCTGAGCATCTAAAGTGTAGTCATAAATTTTTCACAGAACATCAAATTAAAACAAAAAAGTATCAGGATCTTCTACAACTAATCCTTGAAAATATGGAAGAACTGATATATGGATATTTTCATAGGGGCTTCTTCCCTTATATCACCTATTGAAAATTCAAAGGTGGTAATAGTGGTATATGCCCCATTTTTATTGTCTCCCATTGAGATTTATCCTGATTCTACTTCTGGTGAGGGTTCCTCTATATATTTCTCAGATTGATGGTCTGTGGATAAGGATTCTTGTGATGAATTCTCATATTGTTCTGGGGTTGGTGGTTTTGCTGCACTTCCTAGGTCCAGGTATTGGAAAGTAAAAGAATATTTTTCAGATTCTTTCTCGTGATAATTCCCAATGGTTTCCCCTTGTCATTCTAGTCCAAAATCCTGAACACTAGTCTCTCCTTGTTTTTCCTGAGTTGATTTTGCAGAACTGGGATTTTGTAGGGTAGTTTGAGGAGAATGGGGTCCTAAAAAATAAGAACATGAGACTCTTGATTTTGATATGGAAGTAATATATTTTTCGTGGGCCTGTTTTACTCACATCATTATGCAATGTTGAATGTTCCTTCTCTGCTTCTGAAATAAGTTCTTGAATGAATGTGGTTCTCCATTGATCAATGTTTTTCTTATTCTTAGGTCGACCCCTTTTACCTGTATGTTTATTATATTTTCTATGGTTTGCTTCTTCTCCACTCATAAATTATATACATGGACCCAATGTATAATTAGTTTCACACCCTAAGTGTCCTAATTGTTACAGGGGTGAGCCCAACGTATGTTAGAGCGATGCGTAGGTTCTTACCTCTCATCTTATCACCCAACACCTGTAAAGTTAGAGACACAATATTAAAGGAAAAATTCACTAACACGCCCTAAGTGTCAGAATTTTTATAGGGGTAATCCACTCAGGTATGTTAGAGAGATGCACAGGTTCTTACCTCTCGTCTTACCGCCCAACACCTCTAAAAATAGAGACACATTATTGAAAGCAAAATTCAAAAGAAAATCATTGGCTGACTGTATCACTACATCTTTCCTTGACAATGGTGCCAAAATGTTTATAATTTTTAATCACTCTTAAAAAAACTAAACTAAAGCAATTAATTTTCAACGAGGTTAGGTATTTTTATTTCAAAGGTATATGCACTATCTGTGCTTATACATGAATAGCCATTGGAAAATGTAAAAATGTTGTTGAACACACTTGCAAGTTTTAAATCATTCATGTAGAAATTACAAAGACACACTACAGGAATGAAAATCACTCAATAAAGAAAGAATCCAAAATCCATAAACTTTAGAATAGAAATAGGCGCACCATGCATCATTAACTAGATTGAAACATGTAATTTAATATTATAGATCTAACCAATCCAGTGTAACAACATATAATGAATCTGAAAACATGCGTGTATCTGTGCTACAAGATATGAAATGACAATAAAAAATCCACACCAATATAAATAAAGAGATTAATCTACTACTGTTGTGATCCCTGCTAAACAGGAGGGCACTTCCTCCCTATTAGGGTGCAAGAATGGAATGAAAACTAGTTAAATATTCAACACAAAATATGTAAAAACATCACCAAATGTGTACGACATTAAAATAACATAATAATACAAGATCAAAATGTCGGTACAATTCCTATGTTTTTGTCCCCTTCTCATGAGACTGAGCCTTTTTATAGAGTCTTTTAGAAGCCCCAAAATTAGGGAACATATCAATCATGAGAATCTTGTGATTATCATGTTGATCAAATTAAAATAAAATAGTAGTTACAAATTGTTTTCAATTAAAAGACCCATTATGGTTATACCACCCTTGCAATCGTAACTCCTTAGATATTTCTTCAATTTTCCACATAGATTTACTTCTCATGATCTTCAACAGTTTCCTTAAAAATAGCAACCACGGTCTTTGACAATTTGTGGTGTAGCAACAACTTCATGGTGTACCAAAAAACTCTAGGTGTAACAACAAACTCAGGGTGTAACAACAAGCTCGGGGTGTAACAACAAATGACATCAACAATTGTCTACCCCTAGTCTTTGATGATTACAACAACACCTAAAAGAAAAGCATCCAAAAGATATCTTCCACAATTGCCCTAGTTAGTCATTCCAAAATGACATTGTTTCATTCAATATTTAACATAAAATGGGATAATAATATGTTAGAGAAAATATTTCTTCTGTAACTAGGGAGAGTGGAATTGTGTCAAGGAATCCATAGGTTTAATGAAGGGAAATGATCAAAAATATGGAAAAATGTGCCTGAAATATCCTTAAATACTGCACCCAACACCACTCATACAAACCTTATCTAGTTTTTAAGGCGTTCATCTAGATATCTTCTTGTTTGACTTAAACATTATTGATATCAAGACTATAAATCTAACTTGGCGGAGTATTTGGCTTGCTACAACTAATCTAACAGATCATGTATCCTGAGTTGGGCATACATGTTGTTGAGAATAATTGTTTTTAATGGCTTATAATAAATAAGTATCCTCAAAGTCTAATTCTTATTTTGAACAATGATTATGGGTGACCCACATGGTGAGGTAGTTGGTAAAATGACACCCTATTGTAATAGCTACCGCAACTGCATCTTTACCTCACTTTCTTCTATAACATACTTCCTATACAACCCAATGTTTAGCAATGAGGATTCCAATAATAACTATATCTTGTGCTCCACTTCCCTCTTGAGTGGTATCCCTTTATGCTTCTGGAACACATCCCTAAATGACTATAAAAACACTTCAAATTGTTCTTTACGTTTCTTAGTACATCCCTATAGGGATGAATTTTCTCTCGTTGACTCTTATATAGACTTATTTTCTCTTAAAAATAGTAAAACATATTTATTACTAGAATTGATTAATTTCTTAGCTTGGTTGGCACTTACCAATGAAATTTTTGACTTTCCCTTGTGCACATTGATGGTGAAGAATTTTCCATTCTTGATGAGGAAGTACTAATTGGCTCTCTACACTAATATTTCATCGCACATATACATAGAGGGACTTCTAAACACCACTCCACATACATCAATGGTAACTATATCTAGTTTTACTTCATCAATAAAATCAACACTGGTAGAAAATCTAATTTTGCACTATTTTGTTACCTTTATTTTTGCAATATTATCTACCCATCCAAACGGATATGGGCTGGGATGACCACGAACTTCCAATCCCAATTTTTTGACTGGATTGTTGCAATGAGATTCATCTATGATCCTAAGTATAATATTGCATCAATAGTTGTCTTCTTAATATGTATATTTATATGGAAGAGTAGATCCTTTTAATTTTGTTCTTATTGTTGAAGGATACTCATATTTCACCTCCTTCTAGATTTATGTATAGAAGATCTTCTCATCCATGTTCAAGCTTCTTTCAACCTGATTGATCGCATCAATGTTGATTAGGTTCTTATTCTTTGCATCTTTCTTTCTGTTCTTTGGGTTAAGCTCTAGATGCAACTTCCGACACTTCTCCTCTGTATGAATATCGATGTTATAGTGGTTTTTAGGATATTTTCACTAGTGTGTTGTGCCTATATTATTTTTATCCCCCTTTCCACTTCTTATTCCCATCCTTAGAATTATCCTGATGATCCTTCTTCTTTGACCCACTTGTTTTCCCTTTCTTTTGGCCTATGTTCTCTAGGTATTTTACATATACACAAGCCTTGTTCACCAATGCATGTTTGAATAAATTCACTAGCTTCCACGCATGGCTTTGTAGACCCCCTAGATACTTTAGGAGTACATCTAGGTTCTTTAGGAAGATACTTAGCATTATGGCAATGAACCTAAATGTTTTAGTGTACTACTGTACACTTTTCCCCTGTTTCTTCCTGAAGTAATGCCATTGGATCCTCTAGTCCTCTATACACTCAATAGGTTAAAATTGTAACTTTCCAAGGGTTTTGAAATCCTCCCACTTGGTCACCAGAGGATCTCCTTTCAACTTCAAGGTATTAGTGTGGCTTTCCCACCAGGTCAAGGCATGACCCTCTAATTTTAGTCGAGTAATTGAATATTACATTCTTCCTCTACATGATGAAAACTAAATAAACTTCTAATTTTTGTAACCAATGATTTGACTTTAGAAAGTCAATATCACCTTGATATAGCATAATAATGACCTTCTCTCCCATTTTGAATAGGTATTGTGAATGTTTTATTACACTTGAACTAGGTTGATCATTTTCAAGATATTTCTTAGATTCCCTATATGTTCTTTTCAATCTTCCAAATTTTCCTCTAATCCAGGGAAAATTTTAAGGATGGAAAATTATCTTGAAGTTTAAAAAATTGGCGAATCTCACTGGTCCCTAATATGCAAACTATAAAATTTTTATTGATGTATCTGTAAAATTATCACATTTATAATGATATTATATATATTGTCTATATAATGTTGGTGATTTTTAACGTAAAATAATTTTATATTGTGAAATTTGGGCGAATCGTTTTTATAAAAAAATGGAAATTAGCGAATCTTTTTTTTGTAAAAACCATGGAAAATTAGCCCAACTGCGAATATTAGCCCCTAAACTTTTCCATGCTCTAATCTGACCTCCACATTATAACCTCTATCTTCTTTGAATATACCAAGACTATTTTTTAATCTTAACATGAGAAGTCTCACATTACTAGCTATATATGCAATTTGTGCTTCTAGTTATGCAAACCTCTCCTCTATGGGGTCATGAGGGTTATTGATATTTTCATCAACCATGGCTGGGGTTTTATCAATTTTGGATTATCCGATCTAGGTTCACTAAAACGCCCCATGATATATATAAATAATCATACTCTAATACCAATATTATCCATAAACTAACATGGATATTCCATTGGAAAATTAATCACAACCTATCTACTAAAATATATTATAAAATTTGAAATCTACACTATGAGGGTTTAATTCACCTTAGATTACTATATTTGTTAATCATTTTTTATTGTGTATGCATGCAAATTATAATTACATAGAAAAATAGAGAATTGAAAAATATAACTCAAACACCACAAATTAACGCAAGATATAATTTGGGAAACCCTTTTGGGAGAAAACCCAGCTAGAAGGTGAGGCTATTCTGCTCTCTTTCTCTAAATGGAATATGGATGCAGGTACAAATAAATGAGGTTTGTATCTTTTATATAGCTAAAGTGAAAAAATACTATATTTTTTCTTTTCCTGTCCATTCTCAGCTACTTTTCTCATCCATAGAACAAAATTTATTCAAATAGAATAAAACCCCTTTTCCTCCTAGTGGACAAATTATAACACAATCTAATAGCCTAATAGTGGTTAATTTTGACTCATTCAACTCTTAACTAGAGTTACAATATCGAATATTATAGAGTATTCTTCATCGTGAGCATATTTGTAGCCCATTTTCCATGAATAATCATAGCTAACATAGCATCCCCTCGAATTATAGTGGTCAAAACAGGAAGGTTAACTTTCGAGTAACATGAATTTTTCATACGGACTTTGACTGAGGTTATTCTAGCATCATTAGAAAGGTATATGAGTGTATAATAGAATAAAAAAGTGTGGTGCTTAAGTGGCAAAGTTTTAATCCAAAACAAATCCATTTGATGCCTCAAACTACTCTTGAAAGGTTTCAAATCCCAATTTCCCCGGTCTGGCTCCCATCGATAAAAAATGGTCCTATGAGAAGATTCCTCCAAATTTTCCACTGGAAAATATTCAATATGGATGAAAAAATAATATAATAATTAAATATAGATCCTTACAAGTATAGGAAAGTATTATTTTATTATATCTATTAAAAATTCCCTTGAGACTGGGTCCCTTATTGAGAAGAGACCACTACTCCAAATATATGCAACAACAATTCGTTCTACACTTCAAATTCTAGTCAAGGACATAACACCTCTACAAGGATCATGTTTAATTACCTTACTAGAATATATGAGGCATGTGAAATATATCTAGATAAATAAAATGATTTTTCATTGGAAGTAATCTAACAAAAAACTTTTACCTGATATTTTGGCAAGTTTTTCTAGAAAACGATAACATTCATTTTGATGGGAGGTCAATTATATTGTTCATTGATTTTAGAAAGTTTCCACCCATTTTGGATAAACCTATATATGAATTTTAACATCATGAAAAATAATTCTAGAACTCATTCACAACAATTGTAACCTTTGATACTAAGTTTCAACAAGATAGGCAAAGCAATGAGCAAAAATGGTTTCACCTTTTGTTCATGAATGTTAGCGATGTAATGCCAACTATTAGAGACAAAATATTATTGATGAATTGTACATATACATACTTGGATGATTCCAAGAAAGAGTCTTTTGATAAGGAAATACATTTGTTTTTGAAAAATGATGATGTAAAAAATCACAATAAGCTTTGTTTACGAAGCCCAAATTGTCCCATTGTAGTAAGTGTCGTTGCAAGAGGAAAACCCAACATGGAAATAGATGAGGAAGAAATGAAACTTGATCTATTTATTGTATTTAGAGCTCAAGCATGCTTACACCAAAATTATGGACTACTGCAAGACTTATAAATGGTTCTCTTGGAGTTGTAAATTTGTTTTTGTGTAACCCAAAAATTTCACCCCTAGAATCACCCACATAATTTTTACTAAGTTTTGATAAATATATGGGAGTATCATGGGATGAATCATCTCCTCAAATGGTTCCTATTACACCTATTGACATAGGTAAAAGAAAACAATTCCTTTGAAACTTTCTTGGGTCTTAATAATAGATAACTCACAAGGTTTAACATGGAGAAAGATACTAATGCAAGAGCATCAACATTAGGGTTATGTGTGAACTAGAAACTCGGGAGAATGAGGATGATGATAATGATGACTATGATGCAAGGTGAGTAACAGGTTCAAGTATGTAGAGTTGTGATGGAAGAATGGTTGATGAACCATGTACAATAAAAAGTTTCCAGAGAATCGATACATGTAGTGGCTAGCAACCCATGTATTATGGTGGATGACAATTATTTTATATGGAATTAAACATTGTTTATGTTGTAGGTACAAGATGAAGAAAGATCAAGAATAAACAACAAAGAAAACTAAATATTGCGGAAAACTAAATTTTAAGAGGAATACCAATAAGAAAAGGAAAAGATGGAGAATAGACTAGTTTAATGAAAAAATATCATTAAAGAGGGGATATGAAAGAACAATTTATGTTTGTAATGTTTAATTTTTTTAATAATATGATTAAAAATGTGATAATGTAGATTAATTATAGAATTCTACCTATGAATGAGATATGGATGAATATGAGTGAAAGTAGGGATGGATATTTGTTGAGAGAATCATGGAGACAATGTGGATAGATAATAGGAGATAGTTAAGGAGATATTATTGAAGAGAGTTGAGGAAATAGTTAGAAATAATTAGCTAATTATGATGTATTTTTTATGGTCACCTACATTTATAAAAAGGGACAATTTGTACACTAAATATAACATTGGGGTAATTATTTAATTAATATAATTTCCCCTAGAGGGAAATTATAATATGTTCCTTGTGTCCCTTGCTTTATGAAAGTGTTTGTTTTTGTTTCCGTTGCATGCTCTGGTGCATCATTTTGGTATCAGAGCATTGTTAGATGTTGGAGAAGCGCAAGTTAATTTTCATAAAAAATCTATTCATTTAGTAACATATTAGTGTCTTGGCTTTGTGAAAGAGCATAATAAAAAAATCCAAAGAGTTTGTTTACATTGAATTCTTGAAGGGGGAGAGGAAGTTTTCTTGAACAAGAAAGTGATGTTGTTCATATTCTGTCAAGTATGAAATATGAGTGAGTGTGAGGATTATACCCCTAACTATGTGATCTGGGGTTCTACCCCTCAATTCACACAACTTGTTGCAGTTATTCCCACTCAACAATGTTATGCACCATAGCTTGATAATATGAACTCATGATTTCAAGCATAGATTGAGAAATTTAGAAGGTCCCTGGTCATGTTTTCCTATAGTATAGCGTTGAGAGAATATTCAATTAGATATAGAAACATTCATATTTAGGTTATTGAGATTCTGTCATTGTCACTCCATTTAGCTAGCAGTCAAATTTATCATATGTGAGGATCTCATGAGATGTTTGTTGGATTGATATCATAGAAATTATAGTGGTTTTCAAGAAGCGGGCCAAGATAACTCTACCACTACATGGATACCCAAAAGGAGACGAAGATGAGGAAGTAAGTGTTTTATTTTCATTTTTTCATGTGATGGGCCCTCGGGTAGAGGAATTTATTAAATCCATGGAGAAAATGAAGGAATCCCTATTCTCTAAAAGGAGATTTTGTTGGTGAAGCAGATTCTCCAAACCATACTATCAGATGGAAATGGTATATGGTGTCTAATTTAAGTAGTTTTTTCCCTTGTTGTAATCCTTAAAATATTATTTCATCTCGATTATTTTCAAATCGCTATATTGAATACAAAAGAAACAAGTTGATATGAAACTTGCCACGTGGAATGATAATGGATGAAAGAGGAAGGGTGATCGTGATCATGGTTCTGTTGATGTTCGAAATTAGGTCGCTCTAGCATCAACACCTTGAACCTTTTAGCAGGTAGCTAGAAGCAATGGGAGTGATTTCCTGAGGTTTAAAGTAGCATGAGTAGAACTGAATCCACGTTAATACTAGCGCAACTCTATCTTCTCGTTTTCGTCAGGGGAATCGTTATTTGCATGGAACAATCTTATAGCCTACGATCTTGGTGAATGAGGGTAAAATTAAAAAAATAAAAATAAAAAAACTAACTACTAACCATTTCCCCATTGGAAATTCTTTCCACTTGCTATTATGGCATGGAGAAGTGTTATTATTGGTAAAAATGAGGCTATGAATTTCCTTAGGTACTATGTTGCCTAAACAAAACTTTTGACCTTAGAAACATTAGTAAGAACCAACCATTTCATGATGATATCCATCTTGGAAGGACTTATCTTCATCTCTCCTCCATTGATCACATATCCTAGATACACTAAAGATGGTTATGCAACCTCACACTTATTGAGATTTTTAGTAGTTGGTGCCTCTTTAATGTCAGTTGTTGAAATTTGGGTAGCTCGAAAGCTATTTCCTAATGGAGAAAATAGACAAAAAGGAGGATTGTGGGAAAGATACCCAATTGCTGGGGATTTGAACCCAAAGCAGTGGGCCTGGAACCTGAGGAAACTAATATTTTATTCTAATTTATTGTTAAGTGGTTGAGTGGGAAAAACCCTATTAAACAAAGGGTTCCCTAAATAAGCTAAGATAAAAGTACAAATAAAAGGAAAAAGGAGAGGAAAATTACAAGGTTGAAAAGGACTTCATCTTGTGGAAAAAGGAGCTAAAGTGACCTAGTCGCAACAATCTAAGGAGGATCATGTTTCTTTATGATTTGAACAAAATTACTGATCAAACAAGAAAATTAACTGGTACCTATTTTTTTGAGGTAGCAAAAAAAAACACCCTATTTTGAAAAGTGGTGATGCAGAATCAACCCCCACCCCCCCCCCCACCCCCCCCAACACCTTTTTTAGCATAATTTTGGCATTTTAAATTTTCTTATGATTTTTTTTTTTTTAAATGTCATGACTTTTATGTCGATTTTGAAAAGTGGCAATGTAAAATAACCTGTTTTTTTTTAGCATATTTTTGGAACTTATAAATTTTCTTTTATTTATTTTTAAATCTCGTGATTTTCATGTTGATTTTGAAAACTGGTGATTTTTAATTTATCAAGTATGAACATTTGTTTTAAAATGTTAGTGATTTTCATGCTAACTCTGAAAAGTGTTGATGAAACATCAATCCTTTTTGTTTAGAGTGTTGATTTTCATGTTGGTAATAAAACATAAAAATAAAATAAAAAAACATGAAAAAAAATAAAAATATTAAAAAAAACCAATAGAAGGGTTAAAAAAACAAAAATAACTTGTAAAAATAAAAAATTAAAAAAAAACTAAAAAAATAAATAAATAAATAAATAATTCAAAAAATAAATAGAAAAAGGAAAAAATTCAAAAAAACACATAATTAATTTAAAGAAAAAAAACAAACTAACAACATAATTAAAAAAAGATAAAATAAAATAATTAAAAGAATCAAAATATATATATTTTAAAAAGAACATTAAAATAAAAATTTTAAAACAAGAAAATTTAAATTTTAAAAAAAAAAAAGTATATATATGAAAAATACATTTTCGAATAATTAAAAAAAAACATAATTACATTTTTTTTTCAATTTCAAAAAAATAAAAAATAAAAAGAAAATATTTAAAAAAATAATTAAATTGAAACAAATAGTGCCCAGGCAACTGCAGGGCATGGCCATTGGGTGGGGAGGAGAGCTGGCAACTCTTCCCCCACCTGAACGACGAGCCTCGCGGCCCCTAGGGCAGCGGAAGTCGATTACGAGAATCGACCTCCGCCGCCTTGGGGGGCCGCAGGGGAGAGTCAAACTCCGCTACACTGGGGGATGCACGGCTTGGTCGCCGGGTGGTGCAAAGAACTAACAGCTCTGCCCCTGCTTGGCGGCCAGGCCCCATAGCCCCACGACACTCCTTTTTTAATTTAATTTTTTTCTTTTTATATTTTTTTTAATTTAATTTAATTAATTAATTTACTTTTTATTTAATTTATATTTTTAAATTGATTTGTTTTTTAATTTTTATTTTTAAATTTAATAAATTTCTTTTATTTCTTTTTTTTATTTTAATTTAAAAAAATGTCTTTTTTTATTTTTTAATTTAAAATAAAAATGAATTTTGGTTTTTCTCTTCTTTTTTTTTAATTTAAATATATATATATATATATATATATATATATATATATATATATATATATATATATATATATATATATATAATTTAAATTTAAATTTAAATTTTCTTTCTAAATTCTAAAATATATTTTATAATTTACATTTTTATTATTTTAAAAATTTTATTTTAATTTCTAAATTTTAATTAGTTTTTATTTTAATATTTTAAGATTTTAATTATTTTAATTTATTTTTTAATTTTAATTATTTTTAAATTTTTCATTTTAATTGTTTTGTTTTATCATTCTTTTAATTATGCCTTTTTCTCATTCTTCATTTTTTTATAACTTTAAAAAATTTGTTTTTTTTTTTTTTCGTTAGATTGTGTGTGTTTAATTTTTGCAAGTGATATTTTATCTTTAATACCATGCCTAAAAATCATTGGATTTTTTTTTCATAAAGGTGATATTTTATTTTTAATGTCATCCTTGGATTTTTAAGGTTTTTTAGAGACCTGTTATTTGGTCTTTAATACCATGCCTAAAAATCGTTGGAATTTTAAGAGTTTTGATATTTTATCTTTAATGTCATGTTTATAGTTGAAATTTTAAGGCTTTTTAGAGTCATGATATTTTATCTTTAATGTCATTATTAAAAACCATTGACAATTTACCCCGAAATAAAAATATATTATTCTAGCATCAACACTCTTCATTTTCAATGTGCTTTTTGCACACAAAAAATTGACTACATTATTCCAACATCAACATTTTTCGTTTTCAGGATTGACGTTATTCCAACATCAACACTTTTCGTTTTTATAATGTTGTTTTCACAGAAAAAAGTTGGCGATGTTATTCCAGCGTCAACGCTTTTCGTTTTCACATTGTTTTTTGCACACAAAAATTGGCAATGTTATTCCAGCATCAACACTTTTCGTTTTCAAGATGTTTTTTGCACAAAAAAAGTTGGCTTTTACTTCCATTTTTAAAAAATGTTGAAATTTTACCCCAAAAAAGAAGGTTAAGCCAGAATACAACTTTTAGTTTTCAGGTTGTTTTTTCATGGTTTTTTTATTTTTATTTTTTTTGTTATAGTTCTCGTTTTAAGGTAATAGTTCTCGATTGATTGAAAACTTTGTTTTTGAGGTCAGCTAAAGAAATTGTTGCCAATATGAAGAAGGAGATCAAGTTAGCAAGCAAGTGATCGAGGTGTGTTGAAGTGAGTTTGATGGTCTGATATGTGGTGATGGTAGCCAAATGCCATATGGGCTAAAGGGTCACTGCTTGCAAGGGCATAGGGCCATAGGAAGCCACAACCGTTAGAGTAGTGTCACAGAGCCAAAATAGTGAAGGCGACGAAATAAGATGAGCTAAAAGGTTGTTGGAGGTTTCTCAGGGGGTTTTGAGAGTTTTTTAAGGCCATTCGAGGTCAAGATTGTAGAATATGTATGTCTTTTGGTACCTGTGCTAGAAGAGCTTAGTTGGGTATATGTTTGGTAGCCCTATTTAAGGAAGGACACAAAACAAAGTGCCTAGGTGGGTAGGCTGAAGCCTATAGATGGATAAAAGAGGCCTAAAAGAGGCTAGATTAGTTGGACAAAGATCTAGAAGGAGGTCGTGGGTTGTCAAGAGGCTAGCTGAGTTGTACATCAAGGGACGAAAAATTATTACATAGATCAGTGGGCTTAAGGAGCAGTCTACTGTAAGCTACAACAAGTTAATAAGGTAGCCATAGGCCTAAGGGAGTTTTCCAAGGATACCTAGAATCTAAGCAGACGTCTACATGAGTAGAAAATGGACAAAGAATTTTGTAGAAATAGAATGAAGTGGGATACAACAAAGTACAACAAGAATTGTGTTAGAATTAAAGGTTAACAGAATAACCAAGGTGAGTCAAGTTCTTGCTAGTCATTTTTGTAGGTAAATTACAACCATTTGTATTTGTATATGGAAAGATGAGGATTGATGGACTAGGCATCAAAACTAGGGTCTCAATAAAAGGATAATGTATGTATACTAGCATTGTATCAAGTTTTTTAAAGGGCCATGATCCCTAGTACGAGGGCCCTAAGGCTTTCTTCTTGATGGCCTAATAAGGAACATGATTTGGGCCATAAAATATTGTGTACAATTGTTGATATCGTTTATGTTAAATTCCATTATGAAAATTACTTTATTATTTGGCATCTTTAGGGTGTTTGTGTTCCTAGCTAGGGAATAGACCTCACCTAGAGTGCAAGGAAATTCCAACATCTCTAGCACCTTCATCAAATGTGAGATGTGCTCCTTATATATAGCATTGTATTCCAATATATCATCCAAATAGAAAAAAAAAAAAAATATATATATATATATATATATATATATATAAAAGGGTGCAATATATCATTCATCAACCTCATAAATGTAATTGGTGCATAACATATATGCCAAATGACATAACTATCCACTTATTTAGACCGTTTAATCACTCTTAAATGAACTGAACCGCAACCATTAATTGTCAACTAGGGTAGGTCTTTTTATTTCAAAGGTGTCTACACTATATGTGTCGATACATGAATAGCCAGGGAAAAATATAAAAATGTCCTTGAACACACTTGTAGGATTTTAAAGCATTCATGCAAAAATTAAAAAAATACACTCCAGGTGAAAGTCAATCAATAAAGAAAGAATCCACACTCCATAAAATTTAGAATATAAATAGGCACACCATGCATCATTAAATAGATTGCAACAGTTAATTGAATATTATAGATCTAACCAATCCAGTGTAACAACATATAATGAATTTGAAAACAGAAGTGTACATGTGCTACAAGATATGCAACGACAATAAAAAAATCCACACCAATATAAAAAAAGAAATTAATCTACTACAACTGTGATCCTTGCTAAAGAGGACGACCCTTCCTCCCTAGCAGGGTGCAGGAATGGAACAGAAACTAGTTAAAGATTCAACACGAAATCTGTAAAAACATCACCAGATGTGCACTATTTTAAAATAACTAAATAATACAAGATAAAAATGTATGTATTGTTCCTATTTTGATGTTCCCTTATCATGAGACTGTTCCTTTTTATAATGTCTTTTACAAGCCCCAAAATTACGGAACGAATCAGTCATGAGAATCTCGCGATTCTTATGTTGATCAAAATAAAATAAAATAGTTGTTACAAACCATTTTCAATTAAAATAACTATTATGGTTACACCACCCTTGTAATTATAACTACTCATATATTTCTTCAACCGTCCGCATAGAGTTACTTTTCATGATCTTCAACAACTCTCTTAAAAATAATGGCTTTTATCTTTAATAGTTTGCGGTGTAGCAGCAACTTCATAGTGTAACAAAAAAATCAGGGTGTCATAGAAAACTTGTGGTGTAATAACAAGTTCGGGGTGTAACAAAAAATATTGGCTTGATGGGCCCTAGACCCAGGTTCAAAGTGATTGCGCAGTCCAACAAAACGCACTATTACCGGCCCTTTTGGCAATGAGCTCCTTGTGCAGATCGAAGTGTCACCCGAGGCAATATTGGGGAGTGCTAGAACTAGGTTTCTGCATCCATAGGGATAAAGTATTATGGCTTTAGGGTGTTTCCTTCTTAATAGAGCTTCGTAAGTTAGATCTATCAATAATACAAGCGTTTTTGAACAAATATGTTGAACTTACTAACAAACTACATGATATTACTTAGTCGTGCATTAAACAAAGTAAACAACCATAAACAAGATCGCGTTATTCAATTACAGATCAGAAACCATTATTCAACATAGACATTCATAAATAGTAAGTAAAAGCAAACACATTAGTAAAACTCATATCTATCCAAAATTTCTTTCATTAATAGCGAGATCCTTCTCATACATTCAATTCCACCCTGGCACACAACTGCAGGGAGTTGCGTACACAACTACAGGGGTTTGCGCGCTCAGCTACAAGAGCCTTTCCTATAACCCAAAACATAGCCTTTGACTCAAAAAAATCTCACATCCAAATGCATCTCATTAGATCTATCATTTAAGCTTCTTCTTTGACCTCAATATAAACTAATATAGGTTTGTAATTTACAATACCATGGTCCAAAACCATGGGCAGAGTCCAACGTTCACAAAATAATCCCATCCCATTACATAATAAGGGGCTTTGACCCACCCCAAAGCCCCTATGACTCAAAATAGACTCCACGTTGCATGCTCCACTCCTTGATCTGTGGATTCTTTATTTGCTACTCACTTCGCGAGGATCTGATCTCCAACAAGCCCCCAACACAAAACTATGACTCGTCCCGAGTCTCAAAGCTGGTAAGCCATCGATATTTTCTTTGATGCCACTAAATGTATCCTTCAATGGTGGAACCTCTTCAGTGAACTACTTTCTTTGCACATTCTGGAACCTTGCTCACTTGAGCCATGCTCGCCTGTATCAAAAACTCATTTATAATCTTATGCCCTTCAGTAACTACAAGGCGAATTAAGGCTATATGCTGACCATATAGTCATTGTGAGCTGCCAGGGATAGAGTAATATTTGTATAAATTTAATCTACTTCCATTATTATGGCTAGGGAAAAATTCCTCATTCATCTTGGAAATCTGGACTGCGCCTCCCTCCGACACTTTTTGGACTATATATAGCCCCAACCAGTGCATTTACATCTTTCCTGGGAACTTCGCAAACTTGGTTTCATACAAAAGAACTAGGTCACCATCTTTGAACATATTTTACTTAATATTCCGATCATGTCATTCCCTCTCTCTTTCCTTCTGGACCTGCTGATGAAATCCAATGATGAACCGATATTCTTCCAACTCTAGCAGTTGCACCAATATCTTCTCCATAATGTCGTTGTCTACCATATTCGTCATTGTTGCGATGCAAATAATAGGTACAATATACTCCATAGACATCACTTCTTCCTGGCTATGCACTAGTCGAAATGGGGGTCTGACCTCTTAGCTTCTTACATGTAGTTTTGTATGCCCATAAAACAACAGGAATGTGTAGATCCAAATCATTTCTGTTAATGTTGCATACTTTTGTCAGCGCATTCTCCAGTATTTTGTTGAAAGATTTGACCATGCCATTTACTCTAGGGTGATAGGGCGTACTCTTTTGGTGATCCACTTGGAACTCTTCGGTCAAGGATTCAATAGTGCTATTCATAAAATGCGTACCCCGGTCGCTCATCAAAATTTTCAGACAGCCGAACCGTGATAAAATATGCTTGAAAATGAATTATTCCACTATGTCTTCAGTACAATTCTTCATTGGTTGCGCCTCATCCCACCGAGTGAGATAATCAATCGCAGTAATAATGTACCGTGCAACCATTTTCTTTCCTAACGGATCGATTGATCCCACAAAATCAATCACCCATTTATCGAAATCTTGCAATGTAACTTGGGGGTGAAACACCATTTCATATTTTTGCAATGGTCTTCCAGTCCTTTGATAGACATCACATGTGCTATAATACTTCTTCAAATATTTATGAACCGTAGGCCACCGTAATCCAACATGTAGAATATTCTGCGCAGTAGCTTTTCCTATGTAGTGACCTCCAGCTACTCTGCCATGCGCT
The DNA here is from genome assembly GCA_034641835.2 of Pinus albicaulis. NCBI lineage: Eukaryota > Viridiplantae > Streptophyta > Pinopsida > Pinales > Pinaceae > Pinus > Pinus albicaulis. The sequence continues at coordinate 734,874,676 of CM076579.1, forward strand.
TAAACTAGTATGTTGTGTCATTCATGCTTAGGAACATATTTTCACATGATTTCATCAGCCCCCATTTTATATAGGTGTCCTAAAATCAGATTAAAACCTGCTTCCATTATGACCATCTCTTTCCTCTACTACGTAGTGTATTCCGCAAGTGCAATTCCAGTTGAGAGAAATTGAATGATATCGAGGAAATTCTCATCTGCAACCTTGATAGCGAACAACTACGCATTAGGTAATCATTCCTCAATATTTTTCGATTCCTCCCCTATCTTGATTATGGATAGATGATCTGGTCCAAAATTTAATCATCTTGGCTTGAAAATTACTTAGAAATCATATTCTTGGAACAAAAACAACCATCAGAAAATATTCCCCCAACATAGGCTTGTTGACTAGGTACTTCAAATCAAAATGATCTGTGAACATTTTAAAGTGCGCACCCAATAGATAGTGTCTGAATTTTTGCAACATATATACCATTTCCAACCCTTCGTGCTCTATGGTGGAGTAGTTCCTCTCCACTTTAGACGACTTCCTACTTAAAAGCTACAGGCTGATCAATATCTCCTTCTCCAGGTTGCGCTAACACAACTCCCAAAGCTATGCATGACACATCAACGTGTACATGAAATTCCTTCTTCCAATCTTGGAAGACGAGAATAGGCACAATCACCATTTTTCTTTTAGTATATCAATACTCTTTTGGCGATCGTCATCCCAGCAAAACTTGAAATATCTCTTTAAAAATTTCTCCATCGGCACAGTAATCTATGCGTACGCCTTAATGAACTTCCTATAATAGCATGTATGTCTGAATGTTGTGCATAGATATTTTACACTTTTTAGGGGTTCCAAATTGATAATCACAACAATATTCGCAAGGTCTACCATCAATCCCTGTTTGCGCACAACATGTCCCAAAAAAATACCATATGGTACGCAGAAAATTCACTTCTTTAGGTTTAAGGAGATCTGATACTTCTTGTAGGTTTCCATCTTCAAGCGTAGACTAGAGACATGATTCTTTAACAGGCCAAAGACTGTCCAATCGTTGAAATATACTTCCAAGAACTTGTGGATACATTCTTTGAAAGCTGCAACAACAACCCTGGAAAATATAGTTGGTGCATTCTTCAAACCAAATGGAATGACAGTGTATTGAAAGGACCCCCACTCAGTATAAAAGATGGTCCTGCTCCTGTCTTCCGATGCAATCCTAATTTGATGATACCTTGAGAATCCATCCGTAAATGAGTCGGATTCCTTCCCACCAACATTCTCCAATACCTCATTTGTGAATGGTGTCAGAAACGAATCATGGACACATGCATCATTCTTCTTTCGGAGATCAACACAAATTTTTATCTCACCCTTAGTCTTATTTTCTTGGACCACCATAGGGCTGATCCACTCAGACTCTTCGACTAGTTTAATGATTCTAGCATCAAGCATCTTGTAAAGTTCTTCCCTCACTTTCTCCTTGTACTTTTTGTTTAGCGAATATGGGCACTGCTTTACTGGCTTCGCATCAGGCTTCAACGTGATGTGCATCACTCCTAGATCACCCACAATACCATTTAATTCCAAGAATTTTTTAGGTAATAGGTCCTGGTATTCATCCAGTAGTTCAGTGACCTTGTTTACTATGTCATCATCCTAATAGTCCCCTATCTTGGAAAATTTGGTCTCTGCCTCTAAGCCTATCTTGACTTGTTGAGTCCCGACGTGTTGTGATACATCTGACATTGCTATCTTGAGACTTGCAACCCCACACTGTCCTTCTGACTCAGGAATATTAATGTCATGTGGATCCTCCTAACCTTCCTCTACGGTCAAATTGTAACATTCACAAGCTTGTTCCAAATTCGCAACCCAATTAGGTTGTACCAATGTCCATGGCTCCTTGGTAATTTAGAATACTTATTCCTTAACTTCTTGAAGGACCTCATTAATACACTCCCATCCATCAACAGAGCTATATGTTAATAAGAACCCTTATATCATCTTGTCCCAATCCACAGTGCCATGGCGCAGCTCTGTTTCAAGTTATCACTACTGAGATATCGTCTCCAAGGAATGAAAGAACATGTGCACCCATTCTCATTGAGGTTCGATGCCCCATGCTTTAGTCCATTGAGCCAACTTATCGTGAGGATCCTTCTGACCATCATACTTCACCACGATCTTCATATCAACACGACCAAACCTCAGCCTTATCAACTTGCAAAAATCCTTCCATCCTCTTAAACTTTCTCTGTGTGCGCCCCACCATCGGGCTGGAGTAGACCTAAATGTGAAGTCCAAAGTGTTGTATCTCTAGTCCTCAAGCACCTTTTTCTCAAATTATTCCCAAAATAGTACAATATTCCTCGTGCCATCATAAAAAGGTAAGTCTCACACTTTTAATCGGACACTGCGCAAAGATTTTGGAATCGTAAATGTCTTATTTTCTTCCATGAATGTCTCTTTCTCGTGCTCTACATTAAATCCAACATTCTTATCTTCTACTTTCTTTACCCAAGTCTTCATCATAGTATTTTTTCCTTATGCGTGGTCTCCTCTGGTATTCACACCACTACACATTACTATGTTAATGCTTGAATCTTCCTGACATGGTTCAACCCTCATCATTTGTATATTCTGAGTTGGCTGCTGGATGTGCTTCTCTTACATTTTAGCAAAAAAAATGGGAAATTATTTAATTTCATGAACAAATTCTTGACAATACTTACAAGAAGCTACAATAGGATTCTAACAATCCTTGGTAAAATTTCCATCATGTCTGTAATTGTAAAATATGCTCTGTCCTCGTCCACGACCAGTGCCTCCTCCTGGGCCATGCCCTTGGCCTTTGAAAGCTTCGCACGCTGTCAGAGAACCTAAAGCTTTGTGCCCTTCTACCTATATTTGATATGCACCAAGATTGTTCTGCATCATCAGATCATAGGTCTTAAAATGTTTCTAATCATGTCCCACTAAACTGTAGAAATTGCAGAAAATTTTCTTTAGTGATCTCACAAAATTTTGCAATAGGTGAAAATAATCCATAGAATGTTGGCCCACAAATTTTCATAAGCTACAACATGCATGGGATCCTACTCCTGGTCTAGCACTCGATCCATGTTTTAATGGACTCAACATCCCAGCACCCAATTAGTCTCTATACATAGGGCACTACTCTTTATAGTGACCCTCTTCTTTGCACTTGATACACCACACTTCCGAACTTATATCAGATTGAACCTCCTTTCCCTTCTTTAGATCCTAGAGCTCCATATGAAATCTCTCCAACTGAGTCTGAATCTTTTGCAGTCCTATGCTTTTATTAACTACTGGCAAAGCTTCAACCCCAAACAACAGATGATATTCAGTTTCAACTTAAGTACCCCAATATGTTCTAAATATTTTAACGCTCCACGTAGCATCAGGTTCTCTTTCTTCAAACATCAATCTCATCGCATCTGCAATATACCCTTTTCACATGATAACATTTTAATCCAAAACTTCAGTAAATTCAGGTACTTACCACTAGGGCCTTTGAAGAACTTGCGCTCTGCTTCGCTATGCAACACAATAGTCTTGATCACGAACTCAGTAATAAACCCTCCAAGGATACTGTCTATACAATAATCAACAACCCTCGTGATCTCTTTCTCAGTATTTTCAGCTTCTCAATCAGATCTAGGGTCCATGTAGTTAGCTTTTTATTACATGACCCATATGCACAGCTAGTCTTGATATCCACTCATACAATTCACTAGAAAACGATGCAAAAAATATCTCACACTGATCTATATATATATGCTTTTGTAACCAATTTTTAGTATATAATTCCACATCTAGCTATCCCTCAGTCAGATCCCAGTCCCAACAATGGAACCATTTGTTGGCTTGATGGGGCCTAGAACCAGTTTCAAAGTGACCGCGGAGTCTAACAAAACCCACTATTGCTGGCCCTTTCGGCAATGACCTACTTGCACAGATTGAAGTCTCACCCGAGGCAATATAGGGGGATGATAGAACCAGGTTTTTGCTTCCAGAGGGATAGAGGATTGTGGATTTAGGGATTTTCCTTCTTAACAGAACTTCGCAGGTCAGATCTATCAAAAATACAAGCATTGTTCAACACATCTGTTGAACTTACTAATAGATTGTGTGATATTACTTATGCATGCATTAAACAAAGTAAACAACCATAAACAAAATTTCGATATTCAATTACATATCAAAAACCCTTATTCAACACAGAAATTTATAAACATTATGTAAAAGCAAACACATCAGTAAAGCTCACATATATCCAATATTTCTTTCATTGATAACCAGATCCTTCTCATACATTCAGTTCCACCCTAGGCACACAACTGTAGGGCCCTGTGCACATAGTTGCAGGGGTTTTTGCACATAGCTACATACTTCCCAAGGTCTTCATGCACGTAGCTGCAAGTTCCTTTCCTCTAACCCAAAACACAGACTCTGACTCAAAACAATCTCACATCCAAATGCATATCATTAGATTAATCAATTAAGCTTATTCTTTGACCTCTATCTAGACTCCTTATATAGGTTTGGAATTTACAATACCATGGTCCAAAACCATGGGCCGAGTCTAACATTCAAATAATAATCCCATCCTATTACATAATAAGGGGATTTGACCCACCCCAAATCCCCTATGACTCAAAATAGAATCTATGTTGTGTGCTCCGCTCCTTGATCTGTGGAGTCTTTCTATGTTTCTTACTTCGCGGGGATCCCATCTCCAACAACAGATTACTACATCAACTATCTACCCCTAGTCTTTAATTATTACAACAAAATCTAAAAGAAAAACATCCAAAATATATCTTCCAAAATTTTCCCGATAAATCATTCCAAAATGACATTGTTTCAACAAAAAATGGCATAATAATATGCCAGAGAAAACATTTCTTCCATAACCATGGAGAGTGGCATTGTGTCAAGGAATCTATAGGTTTAATTAAGGGAAATGACCAAAAATAAGAAAAAGGTGCTTGGAATATCCTTAAATACTGCACCCAACATCTCCCCCCAATTGAAGCCACAACATGTCCTCATGTAGATTCTTCATAATGTTTAGGTTTCCTATCCATGCTAGTACTGGTATATCATCAATGTAATTATGTCAAATCATAAGTGCCAACATTTTCTTTGTAAACTAACATGTATCCTTGAGTAAACATCAGTTGATGTGGCTAGAATTCATCTTCATATCTGAACAGTTGGAAGTGGGACTGATATTCCTCAACTCGAAGCCAAATCAAAGGAAACTTGGATTTGAGTCCTATACAAAAAGCTCCCATTATTTTCACAATTCGTGCATACTCATCAACTCGAGTAACAACTACTACAAAATTAAAGAACCCAAAAGGATCCCTTACTTTTAGACTTTCATTGTCAGCTTTTGTTCGTCTTAGACATCCTACAATGCTTGGCTTTTTAGCTGTGAAAAGATATTAAGGAAAAACCCAACAATCCTTCTCATATAGAGGGTTGATTGCTCCACCATGTTAGTGGTACTAATAAACTTTATGAATTCACACCTAATCTCAGTATCCATATCAGGTTCTGATCTTACCCAAAGGTTTTCCTTCTCTTCATTTGCAGCAGATGATTTCATGGAAAGATGTTAATCAACTTTATTTCTCATAATATATTTGAAAGTGCATGGCTGCAAATCCCCCGTATAGGAGAAAATGTGTACAATCATATGCAAACTAGCATTATTCTCAAATACATTATTAAGCAAAATTTCACATAACAAGCTCTGTTCATCAAAATCGCATGAGCGAAAAAAAATTCAGGAAAGTTCGAGTGGAGTTACTCTAGTAGGGCTTGTTCTCATAGATAGCCTTCAACTAAAAAAAGATAAAATTTCTCCCATGAGAAAATTGGATAAGACGGAGATGGTGCCCTGAAACCTAAAATGTTTAAGACGAGTATGTACATTTTACCTTTTTCTTCAGTGAGTTCCTTGACCTCTTGTTGTATTTGTTGGAACTGTTATTCTTTTTCCTTCTTGTCTTTCTTTGTTTCCCACTTTATCCATTCTTCTATCAACAATTCCTCAACCCACCTATCCTTAAGAGTATGAATGCATTTTTGATGTTATTCTAGAGAAACCACTCCCTTTTTCAAGGAGAGCACCAATTGTTTCCATTTCTGCAATTATGATATCAGTAGAAGTCTTTCTGAGTGCCATTATACTTCAGGGTCTCGTGTTATTTCACATGCAACATTAGTAGAGGATGTAATAACATCTTGTGTTTTTATTTTTTCTTCCTCGACCGTTGGTTCTTGTGTAACAATAGCTTCATCGACAGGTTCTTGTGGAACAACTCTTAATTTTTCTTCCTGAAAAACCTCTGCCTCAACTATTGTTTCTTGTGTAACAACAACATTATTGACAGGTTCTTGTGTTTTATTTTCCCAGTTAAATTCCATGGAATTCTCTATTTCAACTATTAGTTCTTGTGTAACAGTGGCATCGTCAATGAGTTCTTATGTATCCGCCTCCCATGTTTTTTTTTAGTTTCTTTCGATATGGTGTTTGCAACACAAATTTTATACCCTGTTGTTGCAAAAATATTAGCACATGTTGTACATATAGGGCCCTGTATAGTTTATTCTCCCAACTTATAAAATACCTCTGCCAGAGTATCAAGAACCAGAACCCTTGTTTCCATTTTGCTACCCTCTAATTTTTTCTTCAATACCGTATTGTATGCTTATAATTATTTTCTTTTAAGCAACAAAGTTTGGGTTTCGTTCTTACATGATGAGGGACTATCCTCCTTGTTTGCATGTTCCTCTTTCTTTTGTGTGCTTGACTTCTTTGAATATTTGATATGAATCTGGGAAATTCTCCAATGCCTCGGTGGAATTTGGCTCATGTCTTATTGCTGCCCTTCGCATCCTTTGTTACTCGCTATCACATCTCTCAAAAAATATGTGAAATGAGGATGCAGAGCTTTTTTGGGGCAGATATCAAGGCAGTAGGCATGGATATCGGGTCAAAAAATCAGGCAACAAGAGTTATCACTTCATTATTAATCCAAAGATGTGGAAGTATGGCTTGGGTATGGCTCATACTAATGACATCATCAGTATAAAAGGTCGTAATGATTGCAAGATTTGTTAATTATTACGAGATTTTTCACTTAAAATAAGGTTTTATTATGGATCGTGAAATGATTCACCCTCCCCCCCCCCGAACATAAATGCAAAGGTTGTCAAAATAGAATCCCATATTAATTTCCATAACTGCTTAATAAAGAAAAATAAATATACATTTTTGAATGACTTACCAGAGGGTGATGTGATTGATACCGATGACAAAGTACTGGTGATGATGCTTATTAAAGTGGACATTTGTAACCAGTTCTCTACTGCAATTCGTTAGTTGCTACAAATGTAAAAGCAAACGGATTTGCTTATGATAGATAGATATTTACAACATAACTTTTATTTTCAATAGAATATACCTTTGACGGTATTATGCCTTGGAAAAGACTTCTAAAAAAATGGAACTTAGACTTGCAACAACATAGTATTTATGAGATATGTGAAAGAGAACATGTTGTTGTAAGAAAAGGGAAAACAATGTGTAACATCTGCCAACAAGTGGTTTTAAATTGTTACCACTATCTTCCTGCACCTCCATAAGAATTTTTCATAGGTAGATCTATTTATTTATTATTATGTTTTATTCTATATATATATATATATATAAATTTGGTGTATCAGTTGTTGACAAAATTTGGTTTTCAACTGTTACACTTATTGAAAATTTTAAAAATTTTGCAGCGTAAGAGAATTTTCCCCTGCCCTCATAACTTGTAGATTATATCCTTAGACAATGTTGACAAATGAATCCTTTCAGGTTGGTTTATGATATAACTGAAGACGATTCCCATTGGAAAGTAATGGAGTCTTGGCACTGTCTATGGTAACTAGCTTCACAGTCCCATTGTAAAAGACTGTATCAAATTCATTAGGACCTAACCATCTAGTACATAGATTCCCCTTGAAATATTTGAATCATGAATCATATAATAGAGCCAAATATTCCTTTTGAAACACCTTATTTTTTATAGATTTATCATGCCACATAGTCCTCTAATGTTGGATGTTCATCTATTGGATATCAGGCAATATATTTTCATTTGATTCATTTAACTGATTCAACTAATGTTTATGTGTCGTAGCCAAATCCAAGTTCACTTGAAATGTTGTTCTAAGTCTTTTTACTTCAAACTATATGGGAAATAAAGGATTTTTACCATACACTAATTCGTATGGTGAAAATACCATAGTGTTTTTCCATGTAGTTATGTATGCCCACGGTTCCTCTAGAAGTTTATCAGCCCATTTCCTCTAATGATTGGCCACAATCTTGGTAATAATTCCTTCAATATACTTTTTAATTCTTTCCACTTGGCCATGCGCCTATGGATGATATGGTGAGGTAATCCTGTGACAGATCTTGTATTTCTCAACTAGCATTTGGATCAAATGAGATGTGAATTATGGTCCTCCATCTTTCACTATTTCCTGAGGTACTCCAAAAAGAACAAAAACATCTTCAAACAAAAATTCTGAAACAACCTGTTCAGTTTCCCTGGTAAGTTCCTTTGCTTCAACCCACCTTGTGACACAGTCTGTATAGACCTAGATGTAGGAATTTTGCTGAGATGAAGGATTAATTGGTCCTACAAAGTCTAAGGCCCAGTTATCAAATGGCTCTAAAACTATTTTAGGGTGCAATGGCATCTCATGTGACCGGAGTGGTTGACCCATTCTCTGACAACTGTCACATCCCTTTACAAATTTCTTTGCATCCTGAAATATAGTAGGCAAATAGTATATTGTTGAAAGCACCTTATGTCATTTCCTTTCATCTACAATGTGTCTTCCACCAGGTTCTTCATGGAAAGCTATGAGGATGTCAAAAATATCATCCTCCCTTACACAACTCCTCATATGATGATATGGTCCTATGTAATAGAGATATCCTTCCATCCAAGATTAACTTGCACTTTTATGAACAATTCTTTTCTTTTCTTTCGAGGATAGATGTTGTGGAAATCTTCCTACAAAAAGGTAGTTATATATTTCTGCGTACCATGGTGAGTGAGTTGAAATAGAAAAAAGATATTCATATGGAAATTAATCTTAAACATGCATGCATTCATTGTCAACAATCAACCTAGAAAGAAAATGTTAAACACACACATGGTAAACAAGAAACTAAACACACAAGGAGAAATATAAGCGTGAGTTATGTTATTATTCACCATAGATGTACATTTATAATAGAATGGTGTGACCCTTGGATTCGATTCCAAGTGGTCTCTTGGACTCCACTAGTCCATTCGCCTTCCACACCTACCCATTGAGGATTAGGTGTCTGACATTCCCCACCTTAATCCGAAGGTGTATATGTGAGTCCAAGAAGAGAGTTGTAATAAAAATATGCAAAGTATGCATGGCAGTACTTAAGCTGATTCAGCTCTCTGAAATGTTGGCATAAAGAGGTGGTTTAAGGATGACCACCAACACTGGAACACTTAGTGCAATTCCTGGAACTCTTCCAAATCTGGCAAGATGCTAAGGGCTTCTGCTAGAGAAAGTGTCCCTCATATTTGAAGAGGGATATCGTCAACCTAGAAGAATGGAAATCTACAACCTGCAATGGTTTAAGGATGACCACCAACACTAGAATGCTTAATGCATTTCCCAGAACTCTACCAAAGCTGGCAAGAAGTTGAAGTCTTCTGCTAGAGGAAGTGCTCTGAATTCTTTGAAGAGGAAGAATATCAACCTCACATAGATGGTTTAAGGCTTTCCACCAACTAAAGGAATGCTCATGGGCATTCATGTCTCTGGATACAACTCTGAATCTGGAATGAGAGATTGTGGCTCAGGCTTGCTTGAACTGTTGTGTCTTTGGCTACAACTCTGAATCTGGAATGACAGGTTGTAACTCAGGCTCTCTTGATGTGGCTTCGAAGCTTGTAGATGACCACCATTTTCCCCCCTGTCAGGTACAAGGTGAGATGATGGTGAAAAATCAACTGCAATTTTGCTCAATATTTTAGAACAAGTTCTAACATGTGACTTAAACATCTTCTTGGTTTTTTATGCCCATTTCCAAGAAGCAAGCCATCCACGATGAATATTTGTTCTTGTAGGAGGATTATTTATGAAGCATCTGTGTGAAGAATGGGTGTGCCTACCACAGTTCTTGCATGGGTGAAGATCAAAATAGTGATCTTTCATTGTTGTTGTCACTGTGGAAGAGGAGCAAGATCTGAAACAGCTGAAGGTGAACTATCATAAATAAATCCGACACTTTGAAATTTGATGGCCTTGGAGTAGTCTAGAATATGAAAGGACACATCCTTTTCATATCCAAGACCTGTTATGTGCTTGTTGTGGACAAGCTCTTCCCAAGGTCTGATGATGGGCTTGGGAAGAGAAGTGTGAACATCTGCATCTATATACAAATCTACTTTTGAACTAGGCACTAAATGTGAATCGACTGCAACATTATTGACTTGTTGCTTATAAGAGTCTGTTTCAATTTTCTGAACAGAAACAAGTTCAGAATGATGACTTTACTACAGTAATTCTTCTTACTGGAATTGAGATTCAAGCTACAAAAACTCTATCTTTTCTTGTGCATATTGGAGAGAGATTCGAATATCTATGAGAGTTTCTTTGCTGACTTTAACTGTTTTTTCTGCAGTAGACACCATTAGTGTTCTTAATAGCTCTAACAAATCATTTAGTTTTGCTATTTTCATTGAACAAGTAAGGTGAATCTCACAAATAAGGCTCCAAGAATGAAGAAATTACAGTAATTAATGCATTCGTCCAAGGATGAAATGTTGGAATAAAGGCAACTAGTATTACCAATGTATTAAAAGGAGCATACAACAATTCCAAGCCGTGGAATTTCAACCACCCCCACTCAATTTCGACCAATACAATTCCAAGGATATTGCATTATGTAATGTTCATTAAGTATTCAAACTTTAATCAATGCAACATCGAATTTAAAGTAGATAGAATACATATCTTACTAGGATTTAACAAAAAATTCAATACAAATGACGAGCACCATTTAACCCCAATACATCCCCACGAGCCTTTACCAACTTAACTCCCTTCAAGAAACTTCAACTCCTTTTTCTCTCTGTGAATATTACGATTCCACAAGCTTTTTTTTTTTTTTTAATATTTTCCTTGTGACAGGCTTCCTTGAAAAATTCAACGCATATATAAAATTGATCCAGATTTATGCAGGAATGCAACAGAATAAACATATAACCATAAATAAAAAGATGCAGCAGAAAAATCACTTCATTTCATTAATATCAAAGAACTGAAATTTGCTTACAGACAGAATGGAAATAAACTAGCTAGGGCGCTGGTAGCTATCTCTAAGAAGAGATGTGGCGGCTACAGGCCTCTGAAATAAGTTAAAATGAGGCTCGAGGGCCTATTTATTATTTAGAAACGATGGGAAATCCTAAACATCCAAAACCCTAACCCTAGGAGATGAAGCGCCAAAACTATGGGCCCCGTTTGGGTAAATTGGTGTTTCAACTTCCCGGGGACATAACTTTGGCATACGATCTCCGTTTGACACGTACCATACCTCATTAGAAATATATATCCAAGGAATAAAAATTTTGAGTGATAAACATCGGTCCATGGACCCATGTTGCTCTCCTTTTTCCAAAAAAACATCTTTTAGGGCCTCAAAACGGCTCCGGAAGTTCAAGACCCGAAAAACTTCTAAAAATAGTAAGTTGTGCCGAAACTGAAAAAATAAAAGAGAAAATGGTGGGGCCCCAAGTGGAATAGGCGAGTGACCACCAATATCCACCTAGATCATTGGGTGACCACCAATATCCACCTGGATCATTCCTCCCCCCTTAGGAACCAATGGTCCCCATTGTGTTAAGTTCCTCCATGAGATGAGGAAACTTCTGCTGAACTTGGTCCCTGGTGAACCACTTTCCTTGGTGCAGGAGTTGGCCATCTTTGACAACCCGATACAGTTAGATCTTCTGTTGGTGAGTGTTCTTGATTTGCATGTCCATGATACAATCTGTGGTGGCATGTTCCATGCAGTCTGGGTTTAACTCTGTCAGTGTGAGTTGTTCTGCAATGTCAGAGGTGTCCAGTAGAGGTGGGAAGTAAGGACGAAGGCTGTCCACATTGAATACTGGGTGCAGACCAAGGAATGATGGAATACTGAGCTCAAAGGAATTCTTCCCTACAGCCTTGGTGATGGTGTATAGCCCGTATCAGAGTGGGTGAAGCTTGCGGTGGGGTCCAGTGAGGCACTCCTTCTGCAAATTTAGCCACACTTTGTCGCCCACCTGGAAGTTGTGTGGCACCCGATGTTGATCATGGCATATGTACTTAGCATTAGCTCTGTCCAATATGTCATGAACCTGTTGGTGGATATGTTGAATGCGCTTGATGAAGCTATTTACTTTGTCAACTTCCGACTGGACATGAGCCGAATCAGCCTGAGTAGCCGCAAATGGAATGGCTACATCAATGGGACATAGTGGCTGGAATCCCAAGCCCACCTGAAAGGGGTTGTGGCTGATTTAGCTATGGAGAGCTCAATTATAACTGTGTTGTACATAGGGAAGGCTCTCGTCCCATTTGTGTGGATGCTTGGAATTGTACATGCACAAGATGTGTACAATCATTCTATTGACGACCTCTGTCTGGCCATCTATTTGGGGATGGAAAGCTGTGGACTTGGTGAGCTTGGTGTCCAACATTAACCAGAGGTTGGACCACAATGTGTTGAGGAACCTGCTATCCTGATCTGATATGATAGACTGTGGGATACCAAAGTGCACCCACACTCGTTCAAAGAAGAGTTTAGCAATGGCTTCTACTGTGATATTCTTCTTACAGGCCACCATAATGGCCATCTTTGAGAATCTGTTGACGGCCACAAAAACATAGTAATTTCCATGCTTAGTAGAAGGCAGGCCTGACATGTAATCCATGGAGATGGATTCCCAAGGTCGACTAGGGGTAGGTAGAAAAGTATATAGGCCTTGCTTCTTGATGGTTGGTTTGGCAATGGCACAAGCAGTGCAGGATCTGATGTGCTTCCCGACATCCTTTCGAAGGTTCGGCCAATAGAAATACTTCTGTAGTACTGCTACTATTTTCTCAACCCCGAAATTCCCAGCGACTTGACTGTAGTGTGCTTACCATATCATCTTGGCGCTCTCGCTTGAAGGAACACAAAAGTGTCCCAGGTGACATAAAAGTGCATCTTGGAGGTGAAATTTTGGAACTTGCGTACCCCCCAAGAGTGCCTTGTATGTGTGGCCGAATTCTGGGTCGCTCTTGTAGAGAAGCGGCCAATCAGAAGTATCATGCCCACAAGAGTTGAGAACGGTGGTGAGCGCCACAATCGGTGGTCCACTGAGACAGTCTGCAACACTATTGGTGCCACCCTTCTTTTACTTGATGTTCAAATGAAACTGTTGCAGATATGTGGACCACTTCTGATGGCAATCATTCTGCAACTTCCCTTGTGTCTGGATGAACTACAGGGGCTGGTGGTCTGTGTAGATGATTATTTCCTTCCCCAAAATGTAATGCTTCCATTGTCGATAAGCTTGCACAATGGAATACATTTCTTTGTCATATGTGGGATACCTGCGAACTGTGTCAGATAATGTCTCACTGTGATATGCCACTGGATGTCCCTGTTGAGTAAGAACTGCCCCAATAGCATAGTTAGAGGCATCTGTCTCGATCTCAAATGGCTGTTGCAAGTATGGTAATGTGAGCACTGGGGCAGAACAGAGGCGATTTTCAATTCCGTAAATTCCTTTTGTTGAGATTCCGACCAAAATAATTTTTCTCTTGCTCCTCCCTTGGTGACTTGACTCAAGGGCCAAGTGATATGAGAGAATCCCAACACGAACCTACGGTAGAAATTAGAAAGACCCAGAAAGCTGTGAAGCTCTGTTATAGTGGTTGGGTCTGACCAATCCCGAATGACTTGGATCTTGGTTGGCTCCACATGCACCCCCTTTTCATCAATAAAGTATCCTAGATATTGAACCTGGGTCATGCTAAAAGTTCACTTCTCCAAATTAGCACACAACTTGTGTTGCCACAGTGTTTGGAGGACTTGTTGGATGTGGTGGAGGTGCTCTTCCCAAATCTGGCTGAAGATCAGAATGTCATCCAAGTACACCACTACAAATGAGTTGGTGAATGGCCGCAAGATGTCTTCCATCAACTTCATGAAGGTTGCGGGAGCATTCATCAACCCGAAAGGCATGACCAGCCATTTGAAAAGGCCTTCCTTGGCTTTGAAGGCAGTCTTCCACACATCGGAGGGTTCAATTGGTACCTGGTGATACCCAGACTTCAAGTTGATCTTACTGAAATATTTCTCCCCTTTGAGTTGGTCCAAAATGTCATCAATCTGTGGGATCAAGTACCTATTCCGGACAATGATCTTGTTCAGCACCCAATAGTCAATACGAAGTCTCCATGTCCCATCCTTCTTCTATACCAACATGATCGAGCTCCCACAGGGTGATGAACTTGGTCAGATGTGACCTTTCTGCAGTAGCTCCTGAATCTACCTCTTGATTTCATCGTTCTCCAGAATAGAGCGCTGATAGATTGGTCCATTGGGAAGCGGCGCACCTGGGGTCAAATCAATCGGGTGCTTGACTTGAAAATGCAGAGGAACTCCTATGGGTAAGGTGAATATTTCCTCGTACTCCTCCACAACCTTGTCCATTTGTTGTTGTCGTGCAGAGGAGCCTTGTCTGCAGGTCGTGGCCACAGTCTTCTTCTTGCCCTGGGGGCTGAACATCAGGAAAACAAATTTCCTGGTTTGGGAAATGAGCTTACTGCATTTTTTTGCAGTAACCAAAGAGATAGCGACAGGAGGTGGTACCTCTGGTGTCCTGTACAACTTATTTCCCAAAGTAACAATAACAGTGCGAGGCTGAGACTCATACACAGCATGATGCTTCCACAAGTATGGTTGTCTTAATAATACATCAGAAACATCAATAGGAGCAACGTCACATAATACCTCATTTGTGAAGGGCTTGATACTATAGGGAAGGCATCACTGCTGGCTGACGCGGAGATCTCGTCCTTGGTGAAGCCACCTAATGCTGTATGGATGTGGATGAGTTGTGGTTGGCAAGCCCAACCGTTTCACGGCGTTTTCTGAAATGAGGTTCTTTTGGCTCCCATTGTCGACAATGAACTGTACCGAGGAGCCCTTTACCCACATCTGGGAGTGGAAGAGACGCTCCTCCTCCTCTG
Organism: Pinus albicaulis; assembly: GCA_034641835.2. Classification (NCBI taxonomy): domain Eukaryota; kingdom Viridiplantae; phylum Streptophyta; class Pinopsida; order Pinales; family Pinaceae; genus Pinus; species Pinus albicaulis. The sequence continues at coordinate 734,890,048 of CM076579.1, forward strand.
GATCTTCTGGTTCCTCCTTTTAGATCTTTGTAGTGGCAACAGTGGCGTTGGGCTCCACATCAATAATCTATTTCCATTTTTCATTCCCCTTGTCAGGTTCTGATTCAGAGTTGGAGCATGCATCTGACTCAGAAGCCCTCATCTCGGCCACTAGCGACTGCTTGGCCCGACACTCACTTGTGTTGTGAGTGGAGATCTTATGGAACTCACACCACTTTCCCGTGTCCTTCTTTGGCTTTGTGGTGTTGTTCTTTGCTTATGGCTTCGATAGGTTGTCTTGAGCCACCATGCCTTGGCTCTGTCCTTTGTTTTGTAGTTTTGGAGCACCTTTCCCTTGCTTTTGATTCACATATCCAAAGTATCGCTTCTTCTGTTTGAATTTCTGCTCAATCTTGGTAGCATACCGGTATGTCATACCAAGAGAGGAGATGTCGAGGAACTCCATTTCCTCTTGAATGTATCTGTTTAGACGACTGTGATACTTTAGCACTAGATTTTTCTCTAAATCTTTGGTACCCAACTTTGTGTGCAGGGTATGGAACAGATTCGTCCCCTCATGCACATCTTGATCCCTTTGTTGTCACAGCGTGGTCCATTGTATGTACTTGTCCTCATAGCTCCCCATGGGATAGTATTTTTCCTTGATGGCGTCTTGGAAAGAATTCCAATTTGGTAAAACTGAGAACAGAGAGGGTTCTGTCTGGTCCTTGTTCTCACAATAAGTTTCCCACTAGTCCTTGACATGGGGGGTAGCTTTGAGGAGTGCAAAAATAATCTTCTCCGGGTTGGAAAAGTCATGAACTGAGAAATATCCTTCTAATAGATTCAACCATCTATCTACGGCATCTACATCTATTTAACCCTCAAATATGGGAATGTCAAAATTTACTTGTACCTTAAAAGGAGTCGCACCTCAGAGTGGCTGCTGGATGCAGATGCGCCACCAGTGGGTAGTCGTTGAAGGATTTGGGCAAAGTTATCCATCATCGCGTTCCTTTTTTTTTCGAGGGCCTCCTCGAGCAATATTTTGATAGGATCTCCTGCTCCCTCATCTTTCTTTCCGTCCCCCATGGGTATCCATTGGGGTTTGCGAGGTTGATCTTGCAAAGGTTTTACCAGATCGAGCCCTAACCCCTTATACCCCGACCTCATTAGGGACATGCAAAGAAGGATCGAGAAAAAACAGACTGCTCTAATACCACTGATCTGGATTTATACAAGAACACAATAGAATAAAAATATAACCATAAATACAAAGATGCAGCAGAAAAATCACTTCATTTCATTAATATCAAATAACTGAAATTTTCTTACGAACAGAACGAAAATAAACTAGCTAGGGCACTGGCAGCTATCTCTGAGAAGAGATGTGGCAGCTACAGGCCTTTGAACTAAGTTAAAATGAGGATCGAGGGCCTATTTATTATTTATAAACAATGGGAAATCCTAAACATCCAAAACCCTAACCCTAGGAGATGAAGCGCCAAAACTATGGGCCCCGTTTGGGTAAATTGGTGTTTCAATTTCCTGGGGACGTAACTTTGGCATACGATATCCATTTGACACGTACCATACCTTATTAGAAAGATCTATCTGAGGACTAAAATTTTTGAGTGAGAAAAATCGGTTCATCGGTCCATGGACTAATGTTGCTCCCCGTTTTCCCAAAAAACATCGTTTAGGGCCTCAAAACGGCTCCAGAAGTTCAGGAACCGAAAAACTGCTAAAAATAGTAAGTTGTGCCGAAACTGAAAAACTAAAAGAGACAATGGTGGGGCCCCAAGTGGAATAGGAGGGTGACCACCAATATCCACCTGGATCAAAAATGAACCTCACTTCATATACACTTAAAAAACACACACCACATGCACTGTCTTTAGAACTTAGTCAACATGTATTCAAAGCAATAGAAACACACAGATGCATGGATAATCACACACACAATTTGGCCTCTACAGAGATTCTTCATTAATGCATCATTCAATTTCCGGTACCAATAGTAGCCTTTAAAAAATAATTTCAACGAAGCATTAAAACTTCAACACAGGTTGCATACCATAGTAGTCAATATATATCAACACTCCATTCAGTGATTAAGCTACTCCTGAGACCACGACTGCTGCACAAGGTCTACAGTCTCATGTTCTCATGATGCATACCATTTCAATGTACAACAAGCCCACCATACCATTTCTTGAATATGGAATCTTAAACCATTACAGTATCGACTTACCGTCATCTTCTCATCTTCCTCCAAATTTGTTTGAATTTGTGCAGTGGAAAATTCAAACCGGAGGGATGCGAATAGGCACCAGAGGGAGGCACATGCAGTCGGTGCTGTGGGAAGAGTGGTGCAGTATGTAGCGTGCAGTATTGGGAGAAGATTCTGGTATGGTGAATTGGGAGAGAATTCAATGTATGTTTACCAACATTATATTGGCAACCATCATTATATATGGAGGCATTAACCACAGCATTAAGGCATTAGAAAACATTGTTCATATGGCATCATGGTATGGTTGTAAACTAGCATTATTATATTCATGACCAACGTTATATATTTTACACACCAGTGTTTAGCGTATGCAATAGAGAGGTCATTTATTATAATTGTTCAGCGTATGCAATGGAGGGATCGTTTAGTGTATGTGAAAATATACAACATGGAACTTAACACCAGGGAAAATTTTAAGAATGAAAATTTGTTTTAAAGTTTAGAAACCTTGGCGAATCTTATGAGTCCTTAATATGCAATCTGTAAAATGTTTGGTGATATTTTTTTAAAGATATCAAAATTTCTAATGAATTTATATAGTCTCTGTAATTTTTTGGCGATCTTTAGGATAACATATTTTTATACTATAAAATTTGGGCGAATCACTTTTATAAAAAAATGGAAATTGGTGAATATTTTTTTTGGACAAACCATGGAAAATTAGCCCACGTGCGAATATTAGCCCCTAAAATTTTCCATGCTTAACACATTGAAATAACCCAATTCAATCGTTCAATTTTTGGAAATGAATAAGTGACAATTTATAATTGAAGGAGGGTGAAAATGGAAGAAATATCACTTGCAAGGATTATCACAGAAAGATATTTTCTTAGAAGGATAATTGTATAGGTAATATATTTGAAAACTACCAAAGTTGGGGATATCATGACTGAGGAAAATAATCTTATAACAGTAACTTCTGATACAAAGGTATTGGGGGAAATGCAACTTATGATAGACAATCGTATTAGGCATATCCCTGTTGTCGAGGGAAAAAGCATGCTAGGAATGGTATCAATAGTATAGGTCATTCGATCAGTGGTAGATGAGCATCGAGAGGAACTGAAGCGCTCATACAATGAATCGAACCAATGGAATTTGACCTCATATTAGTATGTTATTCTTCGGGAACTAAAGCGTTTGAATGCATTCATCGAGGGAGAATATGTATACCAGTCATTCAACTCATATAGAATAAATTTAAACAATTCAATGTTGTGGTCTTCAATAATATTAACACATACCATTCAACGTAGATATCTCCTGATAGACACACCAATTTGATTTTGTGTGGAGGCACCAGCTCACTGTCATAAATTGACAGAACCAAGGAGATCACTTAACGCAAAGAATGGAGTAATGGTTTACAAAGGCCACACATCATGGCTCTGATACCATGTTAAACACACACATGGTAAACAACAAAGTAAACACGCAAGGAGAAAGAAAAGTGTGAGTTATGTTATTATTCACCATATATGTACATTTATAATACAATGGTGTGACCCTTGGATTCCATTCCAAGTGGTATCTTGGATTCCATTAGTCCATTCGCCTTCCACACCTACCCGTTGAGGATTAGGTGTCCAACAAAAAATCAGCCACTGAATTATCTTTCCTAGGTTGATCTAGGATTGTTATATCAAACTATTGTAACAACAACAACCAATGTGTAACCCTACCATTAGTAATTTTTTTATTCATTAAAAAATGAATGGTAGAGTGGTCAGTGTGCACAAATATTTGATAATCTGTAATGTAATGCCTAAATTTATTAATAACATGCACTACTACAATAAATTATTTTTCTATAACCATATAATTCAATTATGATGGAGTCATATTATTTCTAATGTAGTAGATGGAATATGGTTTCTTATCTCCTAGCTGGCCTAACACAGCTCCCACAGCAGTATCAGATGCATCTGTGGCTATGTGAAACAACAAATTCTAGTTCGGTCCTCACCAAACAGGAGCTTCTGATACACACATATTTAACTCTTTAAGGGCCTGCTCACATTTCCCTGACCAAACAAATTCCACATCTTTAGTAAGCAGAGAAAATAATGGGGATGCAATCTTTGAAAAAATTTCTATAAACCTTCTGTAATACCCTGCGTGTCCTAAAACATTGCGTACCTATTTTTATGTTTTGGGAACTGGAATTTTCAAAATTACTTCTATCTTAGTAGGGTCTACTTTTATTCCTGTAGAAAAGATAAAATTGCCAAGCACAATACCTTCATTCATCATCATGTGATGTTTCGCAGTGCTTAAGGAAGCATTAGTTTGTACACATCATTCTAGAAATTTTTCAAGATTGGCTAATGTTGTTTCAAATCCATCACCATAAGGTCTAAATTCATCCATGAATACTTCTAAAAAATCATTTAACAAGTCTGAAAATATCCCCAATATTTCCCTCTGGAAGGTTGTTGGTGCATTACAGAGTCCAAAAGGGAGAAATATGTATGAAAAAGTCCCCCAAGGGCAAGTAAAGGTGGTTTTATCCTGATCCTCTGGGAAATCTATATCTAATTATAATAACTAAACCCATCTGTAAATGAAAATAATTTCTTTCCAGACACGGTGTCAAGGACATGATCTATGAATGGAAAAGGGAAGTGGTCATTTTGAGTGGTTTTGTTAAGTTCTTTATAGTCTACACAGACTCTCCACTTTCCATTTATTTTAGGAACAATAACAAGAGGAGATACCCACTAACTGCTAGAAATGGGATAGATGAAGTTGGAATTTAGGAAATCATCTCTAATCCCTTGAATAATTATTGTCTTCAATATTTATAGATCCAAATCACCATGCTTAGACCTCTGTAAATTATAATGAAATCGTTCTACATAATCTTCCAGACTCTCATATTCCTTTTGCATTATTCTGAAAAATTCCTCTTTCAAGTTTCTCGTTCGGCAATAATCCTGATATTCTTCCAGTAATGTGTTCTTCATATCTCCCCATGTCCAGATAGTAGCAAATCCAAGTCCCATAAACCATCTCAATTCTTCACCTTTAAAAGTTGCAAGGAATAGTTTTAGTTTCTTAGCATCTGAAGTGCAGTCATAAATTTTTCACAGAACATCAAATTATAACAAAAAAGTATCAAGATCTTCTACATTCAATCCTTGAAAATATTGAAGAACTGATAGATGGATATTTCATACGGGCTTCTTCCCTTATATCACCTATTGGAAATTCAAAGGTGGTAATAGTGGTATATGTCCCATTGTTATTGTCTCCCATTGAAATTTATCCTAATTCTACTTGTGGTGAGGGTTCCTCTAAATATTTCACAGATTGATGGTATGTGGATAAGGATTCTTGTGATGACTTCTCATAATGTTCTGGGGCTGGTTGTTTTGTTGCACTTCCTAGTTCCAGGTACTAGAAAGTAAAAGAATATTTTTCAAATTATTTCTCTTGATAATTCCCACTAGTTTCCCCTTGTCCTTCTAATCCAAAATCCTGAACAGTAGTTTCTCCTTGTTTTTCCTGAGTTAATTTTGCATAATTGGGATTTTTTAGGCTATTTTGAGGAGAATGGGGTCCTAAAACAAAGGAACATGAGACTCCTGATTTTGATATGGAAGTAATAGATTTTTGTGGGCCTGTTTTACTCACATCCTTATGCAATGTTGATTGTTCCTTCTCTACTTTTGAGATAAGTTATTGAATGAATGTGGTTCTCCCTTGATCAATGTTTTTCTTATTCTTGGGTCCACCCATTTTACTTGTAGGTTTATTAGATTTTCTATGGTTTTATTCTTCTCCACTCATACATTATATACATGGACCCTATGTATAATTATCTGCACACCCTAAGTGTCCTAATTGTTACAGGAGTGAGCCCGCTCACGTATGTTAGGGAAATGCATAGGTTCTCACCTCTCGTCTTATCACCCAACACCTGTAAAATTAGAGACACACTATTAAAGGAAAAATTAAATAACACGCCCTAAGTGTCATAATTGTTATAGGGGTAAGCCCACTCAGGTATATTAGAGATATGCACAAGTTCTTACCTCTCGTCTTACCGCCCAACACCTATAAAAATAGAGACACACTATTGAAAGAAAAATTCAAAAGAAAAGCATTGGCTGACTGTATCGTTACATCCTTCCTCGATAATGGCACCAAAATGTTTAAAAGTTTTAATCACTCTTAAAACAACTAAACTGCAACCATTAATTGTCAACCAGGGTAGGTCTTTTTATTTCAAAGGTGTCTGCATTATCTATGTTGATACATGAATAGCCATTGGAAAATGTAAAAATGTCATTGAACACACTTGCAAGGTTTTAAATCATTCATGTGGAAATTAAAAAAACACACTGCAAGAATGAAAATCACTCAATAAAGAAATAATCCACAATCCATAACCTTCATAATAGAACTAGGCGCACCATGCATCATTCACTAGATTGCAACAGGTAATTGAATATTATAGATCTAACCAATCCAATGTAACAACATATAATGAATCTGAAAACATAAGTATGTATGTGCTACAAGATATGAAATGAAAATAAATACTCGACACCAATATAAATAAATAAATTAATATACTACTACTACGATCCCTGCCAAAGAGCAGGGCACTTCCTCCCTATTAAGGTGCAAGAATGGAATGAAAACTAGTTAAATATTCAACACAAAATATGTAAAAACATCACCTGATGTGTAATGTATTAGAATAACAGAAGAATACAAGATCAAAATTTCAGTACGATTCCTATGTTTCTATCCCCTTCTCATGAGACCAAGCCTTTATATAAAGTCTTTTACAAGCCCCAAAATTATGGAACATATCACTCATGAGAATCTCATGATCCTCATGTTGATCGAATTAAAATAAAATAGAAGTTGTTACAAAATATTTTCAATTAAAAGACCTATCATGGCTACACCATACTTGCAATCATAATTGCTCAGATATTTCTTCAATCGTCTGCATAGAGTTACTTCTCATGATCTTCAACAGTTGTCTTAAAAATAGCAGCCACGGTCTTTGACAGTTTGCGGTGTAGCAACAACTTCATGGTGTACCAAAAAACTAGAAGTGTAACAGCAAACTCGAGGTGTAACAAAAATCTTGGGGTGTAACAACAAATGACATCAAAAATTGTCTACCCCTAGTATTTGATGATTACAACAACACCTAAAAGAAAAACATCTAAAAGATCTCTTCCACAATTTCCCTAGTTAGTCATTCCAAAAAGATATTGTTTCATTCAATATTTAACATAAAATGGCATAATATATGTTAGAGAAAATATTTATTTTGTAACTAGGGAGAGTGGAATTGTGTAAAGGAATCCATAGGTTTAATGAAAGGAAATGACCAAAAATAGGGAAAAGGTGCCTAAAATATCCTTAAATACTGCACCCAACACCACTCATACAAACCTTGTATGGTTTTGAAGGTGTTCATCTAGATATCTTCTTCTTTGACTAAAACTTAGTGATATCAAGACTATAACTCTAACTTGGTGAAGTATTTGGCTTTCTACAACTAATCTAATAGATCATCTATCCTGGGTCAGGGGTACCTATTGTTGAGAATAATTGTTTTTAATGGCTTATAATCAAAAAGTATCCTCAAAGTCTAATTATTCTTTCGAACAATGATTATGGGTGACCCACTTGGTGAGGTACTTGGTCAAATGGCACCCTATTGTAATAGCTACCGCAACTGCATCTTTACTGCACTTTATTCTATAACATACTTCCTGTACAACCCAATGTTTAGCAATCAGGATTCCCATAATAGCTATATCTTTTGCTCCACTTCCCTCTTGAGTGGTATCCCTTTAGGCTTCTGGAAAACATCCCTAAATGAATATAAAAACTCTTCAAATTGTTCTTTATGTTTCTTATTACATCCTTATAGGGATGAATTTTCTCTCGTTGACTCTTCTATAGACTTATTTTCTCTTAAAAATAGTAAAACATACTTCTTACTAGAATTGATCAATTTCTTGGCTTGGTTGGCACTTACCAATGAAATTTTGAACTTTCCCTTGTGCACATTGATGGTGAATGATTTTCCATTCTTGATGAGGCAGTACTAATCATCTCTCTACATGAATATTTCATCCCACATATATATAGAGGGACTTCTAAACACCACTCCACATACATCAATGGTAACTAAATCTAGTTTTACTTCATCAATAAAATCAACAATGGAAGCAAATCTATTTTTGCACTATTTTGTTACCTTTATTTTTGCAATCTTATATACCCATCCCAATGGATATGGGCTTGTATGACCAAGAACTTCCAATCCCAATTTTTTGACTGGATTTTTGCAATGAGATTTGTCTATGATCCTAAGTATAATAGAACATCAATATTTTTCTTCTTAATATGTATATTTAAATGGAAGAGTAGATCATTTTAATTATCTTCTTATTTTTTAAGGATACTCATATTTCACCTCCTTATACATTGATGTATAGATGATCTTATCATCCATGTTCAAGCTTCTTTCAACCTGATTGATCGAATCAATGGTGATTAGGTTCTTATTCTTGGAATATTTATTTATGTTCTTTGGGTTAAGATCTAGATGCAACTTCCAACACTTCTCCTTTGTATGGATATCAATGTTATAGTGGTTTTTAGGATATTTTCACTAGTTTGTTGTGGCTATCTTATTTTTACCCCCCTTTCCATTTCTTCTTCCCCTCCTTAGAATTATCCCGATGATCCTTCTTCTTTGATCCACTTGTTTTCCCTTTCTTTTGGCCTATGTTCTCTAGGTATTTTACATATACACAAGCCTTGTTCACCAATGCATGTTTGAATAACATCAATAGCTTCCACACATGGCTTTCTAGACCACCTAGATACTTTAGGAGTACATATAGGTTCTTTAGGAAGATACTTAGCATTATGGCCATGAATCTAAACTTTTTGGTGTACTACTATACACTTTTCCCCTGTTTCTTCCTGAAGTAATTCCATTGGATCCTCTGGTCCTCTATACACTCAATAGGTTAAAACTGTAACTTTCTGATGGTTTTGAAATCTTCCCACTTGGTCACCAGAGGATCTCCCTACAACTTCAAGGTATTAGTGTGGCTTTCCCACCAGGTCAAGGCATGACACCCTAATTCCATTCAAGTAATTGAAATATTGCATTTTTCCTCTACAAGATGAAAACTAAAATAAAATTCTAATTTTTGTAAGCAATGATTTGGCTTTAGAGCATCAATATCACCTTGATATAGCATAATAATGACCTTCTTTCCCATTTTGAATACGTATTGTGAATGGTTTATTACACTCAAACTAGGTTGATCATTTCCAGGCTATTTTTCAAATTCCCTCTATGGTTCTTTTCATTCTTCCAAATTTCCCTCTAATATGACCTCCACGTTATAACCTCTATATTATTTGAATATACCAATACTATTTGTTAATCCTACCATGTGAAGTCTCAAATTACTAGCTATATATGCAATTTGTGCTTCTAGTTATGCAAACCTCTCCATTATGTCGATCTAGGTTCACTACAACGCCCCATGATATACATAAAGAATCATACTCTAATACCAATATTATCCATAAACTGCCATGTATATTCCATTGGAAAATTCATCGCAACCTATCTACTAAAATATATTAGAAAATTTGAAATCTACACTATGAGGGTTTAATTCACCTTAGATTCCTATATTTGTTAATTATTGTTTATTGTGTGTGCATGCAAATTATAATTACGTAGAAAAATAGAGAATGGAAAAATATAACTCAAACACCACAAATTAACGCAAGGTATAATTTGGGAAACCCTTTTGGGAGAAAACCCGGCTAGAAGGTGAGGCTACTCTGCTCTCTTTCTCTAAATGGAAAATGGATGAAGGTACAAAGAAATGAGGTTTTTGTCTTTTATATAGCTAAAGTGAAAAAATACTCTATTTTTTCTTTCCCCATCCATTCTTAGCTACTTTTCTCATCCATGGAATAAATGCACTCAAATAGAATAAAACCCCTTTTCCTCCTAGTGGACCAATTATAACACAACCTAATAGCCTACTAGTGGTTAATTTTGACTCCTTAAACTCTTAACTAGATTTACAATATGGAATATTCTAGATTATTCTTCATCATGATCATATTTCTAGCCTGTTTTCCAAGAATAATCATAGCTAACATAGCATCCCCTCGAATTATAGTGGTCAAAACAAGAATGTTAACTTTCGAGTAACATGACTTTTGCATACAAACTTTGACTGGGGTTATTCTTGCATCATTATAAAGGTATATGAGTGTAGAATAGAATAAAAAAGTGTGGTTCTTAGGTGGAAAAGTTTTAATCCAAAAAAATTCCATTTGATGCCTCAAACTAATCTTGAAAGGTTTCAAATCCCAATTTCCTCAGTCTAGCTCCCATCAATAAAAAATGGTCCTATGAGCAGCTTCCTCCACATTTTCCACTGAAAAATATTCAATATGGATGAAAAATAATATAATCATTAAATATAGATCCTTGCAAGTATATGAAAGTATTATTTTATTATATCTATTAAAAATTCCCTTGAGACTGAGTCCCTTATTGAGAAGAGTCCACTACTTCGAATATATGCAACAACAATTCGTTCTATATTTCAAATTCCAATCAAGGAAATAACACCTCTACAAGGATCATGTTTAATTACCTTACTAGAAGATATGAGGCATGTAAAATATATCTAGATAAGTGAAATTATTTTTCATTGGAAGTAATCTAACAAAAAACTTTTACTTGAGACTTTCACAAGTTTTTCCAGAAAACGATAACATTCATTTTGATGGGTGGTCAATTATATTGGTCATTGATTTAGGAAATTTTCCACCCATTTTTGATAAACCTATATATGAATTTTATCATCATGAAAAATAATTCTAGAACTCATTCACAACAATTGTGACCTTTGATACTAAGTTTCAACAAGATAGACCAAGCAATGAGAAAAAATGTTTTCAACATTTGTTCATGAATGTTAGGGATGTAATGCCAACTATTAAAGACTAAAAATTACTTATGAATTGTACATATACATACTTGGATGCTTCCATGAAAGAGTATTTTGATAAGGAAATACATTTATTTTTTTTAAATGATGATGTACAAAATCACAATAAGCTTTGTTTAAGAAGCCCAAATTGTCCCATTGTAGTAAGTTTCGTTGCGAGGAAAACCCAACATGGAAATAGATGATGAAGAAATGAAACTTGAGTTACTTATTCTATTTAAAGCTGAGGCGATGCTTACACCAAAATTATGGACTGCGGCAAGACAATTAAATGGTTCTCTTGGATTTGTAAATTTGTTTTTGTGTAACCCCAAAATTTCGCCCCTAGAATCACCCACATATTTTTTACTAAGATTTGATAAATATATGGGAGTATCATGGGATGAATCATCTCCTCAAATGGTTCCTATTACACCCATTGACATAGGTAAAATAAAACGATTCCTTTGAAACTTTCTTGGTTCTTAATAATACATAACTCACAAGGATTAACATGGAGAAAGATACTAATACAGGAGCATCAACATTAGGGTTACATGTGAACTAGAAACCCGAGAGAATGAGGATAATGAAAATGATGACTATGATGCAAGGTGAGTATCAGGTATAAGTATGTAGAGTTGTGATGGAAGAATGGTTGATTAACCATGTACAATAAGAAGTTTCCTAGAGAATAGATGGATGTAGTGGGTAGAAACCCATGTATTATGGTGGATGGCTATTATTTTATATGGAATTAAACATTGTTTATGTTGTAGGTACAAGATGAAGAAAGATCGAGAATAAATAATGAAGAAAACAAAAGATTGCGGAAAACTAAATTTTAAGAGGAATACCAATAAGAAAAGGAAAAGATGGAGAATAGACTAGTTTAATGAAAAAAAATACCATTAAAGAGGGGATATGAAAGAACAATTTCTATTTGTAATGTTTAATTTTTTTAATAATATGATTAAAAATGTGATAATGTAGATTAATTATAGAATTCTACCTATGAATGAGATATGGATGAATATGACTGAAATTAGGGATGGATATTTGTTGAGAGAATCATGGAGACAATGTGGAGAGATAATAGGAGATAGTTAAGGAGATATTATTGGAGAGAGTTGAGGAAATAGTTAGAAATAATTAGCTAATTATGATGTATTTTTTATGGTCACCTACATTTGTAGAAAGGGAAAATTTGTACACTAAATATAACATTGGGGGAATTATTTAATTAATATAATTTCCCGTAGAGGGAAATTATAATATGTTCCTTGTGTCCCTTGCTTTATGAAAGTGCTTGTTTTTGTTTCTATTGCATGCTCTGGTGCATCATTTGGTATCGGAGCATTGTTAGATGTTGGAGAAGCGCAAGTTAAGTTTCATAAAAAATCTATTTATTTAGTGATCTGAAATGGGTGGATGACTTGTTATGTTATTCAAGCACCTCCCACTCAATTAAAACAAATTAAGGATCTTGCTTATCTTGCAAATGTGGAATTGAATTCTTTGAAGAGGTGTATGTGTTTTAACTATTTTTAATGCTTTGTGTGTGAAGAATTAAGAATTTGTTTATGCTGATTAAAAGAAAGTACAACAACCATAATTCAAAAAAAATTAATTATCAACACATAACAGCAAACATAATAAAGGAGTTCACATGTATGTCTTGGGCTACGTCTCCTTGAGCCTTTGTTAATTGACTTGGATCTTTGGGATTAAGATGGAAAATTTCTTTTACAAGTTACTACTAAAATCCAATGGTTGTTTTAGCTGTACCAATGGGTTTATAATACCATCATACCCATGTTTTGACTTCTAGATCTCTGTAAATGGACCTAGGCTCCCTTGGGCTTGACCTCCTCTGTCCATGTCCTTAAGCTTCCCTAAGCTTACTTGTGGCAAAAAATCTCTTAGAAGTCTGCTTCTGTCCCTAAAAAATTTTCTAATGTCTCCATCACATATCATTCATCCAAAATAAATTTTTCATTTTCTCAAAATGAGCTCTAGCTCCCCAATCTTGGCCTCCATCCACTGGTGGCCCTAGGCTCCCCGAAAATTCCCTGTGGCTTATTCAGCTCTATAAGTCTCAAAATGGCTCTAAAAATCCATAAAATAGATTCATAATGTCCAAAATAGTCAGAAATGACTATTCATTTTCTGAAAACGGCCTCTGGCTGCTCTGGGTATGCCCCCAACACTCGGTGGCACCCTATGGCTCTCGGCTCACTAAAAACTTCCGTGTAACATCTAGGCCTTCAGAAGTCTTCAAATGATTCTAAAAACCCCATAATTTGATTCCTAAGGTTTAAGATATTGATAATAGACTATTGGTTTGCTGAGAATGGCCTCTGGCTTCCCTGGCTAGGCCTCATTCCTTGTTGGCTCTTGGTGGCCCTTGGAACTTCTTTGAAGAAAAATCATGCTCAAAAGTCCTTAGATGGATCTAAAAACCTCACCAATGACTTCAGAATATCCAAGATATTCAAAATCGACTATTCATGTTTGAAATTTGGCTGAAAGATGCTCCAGATAGAGCACATTTAATGTTTCCCAATTTTATCCACTAATTCTAGAAGCTCCGCCAGTTAGCTCCATTAAAAGTGGAAGCCCGCCTAAATTCGGGGGTGCCTCCAGAATCTCTACCATTACAATCTCAACTTAACTGGAGCTTAATTAATACTAAACTGCAATTTAGTTAATTAAATATGTTCTAAGCACACTTAGTGGCTTAACTCCATGTTGGTCCCACCATGTGCAGTTAAATATACTTTAGTGTGATTAGTTTTTAAAAGTTGGGCTCATGGCCCATTGGTGGAGGAGCACACTATTGAGGGAGAGGTCATGGGGTCAAACCTTTCTCTTTTCCCTCCGCCTGCTTTTTGTTCAATGAGATTTGAAATGTGCATTTGATTTATGGGTTTAATATAATGTGGAATTTTAATTAATATAATAAAGTTTTAATCAATATTTAATATATAAAAATAAATTAATATAATATATGATTTTTTTTAAATCATATAAAATATTAAAAATATATTTATGTGTATTATATTAATTTTTAAAAAAAACTTTAATACATTAAAAATATTTTCCCACATATAAGACTAAATTGGCAAATTTTGCAGTTTACCTCAGCATTCAAAGTGCAATAACTTCTTCATACGGTGTTGGTTTTTTGAACCATTTGTGTTTTCGGAATCAAGAAGACGTGATCTATCTCTTTGCTCAAATTCAACGCATTTTTTAACACTTTGAAATTTGAGCTATCCCTTAGGCCCTGATCCAATTCTGATCACTCCTTCCCACTGAAGGGCTTTTGGACCCACAAAAGATGATGATTATCTGCCTTGAGCTTCAACACTCTGCTACTTTTAAGTTATATCAACTGATTTTACTTGATAATTCTATTTGACGATCACCCTGACATGCCTTGCACCGCAACTGACTATGTCTCTTGACCACTACTCTCTAGTTGTTGTTGACCCACTTCAGCATTGTTGGTTGCTGTAAACTGATACACACCTTACTGTAACACTGATCTCTCTATTTACTTGGAAAATTGTTAGCCTTCCCACTGAGATTGAAGTCCCTCTTGCAATTGTGGCACACAAGCTTTGTCTTGGAAATCCACTTTCCAAATTAAGCTCGCAAAATGAGGAAAATTTTGTCATCAACAAAACACCAGCTTGTTCTGCAATGGTTGCAAAACCTTTTGCATCTTGTCAACTTCTCATTGAATGGACTACAGACTTCCTGCAACAACCTGTCACAAGAACACACATCAATCTTGAAAATAAAATCTTATACAAGAATTGAAATGAAGACCACCTCTTTTTGCTCCTTCAAAGCACTGATTGTCACCTTCCTGTAACATCACATACATGGTGATCCTCTTTGCACATTGGTGTATCCATTTATCGACCCACAACCGACAAACACCTTTGACTCAAACACAAGTCGTGCAACATGCGACATCAACAACAATTCAACATGAAATGTGCTACACAATCGACGCAAAATCAATGTGAAAAGTGTGCAACACAATCGACACAAGTCGACAAACATGTGTGTGACAAAATCGACACAAGTCGATATACAACATGATACATCTTGAAAACACTCGTGCATGTACCAATGTACAATGAACCTATTTACAAGTTCGTTATTTACACATACAAACTCATACATATGTACACTTTCAACTCTTCCTTTCAAGTACCAACAAGTACATAATCCAAAAACATGTGGGTGACTATAAGAGCTGAAATAAATAATATTGTTGCAATATAAGTGAGTAACATACTCAGATTTTACACCTCCATGGTGAAATTGTGCAACAAAAAAGAAATTCCTTCAACTGAATAACATTCACATGAAATCTTGCATCATACTTTCAACAGAAATTTATGCATACATTTACCCGAAATTTGCATTTATGTACAAAGGGATGTATGTCTTACTAAGTTAAGAAATCAAACCATTTCTTACTAAGCCACTTCCATGGCGATTTTTCCTACTAAAAATCTTCTTCTTGTGAATCATCTAGACTCACATCGATGATGGAATCTTTGGTTCCATTCTTGCTAGTATTTTTATCCTCTTGCTTCAAATGCTTGGGATGATTTGTTGGATGCAATGTCCAACATTAGGCAATGAGATGTCCCTTTTTCTGGCAATGGGTGCAAATATTTTGCATCTTCTGTGCAAGTCGCCTTCGCTTTGTCTGTTTCCTGTATGCTTTCATTCTCTTCCATTATTTTGAAACTTCATGGTTACACAAACCACAATAGGAACATCAACTCTTTCTCCCATTCATGCATGCAGAATTGTCATGTTTAACATAGTCATAAACAACATGACTATGGGAATAATTATACCTTGAATGTTTTTTTTCATGTCCATATTTTACACCTACTTGAGGAGATGAACTTGAAAAGGTTCCAGCTCTCTTTTGAAGACCAACAACAATTTTTATGTCCTTAGAGCTGTCACAACTCTCTTGTTCACCATAAACTACATGTCTAAAAGAATCTTGCTACAACATGGGTTTCAAACAATGACATTCATCTTGAATACACACTTTTCATGTTTGTGGATTTGAACCTGCAACAAACATTCTTCCTTAGAGTTTTTTCCATAAGGTTGTCCATAGCTGATCTAGGTGGATTAAATAGGTACAAGTACAAGTGACTCAGCACAGAGGGCTCAAAAATCAAAGTGTTCAAAAGATTCTCAAACCAAGTTCATGTTGTAGATCTCGCCTTTCTGATTCCAACGACGCAGACAGCACTTAATTCTGAGTCCGTATGAAGGAGTTAGGAGCAGTCAAAGATTTTGTTTGACTTGGTGACTGGGCAGCCTTAAAGAGGACACAAATTGGACCAAACCTGGCCACCGGATTCCAGCACACTCAGGCTAGGTTCTAGGAAAAAATTTTGCCTAGTTAATTTGACTCCTATGGTCAAAAACCGAATTTTCAAAAATGCATAGTTTGTTATATTAAAACAAAAAAAATATATAAATTTAAGGGGCCGGCGGCCATGACCCCGCTGGACCCCCGACCCACAGGCCGTGAACCCCGTGGGCCACTCCATACTGGTACCATGTAATAGTGGGTCGACAGGAATCGAACCCGCCCAGCCACATGGGCCGGCCCAAGCCACGTGCGGCCCAACACATAACCAATTTACAAAAAAAAAAGAAACAACGGAGTTGACAAGGGAATGGGGCGGGCCGCCCAAGGTGGACCCGACCCCATCTCACCCCACGTGTCCCCTTTTTAAACAGTGCAGTTTCAAAAATATATGTTGCAGGGTTTAAAATATTCTGCGGGGTTTTATAAAGGAAATTGCATGGTTTCTACCACGAATTTCCGAGTTATTTTGAAGGGGTCGAGGCTTGACCACCCGACCTCCTCCCTTGCATTCGGATCTCATAACCAACGTGCCAACAGTGGGACTTAGGTAACTCTGCCCACAAAATACATTTAAACCCTGTATTTGCACAGTGCGCCAAGGCCATGGAGGAACAGGAGTGTGCGCACGCAGATCGAGGTTATTATTTTTTTATTGCAGGTGCAGTGGAACCATGAGCCCAGAAAAGAGGCAAGTGGAACCTTGATTGAGGCCAACTTTCAGGAGGGTGAAATTTTGACTTTGTCCAAATGGGACAAATTTTATGTCATTTCAGCACTACTTGACGCCACGAGTCTGATGGCGTGCTCAGTTTCTGCATCTAATTTTTCAATTTTTCAGCCACTTTTGGAATTGGGTTATGCAGGTGTCAGATTTCTGCATGTGAGCAGCGTTTTCACCTTTTTCGATGCCACAATATTGATGATGTTTTCAGATTCAGCTGCAAAGAAGCTCAGCCTTCAGCAAATGGCAGTCTGAGGTATATGATGTGGATTCCATGTACTTCTTTATTTATTTCTCTTTGAGATGCATTATGTCTTGCAGATACCGGTTGTTACATGAGTCGTGGGATCTTGCCTTGTGTTTTTATTGATGTCCTTTCAGCTATGGATTTGTATCATGTATGAGTCCCTTTTATGCCACATTGGCGGGATGCTCCTTTTCATAAGTGTATTGTTGAGATCCCTTGTTTTTCAGGATTGGCAGGATACTCTTATTTATTACATGTCAGCTATGGTCATACTGATAGGAGTCTTTCTTTATGTATGAGAGTTCTGCAGTGGAACATCTCTTAAAGAAGTCAAGCCACTCCTGTGTGAGGGAAATTTTTCCTTGTATGTCATAGGGAAACACATCCATGTACATCTTCTTCTTACAACACATAATGCAGTGGCCTACACCATCTTGACATCGAGGCCCGAAGATGTAGTTCCTCCTAGACGAACTCTGTCATCAAACGACGTGTTCTTATGATTGTTGATCTTGTTCATTTATGCTCCTTTTATTTACAGCTACAATTGTTCATTTATGTTCTTTAACGTCTTAATTAAATGCAATTCTAATTATCAGCCGAAGTAAAAGGTCTTGGTTAAGGGTATCAAGATTTTACCCTAGATCAATAGCCTAGACCAAACTTCTTAGGCCTTTCCTCAACCATAATAGGCTCAACCATGCCTTGTGCATGTTTTCCTAGATCCTTGCCTTCATAGCCCATTTTTAGCATCAATTTGGACCCTATACCTCTAGTTTGTTTTTCAAATGAACCTACACATCTATCTGAAAAGGAATTTGAAGACAAATTTGAATGATTTACCTCTGATTCAAGCATGTGTTTGGTTAAGGCCTCTTAGGCATGATGGAGTTGCATCTCCATCTCATGCATTCTTTGAAGAAGTCCTTATTTCTGTTGCTTCATAGCAACCAATTGCTCATCAAGTTTAGTGCTTTCCCTTACATCTTCATACAGACTTTGCACCATATCCTTCAGGATGTAGAAGTCCCGCTTCATCTCTTTATCAAAGAGTCTTGCAAAGGAGGAGGATTTAGAAACACCACTTGATGAAGTTTTCATCACTATGTAAATGAATTATATAACTTCAACAACAATTCACAAAGCTTCAAAAACAATTTGGCTGTAGATTCAAGCTCTTCTCTGCGGCTTGTATCTCTTCTTCAAGCAACCTCTTTTGAAAACAATCCCTCTTGTGCTTCAAGGGTTGCCTTGAGGTCCTTTGGGTAAGGGGGATGCTTTCAGCCTTCTTCATTCTTGTCCTCTTATGGACTTAGCTAGGATTAGCTCCCCTTCACCTCTAGCAAACTCAAACTTGTAAGCATCAATCAATTTGCAAAAAGTTAAATTATTTGCACTATTAAACACTCTTCAAGTCAAACAAGAAAGCAAGCAACCTTGTGCTCTGTCAAGCAAGCAACCTAGTGTTATGATACCAACCTCATCTGAAATTGCTAGATGAATTTTTATGCTATGCAAGCACCTCCCACTCAATTAAAACAAATTAAGGATCTTGCTTATCTTGCAAATGCAGAATTGAATTCTTTGAAGAGGTGTGTGTGTTTTAACTGTTTTTAATTCTTTATGTGTGAGGAATCAAACATTTGTTTATGTTGACTAAAAGTGTGTACAACAACCATAATTCACAACAAATTAATCATAAACACATAACAACAAACATAATAAAGGATTTCACCCGTATGTCTTGGGCTACATCTCCTTGAGCCTTCGTTAATTGACTTGGCTATCTGGGATTAAGATGGAAAATTTATTTTAAAAGTTACTACTCAACTCCAATGGTTGATTGAACTATACCAATGGGTTTATAATACCATCATACCCCTGGTTTGACTGCTATATCTCTGGAAATGGACCTAGGCTCCCTTGGGCTTGACCTCCTCTATCTGTGTCCTTAAGCTTCCCTAAGCGTCTCTATGGCACAAAATCTCTTAAAAGTATTCTTATGTCCCTGAAAAATTTTCTACTGTCTCTAACACATATTTTTCATCCAAAATACACTATTCATTTTCTCAAAATGAACTCTAGCTCCCCAATCTAGGCCTCCATCCACTGGTCCCCCTAGGCTCCCTGAAACCTCCATGTGGCTTATTCAGCTCTAGAAGTATCAAAATGGCTCTGAAAATCCCTCCAATGGATTCAGAATGTCCAAAATAGTCATAAATGACTATTTATTTTCTGTAAATGGCCTTTGACTGCTTTGGCTATGCCTCCAACACCTGGTGGCACCCTATGGCTTTGAGCTCACTTAAAACTTCCCTGTAGCATCTCAGCCTTCATAAATCTCCAGATACTTCTGAAAACCCCATCATTGGATTCATAAGGTTCAAGATAGTCAAAATAGACTATTGTTTTGCTGAGAATGGCCTCTGGTTGCCTTGGCTAGGCCTCATTCTCCTACTGGCTCTTGGTGGCCCTGGTGGCCCTTGGAACTTCTCTGAAGAAAAATCACGCTCAGAAGTCCTCAGCTAGCTTTGAAAACATCACCAATGGCTCCATAATTTCCAAGAGAGTCAAATTTGACTATTCACATTCGAAATTTGGCTGAAAGATGCTCTAGATAGAGCACATTTAATTTTTCCCCAATTTTCTCCACTGATTTAGGAAGCTCTCCCAGTTAGCTCCACTAAAAGTGGAAGTCCACCTAAATTTGGGGGTACCTCCAGAATCTCTACCATTTTAATATCAACTTAACTGGAGCTTAATTAATACTAAACTACAATTTAGTTAATTAAATCCCTGATAAGCGCGCTTACTGTCTTAACTCCACGCTGGTCCCACCACGTGCAGTTAAAAAGATTTTAGTGTGATTGGGTTTTGAAAACTGGCCCTGGCACATTGGTGGAGGAGCACACTAATGAGGGAGAGGTTGCGAGGTCAAACCCTCACCTCCGTTCTCCACTTTCCTTTTCGTTCACCATATATATATTATTCACAAACTTTGGGATTTAAATAATCCGAACCATGGTATTATCATAACAACGGATTTGAAATGTGCATTTGATTTATGGGTTTAATTTAATGTGGAATTTTAATTAATATAATAAATTTTTAATTAATATTTAATATATAAAAATAAATTAATATAATATATGATTCTTTTGAAATCATATAAAATATTAAAAATATATTTATATATATTATATTAATTTTTAAAAAAATCTTTACTACGTTAAAAATATTTTTCCACATATAAGACCAAACTAGGGAATTTTGCATTTTACCTCGGCATTCAAAGTGCAATAACTTCTTCATACAGTGTCAGTTTTTCGAACCGTTCATGTTGCCAAAATCAGGAAGATGGGATCTATTAGGTTCGACACACTTTTGAACACTTTGAAATTTGAGCTTTCCCTTAGGCCCTGATTCAATTTTGATCATGTAGTAACATATTATTTTCTTGGCTTTGTGAAAAAGCACAATAAAAAAAATCCAGAGAATTTGTTTACATTGAATTCTTGAAAGGGGAGAGGAAGTTTTCTTGAACAAGAAAGTGATGTGGTCCATCTTGTGTCAAGTATGAAATATGAGCGAGTGTGAGGATTATACCCCTAACTATGCGCTCTAGGGTTCTACCCTTCAATTCACACACCTTGTTGCAGTTGTTCCCACTCAACAATGTTATGCACCATAGCTTGATAGTATGAACTCATGATTTCAAGCATGGATTGAGAAATTTAGAAGGCCCCTGGTCATGTTTTCCTATAGTCTAGCTTCGAGAGAATAGGGATGGTCAATGAGATATAGAAACATTCATATTTAGGTTGCTGAGATTCAGTGATTGTCACTCCAATTAGCTAGTAGTCAAATTTATCATATGTGAGGATCTTATGAGATGTTTGTTGGATTGATCACAAAGAGATTATAGTGGTTTTCATGAAGCCGGCCAAGATAACTCTCGCACAACATGGATACACAAAAGGAGACGAAGATGAGGAAGTAAGTGTTTTATTTTTATTTGTTCATGTGTTGAGCCCTCGGGTAGAGGAATTTATTATATCCATGGAGTAAATGAAGGAATCCCTATTCTCTAAAAGGAGATTTTGTTGGTGAAGCAGATTCTCCAAACCATACTATCATATGGAAATGGTATATGGTGTCAAATTTAAGTATTTGTCTCCGTTGTTTTAATCCTCAAAATATTCTTTCATCTCGATGATTTTCAAATTCGCTATATTGACTAGAAAAGAAACAAGTTGATATGAAACTTGCCACGTAGAATGATAAATGATGAAAGAGGAAGGGTGATCATGATCAAGGTTCTCTTTATGTTCAAAATTAGGTCGCTCTAGCATCAACACCTTGAACCTATTGGCATGTAGCTAGAAGCAATGGGAATGTTTGCCCGAGATTTAAAGCAGCATGACTCAATCTTGTCGTTTTCGTCAGGGGAATCATTATTTTCATGGAACAATCTTATAGCCTACAATCTCAGTGAATAAGGGTAAACTTAAAAAAATGAAATAGAAAAAAACTAACTACAAATTTTTTGCAAAAAAAAAACCAAATAATACCTCATCCTATTTAAGTGAAATATTTACATTTTAGAGTTAAAATAAAAAGAGGTAAATATTACTAAAAATGTTAGTTCTATTATTATATTATTATTAAATAAAAATAAAATATTAAACAAATATATAAAAAATGTAATATTAAATTATAAAAATTAAACCTAAAAATAAAAATTAAACAAAATAAAAGAAACATCATGCGAAAACATAAAAGTTAGAATTAAATTATAAACCAATTTTATACGAAGAAAGAAACGTTAATATAAATAAATCAGATAAATTGACTTTATACAACATTAAAGCTTTAATATGTACATATAAACAAGGGTTTGTAAGCATTTTATGTAAAAAGAAAGTGATCAAGATGCCTCAAAAACCATAAAGGGGATATGGACTAGCAAAGATATTTTTCTATTATTGCGTCAATATTTTAATACAAAACTATGTAAAATAGATGGTATATCGTTATGTATGAGGGAGGGTGAGCGAAAGTAAGTTTAAACAAATCACGCATCATCTAGCTATCCATTCATGGAGCTCTTCTTTCACACCCTTGAACACACTCGAAAATATCAGAATTTTGGCAACATTTTGGTGCAAAAGCTGGGATTTTTCTTGGGACTAAGTAGTTGCCTCCTATATACAAATTTGTTGATATTAATGAATGGTTGCCTCCTATATCAATGATTGAACCTTTGAACTGTTTGGTAACTGTTCCAAATCTTCTTTTAAACATGATTTATAATCTTATACAACAGACGATTCTTGCTCTCTCAGCGCAGATGGGGTGGCACATTCATCAGATGGATGTGAAGACTGCATTCCTCAATGGATTCATTGAGGAGGAGGTGTACATAGATCATCCCGAAGGTTTAGAGATCTTCAGCAGTGAGTCACATGTGTGCAGGCTCAAGAGAGTGTTGTATGGGTTGAAACAAGCACCTCGTGCTTGGTACACACGGATAGACAATTATTTCACCGGACTTGGATTCTCCAAGAGTGAGGCGGATCCGAACCTATACCAGATAGTGGTGGAGGGTAAGTTGTTGATCATTGTACCTTATGTAGATGATTTTATTTTGATAGGTGATGAGCTGTTGATACTCTCATGCAAGGATGATCTTGCAAAAGAGTTTGAGATGAAGGACTTGGGCCTCCTTCATTATTTCTTGGGATTGGAAATTTGGCAGCGCAGTGATGGACTGTTTGTTTCTCAAGGAAAGTATGCCTGGGAGATACTGGAGAAGTTCAACATGCATGGCTACAAGCCTATTGATACTCCTCTTCCTGTTGGATGGAGGAAGGAGGATGCTACTTCGGTGGAGGTAGTGGATGCCACTGTTTATCGACAGTTGGTGGGGTCGCTTATGTATCTGGTCAATACATGACCCGACATATGCTATGTTGTTAACCAGCTTTCACAAGCTATGGTTAAGCCTACAAGCTCTACTGGAAGGCAGGAAAGCATGTATTGAGATATCTCAGAGGCACATCAGGATATGGATTATGGTACAGACAGTCGGATGAGGTGAGGCTATGTGGCTTCACGGATGCAAATTGAGCAGGGAGCCCAACGGATAGAAGGAGCACATCTGGAGGGATTTTTAGTATCGAGTCGACAACAGTTTCTTGGTACAGCACGAAGCAGAGATCCGTGGCACTCAGTTCAGCAGAGGCTGAGTATATGGCAGCAAGTTTGGCTGCATGCGAGGCTATATGGATGAGGAAGATCCTGGTCGAGTTGTTTGGTTCACACTTAGAGCCTACTGTGATTTATTGTGATAATCAGAGTTGCATCAAACTCTCGGTTAATCCAGTATTTCATGATAGATCTAAACACATTGACATTCGGTATCATCATATCAGAGATTGTGTGCAGCGGAAGATCATGTTACTTTCATACATTCCCACGGAGGATCAGGATGTTGATATCTTGACGAAGGCGCTCACCAGGAGCAAATTCGAATACCACAGAGGCAGGATAGGGGTGGCAGATAATCCTTCTCTTGTTGAGAGGGAGTGTTGAAATTGCAACAAGATGATGAGCTTAATGGAAAGAAGTGGACTTCACTAAGTGGGCCCATAGGCTATTTTTGGCGCAAAGTCTATTTTTAGACTATGTCTATTTTTAGACATATGGATCATGTTCTATGAGTTGCAGGATGCTATTTGTGGATGGTTGGTCAAGTTGGAAAAAATATTTGGACTTCTATTTTTAGATATATTGGGTGGAATCTATTTTTAGATTTCCATTCTAAAAATAGATATGTCGAATATTATTAGCTCTTAATAATATTTGGACTATAAACATTATCTTATTCTCTTGGAGCACTTCAGTTAAGTGCACAGATGTGGCACAGGAGCTGACAGAAGGAATTATGCTATTCCTGAGGGTTATGTAGAGCTATTGCATGGATACTTCAGTTAGAATTCATGTGACAGAGTTTGGTGGAGTTGATTGAGGAGTTAATGGAGTTGTGTTCAGTTTAACTAATCTAAACATAGTTGAGATATTTGTATCTAGTTGAACTGATTGATACAACTAGTGAGAGTGGTGTGAATTAATTATTAATTAATTCATTAATCAACTAAAGAATACATCAGTTAAATTCAGTGCATGGACAGTTTCAGTGGAGACCAGTGCAGAGATAGGTGAAAGAGCAGGTTAACTATCAGTTGTGACTATATTGTTGCATATTTGCAACAACCAGTGATTGGAGAAGCCCATGAGGATTGCGTAGTACGAGCCAGGTGGTTCAAGTTATTTAATGAGCCGTCCTACAGCATTGATTACGCAATAGAGGCTAGCTATCAGGTGGCAGAGATTGGAGCATGTGTTTTGCTAGATCTAGCTTGATTAGTGTGTAGAAATTGGAGGTTGTGCTGAGAGCTCGTGAGGAGCTTTGTACAATGATTGTTACATGATCTCTATGACATATAATATACAGATAGTTGGGTTTTTCAGCTTTAAGCTTTCCCATGAAATACTGTGTTCATATGTGTGATTGTTTATGGTTTTAATGTGTGCATGCAATTGATTTTATTTCCGCATGTGATGATCAATGGTAGAAGAGATTTTGTATTGTGCATGAAGTTAAAATAGTGTGTGATCAGGAGAATCTTGGTGAATAATATATCAGTTATTCAAATTTCTACAATATTCTAAGGTCTATTTGGCTTATAAGCTCGCAAGAAAGAAGGATACCTGGTTCAAGTGGGAGAAATGGCAAAAGATGGTAGGTTTAGGGTCGAGAAATTTAATGACAAAAATTATTAGTTGTGGAAGATGCAGTTGGAAGATTATTTATATCAGAAATATTTGTAGCTACCACTGAGCGGAAAATAAAAGAAGCCGACAAGTATGACAAATGAAGAATGGGATATTCTCGACAGAAAGGCACTAGGTACAATATGGTTGTGTCTTGCAGCATCGGTGGCATTCAACATTTCAAAGAAAATGACAACAAAAGTTTTAATTATGGCATTGGCCAAACTATATGAAAAACCATCGACCTCTATTAAGGTAGTCCTTATGAAGCGTCTATTTAATATGAATATGTCAAAAGGTGGATATGTTGATGATCATTTAAATGAATTTAACATTGTTACCAGTCAGCTAAGTTTTGTATGGGTAAATTTTTATGATGAAGTTATGGATGTGTTATTTCTATGCTCATTGCTAGAAAGTTGGAATGGCTTAGCTATGGCTATTAGTAACTATGTCTCTGTATCTATTACTTTGAAGTTTTATGATGTTGTTGGTGCCATCCTTAGTGAGGAAATTTGATGGAAAATCTCCGGTGAGAAATCAGGTAATGCTTTGACTGTAGAGACTAGGGGAAGAAAAATGGAAATAGGAAGGAGCCTAGGTAATTATAGTAAGTCAAAAAAAGGCATATCCAAATCCATATTAGGGATAGTGTGCTGGAAATGCGGGAAGAAAGGAAACCTGAAGAAAGAATACAAATATCATAAGGGAAAAGAAGGAGATGGATGGCAAGAGAACAATAATGAAGCGAATTTGGCA
This sequence comes from Pinus albicaulis, assembly GCA_034641835.2. Classification (NCBI taxonomy): domain Eukaryota; kingdom Viridiplantae; phylum Streptophyta; class Pinopsida; order Pinales; family Pinaceae; genus Pinus; species Pinus albicaulis. The sequence continues at coordinate 734,916,331 of CM076579.1, forward strand.
AGCGATGTGTTGCAATATGCTTTGATTCTTTCATTAGAGAATATTATTGATTCTTGGGGGGTACATTCAAGGGATTCATTCCATGCTACACCTGATAGAAAAAACTTTCATGACTATGTTCAAGGATATTTTGGGCATGTTCATTTGGGTTATGATAAACCATGTAAAATTATTGGAATGGGTAAAGTACTCATAAAACAATAGAATGGAAACCAATGAATGTTGAAGGAGATAAGGCATGTTCTAGATTTGAATAAAACCTAATCTCAACAGTGTAGTTAGGTGGTGAAGGTTGTGTAACTACATCCTTAAACAAAACCTGGAATTTCACTAAATGAGCCTTGGTAATATAAAAAGGAGAAAAGGTTGGTACGTTGTATTTATGCAATGGAATTTCTAATTTTGTTAATGCTTTAACCTCCATAGGAGCAGATACAACATTTTGGCATCATATGCTTGGGCTCGTGAGTGAGAAAGGGATGAAGATTCTTCACTCAAGGAATTTGTTGCCAAGTTTGAAGCATGTTGATTTGGATTTCTGTGAAAATTGTGTTTATGGAAAACAAAAGAGAGTCAAATTCCTCAAAGTTGGGAAGGAAAAGAAGACCAAAAAATTAAAGGTTCTGCATAATCTGGGGACCTGCTCAGGTATCATCTCTCGGTGGTTCTAGCTGTTATGTTACTTTTATTGATGATGCAACTAAAAAAACTTGGATTTATTATATTCAACATAAATATGATGTATTCGATACTTTCAATAAAAGGAAAGCTTTGGTTGAGAATGAGACAGGAAAGAAATTGAAGTTCCTCAGATTAGACAATGGAGATGAATATTGCAGCAAAGAATCTAATAACTATTGTTCAAAGCATGGAATTTTTAGAGAGAATACAGTTCTAGAAACACCACAGGAAAATGGTGTGTCAGAAAGGATGAACATGACAATCATGGAGTGTGAAAGGTGCATTAGGTTGCACGCGGGATTTCCCTTACAATTTTGGGGAGATGTTGTAGATATTTTTGTTTATCTAATAAACATAGGACCTTCAATTTCCTTGGATGGTGGTATTATAGACGAGGCATGGACCGGTAAAAAGGTAGAATACTCAATTTTAAATACTTTCGGTAGTGAAGCCTCTACCCACATTAATAAAGAAAATAGAACAAAGCTTGAGGAAAAATCAAAGAATTGTACCTTTAATGGATATGGTGTTAATGATTTTGGTTATCGCTTATATGATTATTAAAATCACAAAATCATTAGGATCAAAGATTTCATATTCAATGAAAAGGTCTTGTATAAGGATCAAATGCAGGAAAAGAAATAAGAAAAGGAAAAAAAAAAGAATGCATAGTGCTTGATGAGATTTTAAAAAAAAAAAAGTAAAGGTGTCTACAAATTACTATGATCAACAGCCACAACAACAACAACAACAACAAAATTCACCTCAAACACCTGAAAGTGGTGTTATAATATCTACCAGGATAAGTAGACCCCCAAAATAATACTCTCCTTCATTATTTTGTGTATTTTTGACTGATTATGGTGAACCGGAAAGAAATGAAGAAGTAATGCAGGTATAAACCAAGAAGAAGTGGGAGCAAGCCATGGAAGAAGAGATAGACTCCTTGATGCATAACCAAATTTGGGACTTATTCAAGTTTCCTATAGGAAAAAAACATTGCAAAACAAATGGGTTTACAAGTTGAAGAAAGAAGATGGATGAAAACCAAGGTATAACGCTAGACTTGTGGTGAAGGGGTTTGTAAAAAATAAATGTATAGACTTTGATGATTTTGTTTCTCCTATTGTTAAAATGACTTCAATTAGAACTATTTTAAGTCTAGTGGCAGTAGAAGATTTGCATCTTGAGTAGTTAGATGTAAATACAACCTTTATCCATGGGGATTTGGAGGAATAAATATATATGCAACAACCACAAGGATATGAGGTCAAAGGGAAGGAAAAATTAGTGTGCAAATTAAATAATAGCTTGTATGGATTAAAATAGGCTCCAAGGAAGTGGTATCTAAAATTTGACAGGTTTATGTCTGAAGAAGGTTATACTAGATATCACTCTGACCATTGTGTTTATCTTAAAAATAAAAATGAAGGCAACTATATTATATTTCTATTGTATGTAGATGACATGCTTGTTACAGGGTCTAACATGCAAGAAATAAATGTGCTCAAAATAAAATTGGCAAATTCATTTGAAATGAAGGATTTGGGTGCTACAAAACAAATCCTTGGTATGAAAATAACTAGAGACAGGAAAAATCCCAAATTAACATTGTCTCAGAGTGAGTACACATAAAAGGTGTTGGAAAGATTTAATATATATAATGCAAAACCAGTTAGTACACCTTTGGCTAGCCATTTCAAAATAAGTAAGGAGATGTGTCCTAAGACCCAGGAAGAGATGGATTATATGTGTAAAGTTCCATATGCATCAACAATTGGAAGCTTATTGTATGCAATGGTGTGCACAAGGCCTGATATTGCACATGCAGTGGGAGTTGTAATAAGGTATAAGAACAATCAAGGAAAAGAACATTGAATGGAAGCGAAGTGGATTCTCGGGTTCTTAAGAGGTACCACAAATCAAACATTATGATTTGGTGTCTCAAACATTACTCTATAGGGATACGTTGATGCAAATATGGTAGGTGATAAAGATAACAAGTGGAGCACCATAGGGTATGTGTTTACTATAGATGGAACAACTGTCAGTTGGGTTTCAAAATTGTGAAACATTGTTTCACTTTCAACAACGAAATTAGAGTATGTTGCTACTACAAATGCTAGTAAATAAATTATTTGATTACAATTTTTTATGGATGAACTAGGCAAGAAGCTAGATATGGGAAGGTTATACAGTGAGCAGCGCCCATGAAGCTAAAAATAGATGAAAATTTTCCTTGTAAAAGATTGTAATTTTGTAGACAACGTGGGCCATTCATTAGACATATGATCTGACGCTAGAAGTTAGGTTAATTTAGGATTTTTCTCCTATAAGGAAACCCTCGGTTTATATGAGGGAATTGTATTGTGACTATGTATTATTATTTTGAGCGACAGAGAGAGAGGAGGTTGTGTGATAGTGAAGAGGGAATTACATCGGATCTGTTGTAAGTTGTATCTCTTCATTTTGCTAGATAATATAAAAGGAAGGATTGGTTGTTTCTTTGTGGATGTAGCCCAAATTGGGTGAACCATTTATATTTGTGTTTCTCTTGTTTTATGTGTTTTTGTGTTTGTGTTTCCACAATATTTTTTATATTTCATTGCTCTGTCAATTAATTTATAATAAGGAGTTTTCTTGGGTTAACTAGCTTCTATCAGAAGTTCATCAAGAATTTCAGTGGTATTTGTGCACCTATATTTGAGACAATCAAGAAGGATGGACAACCATTTTGTTGGACAATAACAACAGATAAAAGTTTCCATCTCTTGAATAAAAACATCACTAAGAAATTGGTGTTCAAGCTACCTAACTTCAATATGATTTTCCAAAACATATGTGATGCTAGTGGTACAACCATTGGAGCAGTATTAAGTCAATAAGGAAAACATGTTAAATATTTCAACAAGAATTTGAATGCCTCAAAACATAAATACTCCTCTTATGACAAGGAACTATATGTGGTGGTTCAAGCATTGAAGCATTGAAGCATTGGAGGCATTATTTGATGCACAGGGAGTTTGTTTTGTTCTCTGAAAATTCAACATTACTGTATATAATGAAACAACACAAGTTGAACCATAAGCATTCCAAGTGGGTGTAATTCATACAAATTTTCACCTTTTTTCTTAAACATGTGAGTGGACAAGAGAACAAGGTATTCAATGCTTTGAGTGGGAGGAGCTTGATCATGCAGGAGTGCCAAGTGCATATTTTGGGATTCGACTATTTGAAGGACTTGTATGAGGATGATGTTGACTTTTGAGAGGCCTTTGAAGCATGCAAGAACCCCATGAGCAGAGATAACAGCCCATGGAGGGAGTTTATGTTGCAAGATGGTTTTTTTTCAAGAAAAGATAATTATGTATCCCTTGTTGTTTAATGAGAGAGAATCTTATGCAAGAGAAACATAATGGGAGATTGGTAGGGAATTTTGGTGTGGACAAGATACATGGGAAGCTAGAACACATCTACTTATGGCTGAAGATGAGAGCTTATTTGCATAAATATGTGGGAAGATGTAAAGTATGTCAACATGAGAAAGGGAGTCAAAATTTTGGGCTATATACGCCTTTTCCCATTCCTAGCAAACCATGGGACTTGGTTATTATGGAATTTGTTTTTGGATTACTGAGGACTCAACAAGTTAAGGAATCTATACTTGTGGTTGTGGACAAATTTATGAATATGGCTCACTTTATCCCATGTTGCAAGACTAGCAATGCTACACATGTGGCTCATTTTCTTTTCAATTAGATTGTCTGATTGCATGGCTTACCAAAGAGTATAATCTCTGGTAGGGACACCAGCTTCACAAGACATTTTTGGAGGACTTTGTGGAAAAATATTGGAACAAAATTGAACTTCATTTCAACCTATCATCCATAATCTTATAGGAAAACTGAAGTTGTGAACAAGAGTCTAGGAAACATATTGAGGAGCCTTGTGGGAGAGCATCCCAAGCATTGGGATCGTGTATTAACTCAAACTAAGTTTGCATACAACGATTGTCTAGATGTTAATGAGCTCCACCTGCCCTCCATGCTAGACATGAGCTCCACTTCCCCACTTTCCAAGACAACTTCTTGTCTTTTAGGGAAGTTAATGATCAATTACTTCCATGATCATTGATAATTTAACCATTTAGATTAAATGGCTAGGACTTAATGAGTGGTAATCAATATTCAACAATTAACTTGATGTCATAACTCATCCAACCAGGTGTAATTTTAACATCAATTCTAGATATTTATTTTACTAACAAAATTATAAATAAAAGATTTACATTCAACCTTTATTAGTTTATCACACTCATAAACTATTTTCAAATGAGTCTTTTAAAGTTAAAAAACAATCATATTAATCCATAAATACAAATTTACAACAAAAGCTTCAATTCATGGTATATCACAACATATCACATTAAAAAAATAATAATAATAACTAACATATGGTTATTATTTAAATTTAGTTAATGTTATATGTATATTATTATTTTTTAATTAGAAAAAGTGGTTGTAATTTTATTAATAAAAATCAAACCAATATAGATTCATTTTAACTCTAGCTCTATCAAACACCAAGAGGGATCAAAACTCTTGATGTGCAAACTTCTTTTAGAATACAAAATTTGAGATTTGATTACCTTTGTCACTTATATATCTAAAGTTAACATGGATCTATGTTGCTTTTCTATACACACGTAAGCACACACACCTTGTGTTAATTCCATACTAAGAATAGAATGAATTATACATATCTTTCATTTTGATATATATATATATATATATATATATATATATTATTTTTATATTAAATCTGCATCTAGTCATGTCAAATACCCGGGTCGTAATGGTTAGAACCCCAACTCCCAGGTAACAAGTTGTTTTCGTAGGCCCACCTTCGAAGGAAAAACCTTGGCTACTAAATCTTCCTTCTCATTTCCACAGAACGTGTGAAACGACTAAGCAGAGGTTTCTGATCCAATTCCTATAGCTACACCCTAGTTCGTTCTGAAAGAGGACCACGTTCTGGATGATAAATGCTACAACTACCAACAGTAAACACCTTGTGGCTCAAGTCCCCTAAAACCCCCTACTTCTCGGAGAAGTCCCGGGATGATAAACTTGTATAAGCTTATTTTAACTTGGTGATTTTTGTGTGAATTACATTGCCATGTAACTCGAGGACATCTAGGATGTATGTTCATATCTAATTTCTCTCACCTAGATTACATCAAAAAACCCATATCCTGTTAGTACTCTTATTTTCCAAGAGACTCGTATATGCAACAAAATTGAGACAAAAAACATATACATTTAAAACCAAACATTACAGAGGTAGTCAATCTGAAGGGTTTTTTGGTCAATTGAGTTCAATGTCCCGGGGAGGCTCGAGGATGGAATTTTTCGGATGAGAGACTTGGAACGTGAGGTCTGAGATTATGTTTCGAGTGCATTGACTTCATTTTCAAGGCGTAAAATTCTCTATTAAAGAGACACTATTATTTCATAGGTGTTACATTTTGAGTACCTTTGCTGGTATAACATTACATGCATAACATGCATATGATAAAGGTCATTGTTAATGGTTGCATGCTCATTTTTTACAATGTTCACACATGGTGGATTATATTGAAATCTTTTACTCAACATGGCCATTAAAATATTTTATTAGTGACCCTATATATGTGTGCGCCTTTTAAATGCCACAATAATTGAATAAATTATACATTTTCTTTACAAGGTGGAAAACGAAAATATCATCAATATTTATAGTTTTGATTCCTTTATTTTTCTCTATATAAATAAATTATATTAATTAATATAGACATTGAAAAATTTTATTTATGACTTCTACTATTAAAATATTTTTTAATATATATATGTGTGTGTGTGTTAATTCAATATAAAATGAAGTATATATAATATTATTTTTAGATGCCACATGTCAATTCCATTCTATATTGGGTAGAAAAAAATAACATCAAAAATAATTATAATTTGCATTTTTTTTTCTATATAAAATTATGTTAATTAATATAGACACTGAAATATTTTATTTATATTTTAAATTAAAATATTTTTTATTAATATATATATTTTTTAAAATAATATATTTCAATTCAACACAAAATGAATTACATATCTCTTTTACTAAAAGGTAATATTAATTATTTTTGTAAGCCACATGTCAATTTCATTCCTTATTGATTAGAAAAGCAATATCACATGTGGCTCATGTTCCATGCTATAGGAAGTACAATATCTCTTCCATACTAATTATGCTCAAAAACAATGTAAATACACAAGTATATTTTTTATATTTGATGATGAAAAGTTAATATTTTTTTCCCCAAAACTTTCCCCCAAAATTACATGTACAATTATAAAAGATATTACATACCTTTACATATAATGAATACCATGTATATTGTTAAGTGAAACCCCACATTGTTGTATTTATCCCACTTATAACAATTGATCTCAACTAATTGTGGATTTAAAAAAAAAATATTATAAAATGTAACTAAATTAATTGTTTGACCTTACTTGATTATAGAATATTCATGAAATCTACCATTAACATAAAAATAACCTTAATAACAAAATAAATTATTTAAAAAACTCACTCAAAGAAAAAACACAAACATATTTAAGATGTCAAAAAGAAAACTATAAAAACACATAAACATATTTAATATGTCAACAAGAAGACTATATGAAACACATAATCTCCATTTTATATCTCTATATGAAACACATAATCTCCATTTTATATCTCTATTAATAGCTTCCCAATCATATACAAAAATTAAATGAAATCTGATATAAGATCAAAGACATTGTTCTATATACAAAAACTAAATGAAATCTGATATAAGATCAAAGACATAGTTCTATAAACGTTTGGCAAGTCTAATCAAAAGGCAAACAGTTAGACGGCAAACTATCAAATATCTAGAAGCCTTTCTTTCTCCATGTTTTATTATGGATCTATTTCAAGTATACGATAAATGGATTAGTACCCATTATCAATAGATGGAGGCCTATGGATTTAATCCATATTTTAACATCAGATACCAGTATTATTGTAGGGAGAGAAGTGAGATGGGAGTTTTCTATTGACAACAGAATAGTGAGAGTGTTTTGTCGGAATTTAGTAAAAAAAAAATTCAAAAAATCTAGTAGTTGGAGTGTTTGAATTTCATTTTTTATGGTTGAAATGGATTCAGCGCCATCAAAAACCCTAAGAGCACCCAAAATACTGAAGTTTAACTACTGTAACCCATATTTTCAAAAATCTTTGCCATAATTTTTCATAATCTTACCGAAATTTCTAGGTTATTCTGTAGGTTTTTTAGACTATGGCATTGAGATGTATTCACATCGATGAATGAATGAAAAGTGTTACAACTTTTATTTTTATAAATATAATTATTAATATATTTTTTTTTGTAAATTTCGTAGAGCCTTTCTATTTTCTATTTTTTTAAAAGAAAGTTGCTATACATATTCTATTGTATGAGGTAGCCTCAACCTGCCTAAAGGAAACCAGGTCTATTGGCCACCTCAGAGAGTTGAAAGCCAACCAAAACTGGTATTGTTTTTTCCTTCTACTTACTGCTTTAACTACTTTACTGTGTCCATAAAAGTTGCAATTGAAGCAGAAACTATTACTCTTATCTGCCAAAAACACAAAAAACTATAAATTAAGGAATATTATCCATCAGAAGAATCCACAAGAGTTGGGTCCTTTGCAGTAGACCCCGGCATCTCCACTTGTTGCATGCTTTGGAGTTGACACTCAATCCTCCCAATTCGAGCAGTTGCTTGAACCTGTGCCTTGGCCATCTTGTGAATATCTTGTTTTATCTGCTGTAACTCAAAAATCACTATTGGGTTGTCTTCCCTTTCTTGCATGCTCGACATTGCCTTTGCTAAGACACATTTTAATTTCCAATATGTTTTGACTGATTGCTGGAATAGAGATAGACGACCTCTTGTATTTCCTGGGTCGGAAATAAAATCCATTTTAGCCTCTTGTTGTTTGAGGTCCTCATCTTCATCATCACTTTATCTCTCCCAACCCTGAATAGTATTGCGAATATGAACTGGATTTCCTGAATCATAAAGATTAGCTATGTTTTCTAGAATTTTCTTATTACTCTTCCTGCCTCGCTTGCTTAGTCTCGCACTCTGTATGGTTTGTTGTTTTTTTCCTCTGACTGTGTCTTTTCTTTTACCTGCTTGACCTTTAACCATTATGGCCTGGCAGAGAAGATCCCCTATAAAACTGTATAGTAACCCTGTATAGACCAGAGAATGATCAGTAACAGGAAACTGATAGACACTGTTGGTTGCCGTAGGATTCACAAATGTTTGAGCAAACATAGTTTGCATGCCAGAATCCAAATTACCCAAAGGAACTTTCTTTCTCGTCTCGTTACCAACAGTAATAACCCACAGATGAGTTAATGAAAATAGAGATTGAAAGTAAATACGACTCTACGAGCGAAATTGCTTTCTCAGCCAATTACAAACAGTGACCCATTTACAAACAGTGACTGATTGATAATTTGACAAAACCAGAGATTGTAGTAAAACACAACTATGCAAACAAACTTGCTTTCGCAGACCATTACATACAGTGACCCACAGGTGATGTAATAGAAACAGGGGCTGAGGGAAAACATGACTCTGCAGACAACTAGACCTACCATGACCCTTCCAAGAAGTCCAAATATACTGACAGTTCATACAGGCCTGATCGTGAAGCAAAGAATTATCTCCCTTGTAATTTTGCAATACTTGAAATGTCGTTACGTGACCTTTCATTACAGTGAAAGAAAAATACCAAAATGTACAGACATGCAACTTATCGCCTAAGTCAGAGTGCGGATTAAACCAAGGAATTTTAGAATTACAGAGATTATGACAAACCGGGACAGGAGAGCTTCGGAAACAGGGTTCTATATCCTTACCTACAAGCTCTACCATTGCCTAAAAACCAAACGAACAGAAGACTACAGAAGATGGACAATTCCTTCCATTGAAAACACAGAACATTGCATAAACTCCTTTAGAACCATCTTCTTCTATTGCCGAAATGAGAGCAGGAAATTTGAATTGGGAGGTAAGAGTGACGAAAACCATTACATACCAATATGCCCTCTAACAGCATTGCAAAAATCCTTCCACCTGCAATCCTTCCGCCTCGATGTCAAGCTGATCTCGTTGAGCTCCTGTGTGAGTTACAATGAAATTGCAGTAATGGAAACTTACCTTATTCCTTTTCCCTCCCCACTTCCGGCGTAATTTCCCATTATCGCCTGACAGAATTTGATGGCTTCGGATGACAATCTTCATTAGCATTAATGTCAATCGTGGCAAGGACCTCCACCGCTTCACATTTACCATTACGCATGATGGACCGTCAGATGTCCACCTTCGCGTGGCACTAACTGACTCCCATCACTCCCCTCATGGCACCCCGATCGGGGTTATTATTAATATTTATTAATATATAATATTAATTAAAAATAAATATGTTACTTTTATAATTTAATGAGTTAAATTTATTATATATTATTTTGGAGATTTAATTGCATTAAGTAAGTTATTTATTTATGACTATCTATATGACTAACTAATATCTCATGATTTTTTAATAGTTCAAGTTTGGATATCTCATGAGTTAATTTTTTAATATATTTTATGTGTTTTAATTATTTTACTTTTGATTTTTTCTATCAAAATTTAGTGATATAATTTTTGGTTGAAATCATAATTTTCATCATTTAAATAGTATTTTTAAATGTACACATAAATCTAGTGTTTTATAAAATTTTAAAGACATTTAGAATAATGTCTATTTCATTATGAAAAAGTTTGGAACTTTGTGTTACAAATTAGTGAAAAACTAATAAATCTTAATTTTTTATTATCTCTAAGAAGAAAATGCTCTAGAAGATTTGAAAAAATAGAAAAACTATTCTTATTAGAATGAATAATAGAAGAATCTTCATAAACACATTGTTATACAAATTTCACAACTCAGTTTACAATTTCAACATTCCTTTATAAGACCAAGACAAAATTGATTTAAATTTTTATCCAAAAAAACGTAAAATATAGAGAATTTACACTACACAAATTATAATTAAAAAGACGTTGTACTAATTTTACATGAATGATGTACAAAACATAAAATGTGTAAAGTATAAAATAAAAATATTAAATATATAAATATCGATTTAAAAAAACTAATCGATAATTAAAAAATTAAAAAATGATTTATTTTTCCTATAAAATCATTATTTGAAAATCATGATTTGATGATATTGATTTAAAAAATAATCAATTAATAATTAAAAAACTAATATTAAAACTGATTTATTTTACGTATTAAATCATTATTTGGAAACCATGATTTGATCATTAAAATCATTTTTTTTTAAATATTCTCTTTATTAAAAATAAGAAAATGAAAAAATAAAATAATCAAAAAGTGATATTCTCTTTATAGAAAGATGAAAAGAAAAAGAGAAAAAACGATGATCAAAGAACGAGATTCTCTTCGAAAAAAAATAAAGACTAATTCCAGTGTTTACAAGCATAAGTATAATTCAAATGTTATTTACTAGCATAAGTATAATTCAAATGTTTACACTCTATTAGTTTTAGAGATTTAAAAAAAATATTACTTGTTTTGGAAAATATTAAAACTAACATCAACATTAGAATCACACAAGCATTGATTTGGAGTTGCACAATATTAACCTAGAATCATGCAAGCGAATATGTTAGAGTTGCATAGCCACAATTTGCTAAAAAGTAAACTGCACTTTTCAGGATTACAGTTATCAAGATTATTTATTCAAAATGCGAAAGTTTAAAAACTGGTAAGTGCAGAAGTCCCGATACAAGGTGACATTTTGAGTCGTTAATAAATATAAAATTATATTTCAGCCTTGTGTGAGATTTGCTAATCACTAGTAGACATTTTCTTTTAAAAAAATTAGGTATCAATCTGAGCTGACTGGTTAACAAAATGCATTCTCAAGTGCCATTGCAACGCAACGACACGCTGAAACATTAGGATAAAATACTCAATTAAATTATGTTATATTGTCACATCCACCACTTATAAAAAAACCAAAAAAAAACCTTAATATTTATCAAATTTATTTCTTAGCACATTACATTTTACATTACTTCTTACTTTACATTTACTTTTAACTATTTTACCTATACCTGTCTTTGATTAACATACTAACCTATCACTAAATGAGCAATGACTTATATGTTTGCAAATAGATGGCATAATTCTTATTCAATGCCAATCCAAATTATATATGAGTCTAAGTCTATAGACTTGACTTCGACTAGGCAACAGTACATATGATATTCAATTATTGATACATATAATACTTATCATGCTACGAGCATTGATATTTGTGATACTTATCCATACACATTGGTTGTAATTGATGATGCTTTAATTACATATTATTTTGGTTGGTCCGAGCCATGTGATTCTCAATATGCAGTTTAATTATTATGTACGCTTGCGATTTTTCTATTGATTTCACTGCGTCATATGAAACGCGGTTAACTGACACATGGAGGTTCTAATTGTCGTCATATCTGGGTTGATCAGCAGCAGGAGCGAGGAAGGCTGAGGGTTAGGGTAGTTGACCTCCCTCAACCCTAACTGTCTCACTCATTTTCTCGAGCTCTGGCTGCCTCCGGCTCTGCCGCTCTGCAACCTTCGTTCCCTTGCTCGTTTCCCATGCATATGTTTGTGTTCCTGTACACAACCTCACGGCTTATACTCCTACATCAACAACATACTTCGTGACAGGTATGGTTTTGTTTATAATCTGATAGCTGGTATGTCATTTTTATTTCTGCTTATGAGAAGTTGTTGAGGGTTTCTGACTAAACCCCCAACAACCTTCCTATTTGGCACTTAACCCTCTGCGCTTTTCATTATGCAGGGTTATGGTATGGAGAGACGACTTTGCTACCCTTGGGAGTTCAGGCTGCCATCTCTGCCATGACTGTTCAGGTAATCTTTGCGTTTATATAATTAAAGTTCTTCTATTATTTTAACTTGTTTGCCACGGCTAAGTTATGGGTTTAAATGGTGACCCCATTTTCCTGCATTTTTCTACTGTGTATGTCTCACCCCCTTGGTAGGCTCGGTTTCTCTTCTGCTCAGGTAACCCTCGTTCCCATTGTAAGTGTTAGAGTTGTTCAGTTCGAATGATTTTGTATATTCCAAGGTTGCATTTTAAATGTTTTCCTGTTGTTATCGCAGGTACTATGATTTGATTTCCTGCTCAAAACATCTGTAAGGCTATGTCGATTTTGGCCTAACTATAGCACCTACGTTCCTCCCTGAATACAGGTATTTCGGCCATCGAATCAATTCTCCAGTTTTGATGAGGGTTTGAAGGCTTCCTCAAGGTTTAACCACTCATCTTTCCGGTTCTTAAGGAACTATCTTATTATTTTCTTTAGGACATAGTATTTCCGTGCACTTCGTTAAGAAGGGAAACTTTTGTCATGTATTATGCCTAGTTTCTTGGTTCGGCTCTATACATTTACGCTCGAATCGAATGGTATTGCCCTTGAGTATCATTTTGGGATTTGTATTTAAGTTATGTGTTGTTTGTCGCCAAGGTTTATGCTCCACAAATATGTAATTTAATTTTTCCTTCACGATACTTGTAAAGGTCTTTCTCCTACTATTCGGAATTTACTTTGTTGTGTCTATGAAATCCCTATAGGCGCATTTTGCTCACTTTTCACTTTGACAGTTAATCTTGTTCTTACATAGTTATTGTTTTTTCAGTTTTGGTACACCTTTGGAATATATATATATATATATATATATATATATATATATATATATATATATATATATATATATATATATAACTTTCTTGGTTTATTAAATACAATTGCTTCGGTCCTAGTTGATAACAGAAATAAGATTTTGTAATGTTTTTGCATCTCGGTGCAGTGTACCATTTAATTTTTTCCTTATAACGTTTTATCTCTTATGAAGATAGTGTCTTTGTTGAATATGTTTTCTGTCTAAAATTCTTTAACCGAGAGTTACATATCATTTTTTTACCCTCTTCTTTAAGTAAATTACAGTAATGCTAATTAGACTAGATGACCGAACCATCATAAATATGGGTTGTTTACTATTACCCTAGTATGTGTATAGCATGAGGATAAATATGTCGAGACTATTTGTTCTGTTTGGAGTAATTACTCTAGACTAAAATAACAGTCTCTTCATTAATCTCTCGTAAATAATGTAGATATGACTGTAATGCTTCTATTTATATTTATTCTTTAACAGTACACATTTGTGCATAAATGTACTATTTAATTTTGCAAGATTGAAAACTAGGAATAATTCCTCCTAACAGATCACTTCTCTTTTCGTACATTTATACATATACACAGTCATCGTGTATTATTTCTCCTGCATACTCATATATATTAACATTCAAAACAAGAAGGGAAATAAAAGAAAAAAAATTGTTTCTGGTAAGGTATTTTAGTTTCTGTCATTTACATAAATATCTATTTATATGACCAGAAATTACTTACAGCTTTCATAAACCATTAAATTTCATATAGGTCTAGATACATATCTTACTCAAAAGCCTCTAATGATGACCTCCCAACCTTGAGAGAGACTATTACTTCCTCGTCTCCCCCTGTGCTCCGCACCAGAGTAGAATTTAATTAGTAGTGATTTTGGTTGAGACCTCAAGACCTCTAGTCCAGTCTTCTTTTCCTTCCATAATTCAGGGTTTTTGAGTTTCCACTGGTTCCAACTAACTCTGGATTGACTCTTTCCCTTCAATCTTCTGATTGTTTCCCTAGTCACAGAACCCCTTTTCCTCACTGGGGTTTACCTTTTATCCTCAGAGGAAAAGGTAATTGTTTTAACTGCTTTCCCTAACTACTATGGAATATTGGAATACTTCATGATCATTCTTTATGGAAAAACATTCCATAATTAACTTCTTTATTCAAAACAGAAATAACCATGTTCATTTCATTTAATCTCATTAAAAAAATAAATTTATATCTTCTGTTAAAACAAAATTAACAGAAATAGTTTGGAAGCTAATCTAACTGTCACATATATTTCGCTGAAACATTAGGATAAAATACTCAATTAAATTATGTTATATTATAGTTTAATTACTAGATGAAATAGTTTATTGCTGGTTTTTTTTGTTAAGTTTGTCCAAAATTTTGTATAGATTTTTGAAAATCACAAGTTTAAGTTGTTAATTTGCAAATTGAGTGTCTAGGGTTTTTTTAAGGGTGTTGATTCTATTTATGCATTCAAAAGTGTATTTTAAACAACAAGAAATTACAATCTCGCTAGAAATTACATTACCATATTCGAGCGAAAAAGGTCATTTTGTTTATTAGTTAGATTACCCCATTTTAAGTACAACTTGAGTGGCTCTAATCATTAAGAACATGAGTCATCTTGTAAGAGGTTACATGTTAAAATTCAGAGGGGTAGAATATATTCATCTCCTTAAACTATAGGAATCAAATCACTATGCGCAGACATTCCATTCCTATTAAGTATACAAATATTTTTAAGTGCAATTTATAATAATGCACTTATTGTGAAATCATCAATGCTTGCTAACAATTAGATAGTGTAGTAAAATTCAATTAACCATAGATGGTTTTTCCATTTAGTTGTAAATTGTGGAGAGTTCATTCATCTAATCCTAAGATTTGGCATCTTTGCATGTTCAAGGAAGTTATTTTCTATAGAAAAAATTGTCTCTACAATTGATTACAATTTTTTATTTTCGTTCACATAAAAATTACAAATTAAAGTATTTTGACATCATCAAAAATAAGTTCCACTTGCCAAAACTTTGAATTCAACTAATATAAAATAGTATTTCCAAGGAGTCAAGATTGGCATCAATTCACCTGAAATGCTCGTTGTTGAGTCATCAATCATAGAAAATTTACCGAATTCAGTATTCGACCAAGAGGAATTATAGATGATGAATTCATAGTTATCATTCACAGTTGTGAATCAACATATTTAGCATAAATCTAGTAATCACTATAGCTTCATGCATAACAAATATAGAGATCAGGATTTGGATTTGTTTCATTTGCAAGACAGGGGACTAATGTTTCCACTACATAAAATTGCAGCAAACAGTGATAAAGATTCAGCAACAACGGTTTTCTATGTCAACGTACCCTTTGGATTCCCATGTGAGAGTTCATATTTTCCCAAGGATGAAGAGATTGATCTAATTGCACCGACGTACCAGGAAACAACAAACTTTGCATTAGTTTTATGGTTGGTTTCCAAGTCTCTATCATCATAACCACAATCATCCTCACAGGTGTGAAATAAATAAAGGATAGAAGAGGAGAGGGGAGGATCTTCTTTTCCTGCCTTGAACCTATATCTGTGAAATAAATAAAAGAAATGTGTAGCATATTCATTCCACAGATTTGTGTTATTATCTCTATGTTGTTATCTGTGTGTCTAAATTGTATATACATTTTATTTCATTCCAGAACTTGTGTTAACAAGGCTTGTAGAATTATGTGCTTTCAGATGTTCAATTTATGAGATGTGGTTGTTAGGCGTACTAGTTAAAGTGACCCCCCAACCATATTTTGCACCTTCTCTATTTTACAGGCAGGGACACATTGTTTATTGATTTGAGTGTGCCTAGTGATTTGATGAGGGGATGCTAGATGTGGAAGAGGAAGGAGGAAATCGTTCTTTGAGTAGGACAGCGTGGAGAACCTAAGTAACTCAAGCGCTAGAAAAAAGCTTTAGTCTAGACGTTGTCACAGTTTTGTTGGGAGCCTAAGTGTAAACATTGATAATGGAGATGAGGGAGCCCATTTCTGAGTGTGGAGGATGTTCTCAGGTGGTGGGGACTAAAATATGCAAAGAGCACAAGTCGTTTTGCCTTCCAACAGCCAAAAATAGAGTTTCTGGAGGCACTACGAAAACATTTCACAGTGCCTACAGACGGTTTATTTCTGGACCGTGTTGTGCCCAGATTACCTTCCAGATTGCTTGATTCCATCATAAGGTTATCCACGAATGAAAAGTTCAGGGTATCGACTTGATACTTTTTAATTCTGGAACCGACATTGTAATTCACCAACTCCTCCTAACCTTTGATACTTTCCTCGGGAGTATCACCCAAGCGTTTTTTACTACAAGTAATTAACTCTCTTCAATTGGTTATTTCTCTCACCTTTTTCACCAAATTAGTTTTTCTTTATTTTTCTCTTTCTCAACAAGATAAACAAAATTGGATTAGCCTCTCTACCATTTAGTTAGTTGTTGGTGTTAGAAAATTATATATTACAGAGCAATGCAACACATAAAATATGTGGAAAACACAAGCACACAAAACACATAAAACCAGAGAGACACAAATATACGTGGTTCACCCAGTTTGGGCTACGTCCACCCCGACCAACCAGTCCTTCCTTTCTATTATCCAGCAAAATGAAGAGACATAACCTACAACAGATCCCCTGTAATATCCTATGTTCTCTCTCACAGTCTCCCTCTCTATTTCTCGCTCTGAGAATACACATACAATACATAGCCGCAATACAATACCCTCATACAAAGAGAGGGGTTGCCTTCTAGGGAAAAAAATCCTAAACTAAACATAACTTCTATCGTCAGATCATTCCCCTAATGAACAGCCCAGATTGACTAGATATTACTATACTTTTACATTTAAATTTTACATCTATTTTTAGCTTCGGGGGTGTTGCCCCCGAAACCCCCCGCTAGGGGGGGGCTCCATAAAGTCATAACTGCCCCCCGTGGACCCCCCAGGAAATGTTTAATTATGGGTGGTGTTTCCGCCCCATTAAGGTACAAGGGTCCAACATTGTGATACAAAATAAACAAGATAATCAGGCTCCACACCCAACAATCTCCCACTTAGAGACTGATTGTAGCAACTTCATCGGTGCTTCATTTGTTGGACAATTACTCCTCTTTGGACCTGGTTATGTCTCATCTTCATCGTCATCCTTGAAGACAAATTGAAACTGAGCATAATCTAAGTTTCTCCCTGGTTACAACTTTTGTTAGCATATCTGCAGGATTTTGGCTAGTGTGTATCTTTTCCAGCTTCAATTGTCCATCTTCCAATACTGACCATATGAAATGGTACTTGAGTTGTATGTGTTTAGTCCTGGAATGAAATGTTGAGTTCTTTGCAAGATGAATGGAACTTTGGCTATCACTGTATAACGTGCCCATATCATGCTCCTTACCCAATTCATCCATAAACCTTTGTAACCAAATCATTTCTTTACTAGCCTCTGTAGCAGCAACATATTCTGCTTCTATTGTTGAAAGTGCAACAACACTTTGGATTTTTGAAACCCAACTGACAATTTTTCTACCTACAATAAATACATATCCTGTAGTACTCCTCCTGTTATCTCTGTCACCTACCATATATGCATCAACATATCCCTGTAGAGCAATGTTTGAACCAACAAATCATAATGTTTGATTTTTGGTACCTCTCAGATATCTGAGAATCCACTTCCCTGCCATCCAATGTTCTTTTCTTGGATTGTTCATGTACCTGCTTACAACTCCCACTGCATGTGCAATATCAGGCCTTGTGCAAACCATTGCATACAGTAAGCTTCCAACTGCTGATGCATATTGAACTTTAGACATATAGTCCCTTGGGTCTTGGGGCACATCTCCTTACTAAATTTGAAATGGCTAGCAAAAGGTGTACTAACTAGTTTTGCATTCTGCATATTAAATCTTTTCAACACCTTTTGTATGTACGCATTCTAAGACAGTGTTAATTTGCAATTTTTCCTGTCTCTAGTTATTCTCATACCAAGGATTTTTTTTGTAGCTCCCAAATCCTTCATTGCAAATTAATTTGCCAAATTTCTTTTGAGCACATTTATTTCCTACATGTTAGACCCTGCAACAAGCATGTCATATACATACAATAACAATATAATATAGCTGCCATCATTTTGCTTTTTCAGATAAACACAATGATCAGATTGACATCTACTATAACCTTGTTCGGACATAAACTTGTAAAATTTTAGATACCACTGCCTTGGAGCCTGTTTTAAGCCATACAAACTCTTATTTAACCTGCACACTAATTTCTCTTTCCTTTTGACCTCATATCCTTCTGGTTTCTCCATATAGATCTCTTCCTCCAAATCTCCATGGAGAAATGTTGTCTTTACATTCAACTGTTCAAGATGTAAATATTCCGTTCCTACAAGACTTAAAATAGTTCTGATTGAAGTCATCTTAACAACAGGAGAAAATATTTCATCAAAATCAATACCTTTCTTTTGTGCAAATCCCTTCACCACAAGTCTAGCTTTGTACCTTTGTTTTCCTCCATCTTCTTCCTTTAGCCTGTAAACCCATTTATTCTGCAATGTTGTTTTATCTACAGGCAACCTGACTAAGTCCCAAGTCTGGTTATGTATTAAGGAGTCCATCTCTTCTTCCATGGCTAGCTCCCACTTCTTCTTGGTTTCAACCTGCATTTCTTCTTCATAACATTCGGGTTCACCAGAATTAGTCAACAATAAATAATATAATGAAGGAGAGTATCATTTAGGAGGTCTACTTATCCTGGTAGATCTTCTAACACCACTTTCAGGTGTTTGAGGTGTCTGTTGTTGTTGTGGTGGCTATTGATTATTATTATTTTCAGGCACCTTTATTTTTTCTGTGATCTCATCAAGAACTGTGTATTCTTTGTTTTCTTTTTCTGCGACCGATTCTTATACAAGACCTTTTCATTGAATATTACTTCTCTTCTCCTAATGATTTTGTGATTTTAATAATCATATAAGCGATAACCAAAATCGTTAACACCATATCCAATAAAGGTACATTTCTTTGATTTTGCCTCAAGCTTTGTTCTGTTTTCTTTATTAATACGGACAAAGGCCTCACAACCAAAAGGCTTTAAAAAAGAGTAATTTACCTTTTTACCTGTCCATGCTTCCTCTGGAATATCACCATCCAAGGAACTTGAAGGCCCTTTGTTTATTAGATAAACACCGGTATCTACAGCATCTGCCCAAAATTGAAAAGGCAATCCTGCATGCAATCTCATGCACCTTGCATGCTCCATGATTGTTCTGTTCATCCTTTCTGACACACCATTTTCTTGTGGTGTTCTTGGAACTGTCTTCTCTCTGCGAATTCCATGTTCTGAACAGTACCTATCAAACTCTTTGCTGCAATATTCACGTCCATTGTCTGATCTGAGACACTTCAACTTCTTTCCTGTCTCAATCTCAACCAAAGCTTTCCATTTCTTGAAAGCATCAAATACATCAGATTTATTCTGAATACAATAAATCCAAGTTTTTCTAGTTGCATCATCAATAAAAGTAACATAATAACGAGAGCCACTGAGAGATGATACCTGAGTAGGTCCCCATACATATATATGCAAAAGCTCTAATTTTTCTCTCTTCTTTTCTTTCCCAACTCTGAGAAATCTGACTCTCTTTTGTTTTCCATAAATACAATTCTCACAGAAATCCAAATCAACATTCTTCAAACCTGGCGACAAATTTCTTGAGTGAAGAATCTTCATCCCCTTCTCACTCATGTGTCCAAGCCTATGATGCCATAATGTTGCATCTACTCCTTTGGAAGTTAAAGCATTAACAGAGTTAGAAATGTCATTGCATAAATACAATGTACCAACCTTTTCTCATTTTTCTATTACCAGGGCTCCTTTGGTGACCTTCCAAGTTTTATCTGTGAAAGTTGTCACACAACCTTCATCGCCTAACTGACTTGTTGAAATTAGATTTTTCTTAAAATCTGGAACATGCCTTACCTCCTTTAATAGCCATTGGTTTCCATTCTGTTGTTTTACAATAACCTTACCCATTCCAACAATTTTACAGGGTTTATCATCACCCAAACAGACTTGTCCAAAATCTCCTTGAACATAGTCTTGAAAATATTTCTTATCAGGTGTGGCATGGAATGAGGGCCCTGAATCTACCACCCAGGAATCAGTAACATTTTCGAAAGAAAGAATCAAAGCATCTTGTAACACGTCACCTGTCACATTTGCTTCATGATTGTTTTCTTGTTGTGCGTCTCCTTATTTTCCCTTCCGAGATCTACAGTATTTCTTCAGGTGTCCTTTCTTTCTGCATTTCCAGCACACTATCCCCGATCTGGACTTGGATCTACCTTTCCTTGATTTACTGCGATATCCTGAGCTCTTTCCTCTTTTCATTTTCCTTCCCCGGGACTCTGCACTCAAATAATTACCCGATGTCTCACCGGAGCTTTTTCGTCGCATTTCCTCACTAAGAATAGCACCAACAACATCATCAAACTTTAAAGTACTAGATCCAAAGACAGAGTTACTAATGGCCATAAATAAACCATTCCAAATTTTTGAAAATGAGCACATAAATAAAAGATCCCTAACTTCATCATCAAATTTTACCCCTACATAACTTAACTGACTGGTAACTGTATTAAAATCATTTAAATGGTCTGCAATAGATCCACCTTCTGACATCTTCATATTAAATAAACATTTCATGAGAAATACCTTGTTTGAGGACGAGGGTTTTTCATATAATTTCTCCAATGCCTTAATCAAACCCTCTGTTGTTGTTTCCTTCGAAATATTGAAGGCTACCGATGCCATGAGGCACAACCGTACTATTTCGAGTGCCTTTTTATCGAGAATATCTCATTCTGCGTCTTTCATAGCTGTCAGCTTCTTTGTTTTTCCGCTTAATGGTAGGTACATATCTTTCTGATACAGATAATCTTTCTACTGCATCTTCCACAATGGGAAGTTTTGGCCGTTAAATTTCCCGACCCTAAACTTACCATCTTCCGCCATTGCTCCCACTCGAACCAGGAACCCTTCTTTCTTGCGAGTTTATCAGCCAAATAGACCTTCGGCTCTGATACCAGTTGTTAGAAAATTATATATTATAGAGCAATGCAGCACATAAAATATGTGGAAAACACAAGCACACAAAACACATAAAACCAGAGAGACACAGATATACGTGGTTCACCCAGTTTGGGCTATGTCCACCCCGAACAACCATTCCTTCCTTTCTATTATCCAGCAAAATGAAGAGACACAACTTACAGTAGATCCACTGTAATATCCTTTGTTCTCTCTCACAGTCTCCCTCTCTATTTCTCGCTCTGAGAATACACATACAATACACAGCCGCAATACAATACCCTCATACAAAGAGAGGGGTTGCCTTCTAGGGCAAAAAACCCTAAACTAAACATAACTTCTACCGTCATATCATCCACCTAACGAATGTCCCAGATTGACTAGAAATTACTATAATTTTACAAGGAAATTTTACATGTGTCTTTAGCTTTGGGGGTGCTGCCCTCGAAACCCCCTGTGAGGGTGGGGCTCCATAAAGTCGCAGCCGCCCCCCCCTGGAACCCCCAAGCAGCGTTTAATTACGGGCGGCGTTGCCGCCCCATTAAAGTACAGGGGTCCAACGCTGTGATACAAAATAAACAAAATAATCAGGCTCCACGCCCAACAGTTGGTACCTCCAGCTCACCCAACAATTGGTAGGTAGTTACTAGCTCATTTATGAACTCTAATTCGCCACTTTCCAAGACAACTGACTGTTTTTTAGGGAAGTTAATAATCAATTACTTCCATGATCATTAATCATTTAGATTAAATGTCTAAGGCTTAATGAGTGGTAATAAATATTCAACAATTAATTTGCAGTCATAACTGATCCAACCAGGTGTAATTTTAACATCAATTCTAGATATTTATTTTAATAACAACATTATAAATACAAGATTTACATTCAACCTTTATTAGTTTATCACACTCATAAACTAATTTCAGATGAGTCTTTTAAATTTAAAACACAATCATACTAATCCATAAATACAAATTTACAACAAAAGCTTCAAGTCACGGGATATCACGACATATCACATCAAATAAATTTAAATAATAACCAACATATGGCTATTATTTAAATTAATATAATATTATATGTATATTATGATTGTTTAATCGAAATAAGTGTTTGTAATTTTATTAATAAAAATAAAACCAATATAGATCAATGTTAACTCCGGCTCTATGAAGCACCAAGAGCGATCAAATCTCTTAATGTAAAAACTTCTTTTAGACTACAAAAGTTGAGATTTGATTCCCTTTGCCACTTATATATCTAAGGTTAACATGGATCTATGTTGTTTTTCTATACACACATATGCACACACCTTGTGTCAATTCCATACTAAAATTAAAATGAATTATACATCTTTTTCATTTTTAGCAATATAATATATATATATATATATATTAAATCAGCATCCAATAGTGTCAAATACCGAAGTAAATTCCATTGCCATGTAACTCAAGGACATCTAGGATGGTTGTTGATATCTAATTTCTCTCATCTAAATTACATCGAAAAACCCATATCCTATCAGTACTTTTATTTGTCTAGAAACTCGTATATGCAGCAAAATTGACACAAAAAATATATACATTTAAAACCAAACATTACAGAGCTAGTCAATCTGAAGGGTTCTTTAGCCGATTGAGGATGTCGTGGGGAAGTTCAATGATGGAATTTTCCGAATGAAAGCACTACAACTTGAGGTCTCAGATGATGTTGCCGAGTGCAATGACTTCATCTTCAAGGTGTAAAATTCTGTGCTAAAGGGCTACTATTATTTCATAGGTGTTATATTGTGAGTATCTTTGTTGATATAACATTACATGTAGATGATAAAGGTCATTGTTAATGGTTGCAGGCTAATATTTATAATGTTTACACATGGTGGATTACATTGAAATATCTTACTCAATATGGTCATTAAAATATTATATATATATATATATATATATATATATATATATATATATGCCATAAAAATTACATAAATTATATATTTTTTTACAAAGTGGAAAATGAAAATATTATCAATATCTATAGTTTCAATTCCTTTATTTTTCTCTATATAAAATAAATTATATTAATTAATATAGACATTAAAATATTTTATTTATAACTTCTACTATTAAAATATTTTTTAATATATATAATGAATTACATATAATATTATTTTTAGATCTAGCATGTCAATTACATTTTATATTGGGTGGAAAAAAATAACATATCAAAATATTTATAATTTAGATTTTTTTTTCTATATAAAATTATGTTAATATAGATACTGAAATATATATATATTCAACAGAAAATGAATTGCATATCTTTTTTATACTAAAAGGTAATATTAATTATTTTTATGTCATATGTCAATTTCATTTCATTTCTAATAGAAAAGAAATAACACATGTAACTCATGTTGCATGCTATATGCACTACAATTTCTGTTTAGTACTTATTATGTTCAAAAGCAATGTAAATGCACAACTGCATTTTTTTATTGGATGATGAAGAGTTAATACCCTTTCACCCAAAATTTTCCCAAAAATTACATTTACAATTATAGAAGATATTACATATCTTTACATATAATTAATACCATGTATAAAATATTGTGAAGTGAAACATCACATCCCCGGATGCGGGTGACTATGCCACACGGAAGGCAAGAGGGGTGCCATGCGCTCACCACAAGGTTGAGCAAGCGGTGGATGCATGCCATCGGCGACTTGGCTACAGGCATGCCTAAGGAGGACATGTTAAGCGGGGGAAGGACGGTGATTGTAATCAGCGTTAGGCAAACCAGAAAAATGGAGGCGGAGGTGGTATGGATGCAGGATCCCGAGGGGGCAAGGCGTCACCTTTGTCCTAGTCTGTGCGTGAGTGCGGGAATTATTGTAGGAAGGTGGATGGAAGGAAACTTAGAAGATTGGGGAGACCGGGAAGGATTTATATGGTTGCGAAGAGGCAGGGGCGGCATTGTTGAATTCTGGTACAACGAGGTGCTCAGACAAAAAGGAGGTGGAGCAACACTGGAGGCTATGGAGGAGATTTGTTTATGCGGAAGAGAGGATGGATGTCCTCCCTCTTTTGGGCCACCTCCAAGTGGGTCGGGGAACAGGGAGTGGGAGAGAAGAGGAAACCAAGGGCGGAACAAACGCACAGTATTCTCAACTAGTGAGATGGGGAGGCAGATTAGATTGGGAGGCTCTGTTCTTTGTTGAGAACGATGATGAGGATGCCTATGCCATTTCAAAAATGGAGGTGGATCTGGTGAAGTCTTTATGTAGAGAGTATGGAAGGGGAGTCAAGGTGCACATGGACTGGGTGTCAAGGATCCTCTTGGGCCATCTGATCCGGGAGAAGAGGCGCATTGGGAAAGCGATCAGGGAAAACATCAGTGGCATCAGGGAAGCAATGGACAAAATCCTCGGCAAGTTGTAGGATACCATGCACATAGTCAGTTACCTAGACATTCTACGGCCCAAAAATGCAATCCCAATGGAAGATGATGGAGCTGGAGAAGAAGAAGCAGACGAGACCAAGCAAGAGTCGAACAAGCCAAGAGACGAGGACTAAGACCGAGACTGATAAGGTGCCTTGGCCTCTCCTTTTTGTTATGATCATTCATCTATGTGATTTCAGCCCTGTAATGTCTATATTCTGAAGTCTTTGTAGGTTTAGCTAGTTACAAGCAGGGGTTTTGGCCCTACTACCTTTGTTAGGGGTCATCAAACTAGACTTTCCTCTAGTTTCCCGATATGGGCAGAGAAATTTTTGCACTTTTAGACACTTGGTCTGGTTTCCAGAGTGTCGGAAAATCACTGTATGTAAACATCTAAATAGTTAATAGAAAGAGGTCCATATTTGCTGATAAAAAAAAAGTGAAACCTCACACTGTTGTATTTATTCCACCTATAACAAATTAAACTTAACTGATTATATATATAAGGAAAATAATATTATAAAATATAACTAAATTAATTGTTTGACCTTGCTTAGATTCTAGAGTGTTCTTGAACTTTACAATTAATATAAAGAGAACCTTAATAACAAAACAAATTATTTAAAAACTAACTATCGCTCATATTTTATCCCACTAACACAAGAAAAAACATATTTAAGATGTCCACTAAAACTATATCTTAGTGGGATGAAACACATGTCTCCCTTTTATATCTATGTAGCTTCCTAATCATATACAGAGAAGATGTTAACTATCTTCCTGAATAAATAGTATGGATGCATCAGTGCTCACATATAGTCGTTAGAGAAATTAAAAACTAGTAATTTTAGTTAAATTATTTATTTTTCAAATAACCAATATTTTTAATATTCTTTAAAATATATATAAGTTATGGATAATAAAATAATATTTTTATTATAATTTATAAATCAATTTTGAAAAATATTTAACATTAATTAATTATATTAAATTAAATTAATTAACTAAACAACTAAATAAATAATTACTTAATTCTCTAAGGACTAGTTTTAACTGCTATATCTCGGCAATGATGCATCCATACTATTTATTCAAGAAGACTAGTTAACTTCTTCACATTGTCCTGAGGATGAAAGAAACATCTACCAAATCTTAATGATGTGATAAAAAGACAGACACTTAGACAATTACACTGCAAACTATCAATATGAATCCATGTTAGCCTTTCTTTCTCCCTATTTTAATATGGATCCATTTCAATATTACGATAAATGGATTAGTACCCATTATGAGTAGATAGAAGCCTATGGATTTAATCCATATTTTAAAATTGGATACCTTGATGTATTCACATCGATGAATAAATGAGAAGCATTACAGCTTTTATTTTTAAAAATATATTTATTCATATTTTTAATATATAAATTTTATTTAAAAAATAAATATATTATTTATATAATTAAATGAGTTAAATTAATATTTAAAATAATTGATTTTTTTTTAAATATATTTTATATGTTTTAATTATTTTGCTTTTGATAATTTTTTGAAATTTTAATTTTTATTATTTAAATAATATTTTTAAATGTTTATAAATTTAGTGTTTTATAAAACCTTAAAGGTATTTAGGGTAATTTTGATTTTATTATGGAAAGGTTTGGAGACTTGATTTACAAATTTGTGGAATATAGATAAAGTTTATAATTTTTTTTTTTTTTTCTAAGAATAAGATGTTTTAGAAGATTTGAGAAAATAGAAAAACTATTCTCGTTAGAATACTATGAGAAGATTTGAAAAAATAGAAAAACTATTCTTATTAGAATGAATTGTGGAAAATTTTTTAGGAATACATTATTATGCAAATTTCACAACTCTATTTATAATTTCAACATTTTTTATCAATTTTAAACAAAATGAATTTAATTTTTTATAAAAAAAACTTAAAACATAGAAAATTTAGACTATACAAATTATAATTAAAAAAAGTTATATTAACTTTACAAAATTATGTAAAAAACATTAAAATAAAAACAAAAATATTAGATATAAAAATATTGATTTAACTTATTTATTTGGCTTATTAAATCATTATTTAGAAACCAGATAATTAAAATCGTGAAAGAGTGATATTCTCTTTATTGAAAAAAGAAAGAACAATGATCAATTCCTTGATCAAAGAATAAGATTCTCTTCAAAAAGGACTATTATTCCAGTGTTTGCTAACACAAATATAATTCAAATGTTTAGTCGTATTAGTTTAGGAGATTTTAAAATTAATTGTTTTGGAAAATATCAAAACTAACAATTAACGTTAGAATCACACAAGCATTGATGTTGAGTTGCACAATATTAAGCATTGATGTTGGAGTTGCACAATATTAACGTAGAATAGAATCATGATAGCGAATATGTTAGAGTTGCACATACATTGCACTTTTCAGGATTACAGATATCAATATTATTGATTCAAAATGCGGATCTTTAAAAACTGGTCAGTGCAGACGTCCCGATCCAAGGTGACATTTTGAGTGGTTAATAAATATAAAATTATATTTCAGCCTTGGTGAGATTGGCCAATCACTGGTACACATTTTTCTTTTAAAAAAATCAGGTATCAATCTCAGGTGACTTGTTAACAAAAGGCATTCTCAAGTGCCATTACAATTGCATGTTGGATCATTTCAGATTAAATACTCAATATGCCTTTTAAAATTTAAGTAAATTTAGCAAAGTTAAATTATGTTATATTATATTTTAATTAATAGATAAAATAGTTTATTTTTGGTAATTTTTTAATTATGTTATATTATATTTTAATTAATAGATAAAATAGTTTAATTTTGGTATTTTTTCATTATGTTATATTTTATTTTAATTAATAAATAAAATAGTTTATTTTTTATATTTTTTTCTAGTTAAATTTATTCAACATTTTGTATAGATTTTTCTAAATTATAAGTTTAAATTGTTAATTTGTAAATTGAGTGCTTAGAGTGTTTTTAGGGTGTTAAATTTATTTATGCATTGAAAAGAAATTACAATTTTGCTAGAAATTACATTGCCAGATTCCAGCAAAAAAAAGTCATTTTGTTTATTAGTTAGATTACCTCTATTTTAAGTATAGCTTGAGTGACTCTAATCATTAAAAACATGTGTCTTCTTGTAAGAGGTTACAGGCTAAAATTCAGAGAGATAAAATATATACATCTCCTTAAATTTTAAGAATCAAAAACATTCCATTCCTATTAAATATACAAATATTTGTAAGTGCAATCTATAATAATATACTTTTTGTAAAATTGTCAATATTTCCTAACAATTAGATATTGTGGATATTGTAGTAAAATTCAATTAACCATAAATATTGTGGATATTGTAGTAAAATTCAATTAACCATAAATTATTTTTCCATTTTATTGTAAATTGTAAAAATTCAATTATTTAATCTTAAAATTTGGCATCTATTGTAAATTGTAAAGAGTTCATTTATCTAATCCTAAATTTTGACATCTTTTGCATATTCATTCAAGTTCCTTACTGTAAAAAATTCATTTATCTAATCCTAAATTTTGACATCTTTTGCATATTCATTCAAGTTCCTTACTGTAAAAAATTCATTTATCTAATCTTAAAATTTTTAGCATCTTTTGCATATTCATTCAAGTTCCTTACTTCCTTACGGTAAAGAATTCATTCATCTAATCCTAAAATTTGACATCTTTGTATATTCATTCAAGTTCTTTGTTATTGAAAAAATTGTAGAGAATTATCTCCACAATTGATTACAATTTTTTTATTTTCAACCACATAAAAATTACAAATTAAAGTATTATTGCATCGTCAAAAATCAGTCCCACTTGCCAAAACCTTGAATTCAAGGTATATAAAACAGTATTGCCAAGAAGTCCTAGTAATAAAAAACAGTGCAAACCTAACAGATTGGCATCATTTCACCTGAATTAGTGAGTCATCCAATCATAGAAAAATTCCCAAATTTAGTATTCAACCCAGAAGAATTATATACAACAATTTCATAAGTATCATTCACAGCTGTGAATCAAGGATTCACATATTACACTTTAGCTTCATGCATAATAAATATATATCTAGAGATCAGGATTTGGATTTGTTTCATTTGCAAGACTAGTGTTTTCACTGCATACAAACTGTCATAAAGATTCAGCAACAAACTGTCATAAAGATTCAGCAACAATGGTTTTCTGTGTCAAAGTACCCTTTGGATTCCCATGTGAGAGTTCCTATTTGCCCAAGGATGAAGAGATTGATCTGATTCCCATGTGAGAGTTCCTATTTGCCCAAGGATGAAGAAATTGATCTGACTGCACCGACACACCAGGAAACGACAGACTTGCCATTAGTGCTATGGTTGGTTTCCAAGTCTCTATCATCATAACTGCAATCATCCTCACCACACACGCTCTCTTCCTCGTCACTCACAATAATTGCATCTTCATCCCACCACGTTCTCTCTTCTGCTTCTGGCACCACTGCAAAAGAAGAATTGCATAACAAGTCAGGCTCACCTTCCTCAATTTCCTTCATTAAGGGATCTTGAAGAAACATTGTACTGATTGGGCCTTCTCCAAGCATTCTCATCTCATGGATGGACACTGTTTTTGCATCATGCCTGACATATAGCTTATGAAGTTCACCAGGTTTAATGTCGAAAATTCTAGTTTGGACAAGGACATCAGATTCATTAACTGCAGCAGGTCTAGGCCCCATCCTAGTATCCCAAAGTTTCAATATTGATCTTCCAGAGGCTCCAACAGGACCTCCCGTGATAAACATATTTGAAGACTCCAGACACAAGCGTTGAATTGGAGCTTTATGTCCTGATATTGACCTCGGTGAAGTTACTCTGTCAGGATCCCAAAGAGAAAGAATGCCTTGACAATCCAAAGTTGAAGCAAAGCCTTGTTGAACATGAAATGATTTGAGGGCTCTGCCTTTCAGATTATCCCAGATTCTAACAACATCTTCCTTGCCAAAGAATGAATTATAGGGCACCCTGACCACAAACGAGGGCAGATTGTCCTGCTGCCATTGCCTGAACTTTGATTTGCCCAACTCCCACGCATGCCTGAAATTCATGTTGAGGATCTCCTCCCTCTCAGTTTCAGAGAACTCTTCACTCTTCAAAAGCGATTCCAGAAGTGGCCTAAACAAGGCAGGCATTGGCCTTCTATCATCTGTAATAAAAAACTCCGGAAAAAGGCAACTGAACGTTTTTCTCATGTTCTCCTTCACCGCTAATCTAGCATTATTTTCTTCCCAAAAGCTTACCTCGTTCCTGGCCGTAGCCCAATTGTCAGACTCTCTAACAATGGAAAGATCCCTTCGGTCTTCCAGCCCCACTTCCATGGTCCACTTCATACTTCGCTTCTTCTTCTTCTTCTGAATTTCTTGAGATGGGTTTGGACGAGAAAAAACAGAGGAACTACCCAGGTTTATTCCTTCGTATTCATCAAAGGATTTCAAAGAAACAGGGGAGGAGATTGACAATTCATCGCCAGTGAATCCCTCTTGCTCTGCTCCTTTTTGCTGCAACCTGAACCTAACCATCCTTGCACCGGCCATGACACTTGCTACTGTGGCCAACAGTGCCATTAAGAACCCTCCAAATGCCCAGATGTTTGGCGAATTGGGATCTTCAAAACCCATCAGTTGCAGGATCCTAGCTGCAAGTGGTTCTGCAGACAATCCCTTCATTTGGGCATTCCTCAAAACATGAACTGTGTCAAATGGTCTATCATGGGCATCCATCCCTATAGTCTATAATAATATCGGCTCCCTTAGAAATGGTACCAAATAATGTGATGACGAGAAATTATATAGAGAAACAAACGAAAAATCTGTTAATGAAGAAGAACAAGACCCTTGAAAGCTATATGTATATACCAAAATCCAAGAAATCCAACTAGGCCTTGGAAACTAAGAGTCAAATCAAAGGTCTTCTGTTTTCCACCAGAAATTTCAATAACCTACTCAGCAGGTCAGGCCAATTAAAATACAAATGCAGAAACCCAATTAAAGGTCCAATCAGAAGCCTCTTCCAATCAAAACACAAAACCAAATACCCAAATGAAGCCCAATTAAATCACAAACCTGGAAACCCAATCCAAGGCCTGATCAGGAGGCAACTCCTATCTAACTCCCAATCAAATTGAGATCCATTCAAAGCCCACTGCTCATAAATACTTGGGGACCAAGGACTCCTCTTGTGACTTAAAAACAGGGAATCACAGCTTACTCCCCCTCTAAACAAACACAATCTTTCTCTCAATAAAATACAATTGAAGGCTGGACCAAAAGCAATGAAAAAGTCCCATATTAGGACCCAAGGAACCCAATTCAACCCCTGAATCAAAGAAACAAACTCGTCCGCAAGTTTTCCACTATGAAAAACAATTATAAAGCATCTATAAGCTTTGGGAATTCATGACCATAGGGCAAATGCTGAAGCCACAATAGACCAGATACAGACCCTTGAAGCAATGGATCACAAACCCCAGAATTTTGCACAGAATTTGAGCCTGATAGCATCAAATAACTTCTGAATAACCAGACTATTACTACACCTCTAAAGCAAGTTAACCAATCCCCAATTTTTCAACCCAAACGCCCAAACCAATCCAATATTAATCCCAACACAGCAAGTGAAAACTTAAAAGGCGAAGAAACCCAAAACAATCCGCACCTTTTCCGTAGCCAAAAAATTGAAAGAACACAGTCTTCTGGAGAAGTGTCTCCGCACGAGAATGCAGAGGAGGCCCAGCCCCAATATATGCTCCTGCTGCAATGGCGGAGCGCTGTAGTAAGCGATGAAAAGTGCACGTGGAATATCCTTTCCGAGTTGTTCGGATATTACGGATAGACATGACAAGTGGGACATTGAGAAGCAGTGACTCAACAAGATTGGTCGCAGAAGAGAGTAGGCCTCCAGGGAAATGACAATCACAGAACCAATGCTGACCTGGACGGGCTCTGACGTGTAAATATTTTAACCCATACAGGCACGATAATGATTGCTTTTGGTCTGTGAACTCGAGAATTTCGGAGGTCCAAAGACGCAACTCTAGTTTAGTACCATCCACGTTTCGAAGGTGGGAAGTCCGATGCAAGCCTCGATCGCTTCACAGCAGCATGTAGAAGAATAAGTCCTTCCCCTCCCTTACACGCTATGAACCTTGTGCATAGGTAAAAGTCGTCCTGGGTCGTACGATTTGTAAGCGGGGTAGTGGCCCTTCACATTAGGCAGTTCAGAAAGTGGTCCTATCTTGGGATCATTATATGGTAAAGTATTGCTATTACATGCACATCACATTGGTATAGGTTTTGTAATGGGGAAGTTGTATGTCATTCATTCATTTTTATTTTGGCTAGGGTTAGCTTGTTCATTACATGGAAGAATTGTATATAATATTTTTTTAAATAAAAATCTCTTCTAAAATATATATATCGTTTGAAACATGGAATATATATATAACATGTATAATTTTATAAATTTTAATAATCAAATAATTATATAGAATTTTTTTATAAATTTAATTATCTACTAGTAATATTATTTATAGTAAAGTCTTTTAATTTATAGAGACAATAAGTTTTTTTTAATGAAATTATAGTTCTCTCATTTCAAAACATATAAAATATTATTTAATATTTTGATTTGAGTGAGACTAATATTCAATATCTCTCTTCAATTAAAAAAGGTTACATTACACTAATCATTATTGAGTATAATTGAAATAAGTATATCAATTTGTGTAACTATAATGATTTAGTGACTTCTTCAACTTAAATATGCTCTATGTGATTTGAATAAACATATTCTTAAAATCATCTTACTTATATTATTGTTGAACACATCCGTTGAACTATAGTTTTTTTATTAGTTGCATTTTTTTATCATGAATATGTGATGACTCATTATTTAAAGGAAAAATATTTTAGTGTTGCATTTTTTTATCATGAATATGTGATGATTTATTATTTAAGGAAAAATATTTTAGTGTTGATAGTTATAAAATTTTCAAAAATAGATAGTAGAAAGATTTGGAAAAAGAGAGTAGAGAGAAATCATTGTTTTTTTTGTCAAGTTGTGTGTGATCTTTCAGGCTTGACCTATGGCTTGAGGAGCCGCGACCTAGGGGCATCTAGGTTGTTAAAGTCACCCGACGATCGCACTCGACTTGGGTCACGTCGGCCCTTAACTAATTGGATCTTTTAGCATGTCGTTGTAGAAATTCTATCCAAAGGGATTCAATCTGATCTTGCAATGTACTAAAACAAAATATTGAATCACTTCTACAAATTATTAGAAACCAAATTCAATCGCATAATCACAACAAGTAAGAGAAAGAAATCAATCGATCGCACAACCCAAGATGTATCTCGGGAAAGCAACTGCTAAAAACCTCGCTATCTATATATTACATAAATTCACGACCGTGAAACAATACAATGTTATTCCTCACACTGAGAAACCTCTGCACTTTGTTGTCTGTCTCACTCTTATCTAGGAAAAATTGGTCCAATACTTAACCAATTCTCAGCCCTTGTCTGCCTAGCCTTGCTTATGAATTCTTGGAGGAATTGTGGCCCTATTAATTAGGAAATTCCTTGGAATTGATTGCGCAATTCATCTAAGGCTTGTCGGTGACCTCATGCATGACCTGTACAATTTTATAATTATACAACGGATAGTTATCTTCCCTTTAACCTCACTCTCAACTAGGTCTTCCTTAGAACTGACATGAAACATCTATTTATAGTGAATTATCAGTTAACTGATTGATCATTACTTGTGAATTAAATCAGATTTAATTCACTAGATCTCTCACTAGCTCATTTCTTAGTTAGAACTAGTTAAACTAATTTTAACTCAATTAATTGAGTTTACTAATTAAGACTCGCAAATAACTATAATTGGACCCCCTAAATATAGGAAAATCCTCTACATGCCTCCTCTTAGACCCCCAACTCGAATTTCCTAACCTAACTCAGTATTTCTGACTTAGTTAGCTAATACAAGGTGTCATCAGATGAAATTATTATTTCTCTTCCAATTTAATTAAGGGGAAATTAAATCAGAAGCCCCCTCTGGGTGCCATTTCAACACTCCCTCTCAACAAAAAAAAGAATATTTGCTACCTCGGTCCTGTCTTTGTTGAATTTGAATTTGCTTCTTGCCATCGTCTTTGTCAAGATGTATGCATCCTACTCCTTCGAGGGAATGTACTCTAATGACATAATCTGCCTCTGCACACAATATTTGAGATGGTGATACTAGATATCAATATGCTTGGACCTATCATAAAAAACTGGATTAACCAAGAGTTTGATGCAACTCTGGTTATCACAGTGTATCACCGTCAAATCCATCTGTCGACCAAACAAGCAAACAAATATCTTCCTCATCTAGATGACCTCACATGATTCCTGAGTGGCTACCATGTACTCTTCCTTTGTTGAACTGAGTGCAAATGATCTTTGTTTCCTGTTGTACCAAGAAACTGATGTTGATCCTATGCTGAAGATGCCCCCTGATGTGCTCTTCCTGTCGGATGGACTCCCTGCCCAATCTGCATCGATGAAGCCTTGAAGCTTCACTTCCTTTGTATGTATGTACCATAATCCATACTCTGTAGTGCCTTTGAGGTATCTCAACACATGCTTTCTTGCCTTCCAAAAGAGATTGGTAGGCTTAACCATAGCTTGAATAAGCTGGTTAACTACGAAGCATATGTTTTTTCGAGTGTTCACCAAATACATGAGTGAACCCACAAGTTGTCTGTAAATAGTAGCATCCTCCTTCCTCCAGTTTCCTGCTATAGAAGCCTTCATGGGTTTTT
This sequence comes from Pinus albicaulis, assembly GCA_034641835.2. Taxonomy (NCBI): domain Eukaryota; kingdom Viridiplantae; phylum Streptophyta; class Pinopsida; order Pinales; family Pinaceae; genus Pinus; species Pinus albicaulis. The sequence goes on from CM076579.1 coordinate 734,951,379, forward strand.
TCCCCTCCATGTGGAACTTCTTCAGAATCTCCTTGAAATAATTTCCCTGAGATACAAATAACTCCCCATCTCTTTTGCATATTTCCGATCCTAGGAAATAGTGTTGTTGAGATTGCAACAAGATGAGGAGCTTAGTGGAAAGAAGTTGCCTTCACTAAGTGGGCCCGCAAGCTATTTTTGGCGCAAAGTCTATTTTAGACTATGTCTATTTTTAGACATATGGATCATGTTCTATGAGTTGCAGGATGCTATTTGTGGATGGTTGGTCAAGTCGGGAAAAATAGATGGACTTCTATTTTTAGACATACTGGGCGGAATCTATTTTTAGATTGCCATTCTAAAAATAGATATGTCGAATATTATTAGCTCTTAATAATATTTGGACTCTAAACATTATCTTATCCTCTTGGAGCACTTCAGTTCGAGTCACGGATGTGGCACATGCAGCTGACAGAAGGAATTACGCTATTCCTAGGGTTTAGTGGAGCTATTACATGGTTGACTTCAGTTAGAACTCATGTGACAGAGTTTGGTGGAGTTGATGAGACAGTTAATGGAGTTGTGTTCAGTTTAACTTAGTTGAGCTAGTTGTATCTAGTCTAAATGATTAATACAATTAGTGAGAGTGGTGTGAATTAATTATTAATTAATTCACTAATTATTAACTCATAAATCAACTAAAGAATACATCAATTAACTGTAGTGCATGGGCAGTTTCAGTGAAGACCAGTGAAGAGGTAGGTGAAAGAGCAAGTGTGACTTCAGTTGTGACTATACTGGTGCATGAGAATTGCACACACATTGATTGAGAAGCCAATGAGGATTTCATAGTACAGACTGGTGGGATTTGAACCTTGATCTCATGATTATCCATATTGGATTGTGCAGTAGAGGCTGGTTAACAGGTGGAGCAGATTGGAGCATGTGTTTTGTATGATCTGAGCTTGTGTAGTGTGTAACAATTGGAGATTGTACTAAGAGCTTGTGAGGAGTTTGTACAATGATTGTTACATGATCTCTATCATTATAATATACAACATTGTTACGAAAGCTTGGCTCTCCTCGTCTCCGAAGAGCTGGCACTCCTATCGTGACTTTGTCAATGGCTCCGGAGAAATTGCAGCAGGATGGGAGCGACTTTGGTCGGATCTTGTGCAAGAGGAGATAAGGCTACAGTACTGTGCTTTCGCATCGTCATCAAAGAACTCTCGATGAAGAGAATCGCGCTTGGGCTGCCAAAGAAAGAAGGGGAAGAGCAAGAAAGTCTCTTCGCACGTGCGAAAGGCAGCTGTGATCTTCGAACTGGTTTGTGCTTTCACCGTCACCAACACGACATTATGCCAAATTGTCCGCAGAAGAAGAAAAATAAGCAGTGTCATGGGATATGCGCCCGGGAGAGGCCTTAGCCCTCAGCTTGAGTCGATCTTTCTGCGTTGATCGCATACTTCTGGTTTCAAGTGGATGGGATCGTTGTGGTTTTCCGGACGCTGATGCGCTCTTTCACATGACAGGAGATCGAGATTTGTTTACTGATCTGGATGAGAAAGATCTTGGAGTGCACATCGAGATGGGTGATGATGGTAGATACAGTGCGACCGGTATCGGTACCATTTCCTTTGAGAGGGAGTCTGGTAAACCCTTCGTATTGAAGGAAGTGATGCATGTTCCAGGATTGAAGAAAAATCTTATCTCTGTGGCGATGTTAGAAGACAAGGGATATGATGTTGTCTTTAGCGAGGGAAAGGCTTTCCTGCGCAGTAAGGCAACTGGTGAGACCCGGAGGATAGGGGTTCGAGTTCAGAACCTTTATCAATTGCAGGTAGATGGATGTACAGCAATGGCAGGCAAGGCAAAAGGAGTGGTGAGCCGGGATGATGGCGATTTGTGGCACCAGAGATTGGGCCACCTTCACCATGGAGCTTTGAAGATACTGCAGCAGATTTCTACTGGGCTTCCTAAGGGCACTCTTGCGCAGTCAAATCAGTGCAAGGGGTGTACCTTGGGAAAATTTGTGAAAGCCACCTTTCACGAGAAGGATAGTCACGCCACGACGATCCTTGAGAGAATTCACACAGACGTGTGTGGACCTTTCTCAGTAGCTTCGACAGCAAAGCACAGGTATTATGTGATATTTGTTGATGATTTTTCTCGTAAGTGCTGGATCTTCTTCATGCAGAAGAAGAGCAAGACATACTCAAAGTTCTGTGAGTTCAAGGCACTGGTTGAGAAAGAATCGAGGAAGCAAGTGAAGGCTCTAAGGAGCGACAATGGTGGTGAATTCATCTCTGGCGAATTCAAGGACTTTTGCAACGCAGAAGGAATTCGAAGAGAGCTCATAGCACCTCATAACCCACAGCAGAACGGGGTTGCTGAGCGGAAGAACAGAACGATCGTGGGTGCTGCACGGGCGATGTTGCATGATCAGGGCCTACCCATTCACTTGTGGGCGAAGGCATGCAATACTGCAGTATATGTGCAGAACCGTTGTCCTCACAGGATACTTGGCATGAGTACACCCGAGGAGGCGTTTTCTGGTAAGAGGCCCGATATTTCCCATTTGAGGATTTTTGGTTCACCTGTTTACATTCATGTGACGAAGGATGCCAGGAAGAAGCGGGAGCTGACCGCAGAGGTTGGGATGATTCCTAGGTACACTGACACACACAATATGATGCAGTGTTGTCCTTGACAAAACCCACTGATAGAGTGTTGTTCTTGAATGGCAACCTACTTGATGAAGTTGTGCTTGATAGAATATGTCTTGATAAACTTGTTAAATGATGTAAATCTGATGTATCTACAGTGAGTACAGAAGGTAATGAAGAAAGAAATTCAGTATGTGCTAGATCTATGATGAAAAGAGTATGTCTCAAGGAATACGCGGATTGGTCTAGGAGAAGTCGCGTATGCACGCGGAAAACAACGTGCCAAGTCGCGTATGGGCAAAAGCGCTCATAAGTGCAAAACCAGGGGTAACCACCATGGTATTAACCCATTGTATTGGGTAATGATTCGTCTAAATGACCTCGTCCAGGAATACCATCGGAAGTAATGTGGTTTTGGCTCATGGTATTGAAAAAGGGTAAACCTATATAAAGAGAAGAAATTCATTGTGCAAATAATGAGGTGGTGTAAGATGTCTTAGCTTGAATGAACACTTCTCTCTGAAGGATATCTGAATGGAAAGGGTTACAGCTGAATGATAGATCTGAATGCATAATGCACCATTGATGAAGAAGGGTATCTAGATCTGAAATGTACTTGTATTTGCTAGATCTGTTTATGGAATGATCAAATCTGAGATGAGGTGAACATCTGTCTGAAGTAAAGGGTAAAATCTGTGTGATGTGTCTGTTTTGAAGAATTGCAATAACCTAAATGTCTGAAGAACCATACGCTAGTTTGCCGCAGAAGAAGTGCGTATATACGCGGCTTCGCTGAAGAGAAAGCGCGTATGCGCAGTGAAATTAGCTCTGTAATATGTACAGAAGTATACGTGGGTTTGTATGGTAGAAGGCGCGTATATATGCGGGATCAGTGAAATGAAAGAGCGTATGCAAACTAGGGTTTGCTGAAGCATGGGATATGAAATGTCTTATCTGTTCTGCTGTGTTGCTGCTATCTGTATTCTACAATTCTGAGTTGTCTGTTTCAGTTTGGTTGATGATGGAGCTTAAATATGTGGAGTGGATCCAGTGTGAAAATTGATGAAACGTGGTCCATAGAGGTGCTGAGGGTTGTAGCCTTCAGTCAAGGGGTTGTAGCTCCCTTCCAGGAGAGGCTGGTAAACGAGCGCAGGTTGGTGCCTACGTACTGGTATGAGTCTGCACCAGTACACATGTTGTAAGATGTTTTCTTTATAATAAAATATTGAAGGCTGAGCAACGGCAGCGGTGATTTTTTCCCGACTTGGGTTTCCACCTAAAATCTTGGTGTTCATGTGTGATGCTTTGTGTGATGGTTTATTCTGTTCTTACTGCACATGTTTACTGGTTATTGAACATTTGATGAATGAATGATGGAATGATATAAGTGAAGAATTAATGACATAATTAGATCTCTGTGTATACGCGATTTTCATAAAGGGTATCCGCGTATATACGCGAGTCTGTTTCAGGAAAGTAGCGTATGAGTTTTAGAAGCAATAAAAAGTAAAAGTTTTGAATATACAAAGAACATCGATTCACCCCCCCTCTCAAAAGATTTTTCCCAACATACGCCCCACAACTATCGTTTGTATTTTCCAGACAGTCGCAAGACTGTTGTGCGACGGGATATCAAATTTCAGGAGGAGAAAGCCATGCAGTGTTCGCTTGAGAGGGAGCCACACTTGCATGCAGAGGAGGAGCTGTTAGCTCCCAAGGATGAGTCTCCGGATGTGGATCAGCCACAAGAGGAGGTTCATGGAGTGGAAGAAAACCACCTGCGCGCTGCCAACCAATGCAGGCCAAGCGCACAGCGTAAGCCGAAAGCCATTAGCTCAAGATGCGAGAAGGTTGTAGGAGCACCTCAATCACAAATACAGACAGAGACAAGCCACCGACGCAGATACTGGACACATGGCTCTTATGAGCAAGTGTATCGTGACAGAGCCATCCTCTTTCGAGGAAGCTGTGGAGGATCCCGCATGGGTAGATGCCATGGTGGAAGAGTATGATTCGATTGTCAGAAACAGTGCATGGGAGATTGTCCCGAGGCCGAAGGGGAAATCAGTGGTGGGTTCGAGATGGATCTACAAAGTGAAGCAGGTAGCTGACGGGAGTGTGGAGAAGTACAAGGCAAGATTTGTTGCCCGAGGCTTTTCACAGATTGAGGGGATCGATTATGAGGAGACCTTTGCACCCGTCGCAAGGTATTCTTCCATACAGACGATTCTTGCTCTCTCAGCGCAGATGGGGTGGCACATTCATCAGATGGATGTGAAGACTGTGTTCCTCAACGGAGTCATTAAGGAGGAGGTGTACATAGAGCACCAAAATTTCGAGATCTTCAGCAGCCAGTCGATGTGTGCGTGCCCGAAGAGAGCGTTGTATGGGTTGAAACAAGCACCTCGTGCTTGGTACACACGGATAGACAGTTATTTCACCGGACTTGGATTCTCCAAGAGTGAGGCGGATCTGAAACTATACCAGATTGTGGTGGAGGGTAAGTTGATAATCATTGTACTTTATGTAGATGATTTGATTTTAATAGGTGATGAGCTGTTGATACTCTCATGCAAGGAGGATCTTGCAAAAGAGTTTGAGATGAAGGACTTGGGCCTCCTTCATTATTTCCTGGGATTGGAAATTTGGCAGCGCAGTGGTGGATTGTTTGTTTCTCAGGGTAAGTATGCCCGGGAGATACTAGAGAAGTTCAACATGCATGGCTACAAGCCTATTGATACTCCTCTTCCTGGTGGATGGAGGAAGGAGGATGCTACTTCAGCGGAGGTAGTGGATGCCATTGTTTATCGACAGTTGGTGGGGTCGCTTATGTATCTGGTCAATACGCGACCCGATATATGCTATGCAGTTAACCAGCTTTCACAAGCTATGGTTAAGCCTACCAAGCTCTTCTGGAAGGCAGGCAAGCATGTATTGCATTATCTTAGAGGCACATCAGGATATGGCTTGTGGTACAGACAGGAGGATGAGGTGAAGCTATGTGGCTTCACGGATGCAGATTGGGCAGGGAGCCCAACGGACAGAAAGAGCACATCTAGAGGGATCTTCAAGATTCAGTCAATGTGCTAGCTTGGTATAGGCAGAATCGTAGATCCATGGCACTCATCAAACAGAGGTTTAGCATATGGCAAATGATTTTGGCTGCATGCGAGGCTATATGGATGAGGAAGATCCTGGTCGGGTTGTTCGGTTCACACTTAGAGCCTACTGTGATTTATTGTGATAATCAAACTTGCATCAAACTCTCGGTTAATCCATTATTTCATGATAGATCTAAACAAATTGACATCCGGTATCATCATATCAGAGATTGTGTGCAGCGGAGAATCATTTTAGTTTCATACATTCCTTCGGAGGATCAGGATGTTGATATCTTGACGAAGGCGCTCACCAGGAGAAAATTAGAATACCACAGAGGCAGGATAGGGGTTGCAGATAATCCATATCTTGTTGAGAGGGAGTGTTGAGATTGCAACAAGATGAGGAGCTTAGTGGAAAGAAGTCGCCTTCACTAAGTGGGCCCGCAGGGTATTTTTGGCGCAAAGTCTATTTTTAGACTATGTCTATTTTTAGACATATGGATCATGTTCTATGAGTTTCAGGATGCTATTTGTGGATGGTTGGTCAAGTCGGAAAAAAATAGATGGACTTCTATTTTTAGACATACTGGGTGGAATCTATTTTTAGATTGCCAGTCTAAAAATAGATATGTCGAATATTATTAGCTCTTAATAATATTTTGACTCTAAACATTATCTTATCCTCTTGGAGCACTTCAGTTCGAGTCACGGATGTGGCACATGCAGCTGACAGAAGGAATTACGCTATTCCTAGGGTTTAGTGGAGCTATTGCATGGTTGACTTCAGTTAGAACTCATGTGACAGAGTTTGGTGGAGTTGATGAGACAGTTAATGGAGTTGTGTTCAGCTTAACTTAGTTGAGCTAGTTGTATCTAGTCTAACTGATTGATACAATTAGTGAGAGTGGTGTGAATTAATTATTAATTAATTCACTAATTATTAACTCATTAATCAACTAAAGAATACATCAGTTAACTTCAGTGCATGGACAGTTTCAGTGGAGACCAATGGAGAGGTAGGTGAAAGAGCAGTGTGACTATCAGTTGTGACTATACTGGTGCATGAGATTTTTGCACACACATTGATGGAGAAGCCAATGAGGATTGTGTAGTGCATACTGGTGGGATTTTAACCTTGATCTCATGATTATCCATATTGTATTGCGCAGTAGAGGCTGGCTAACAGGTGGAGCAGATTGGAGCATGTGATTTGTATGATCTGAGCTTGTGTAGTGTGTAACAATTGGAGATTGTACTGAGAGCTTGTGAGGAGTTTGTACAATGATTGTTACATGATCTCTGTCATTATAATATACAGATATTTGGGGGTTTTCAGCTTTAAGATTTCCCATAAATACTATGTTTATATGTGTGATTGTTTATGGTTTTAATGTGCGCATGTGATTGTTTAATTCCCGCAAATTGATGATCAATAGTAGAAGAGGTTATGTATTATGCATGAAGCTCAAATAGTGTGTGATCAGGATAATCTCGGTGAATAATTTAACAGTTATTCAAATTTCTACAAGTGCAAGAGCCCCATATCCTTTAGCTCAAATTCTCTTTCAAGATCCTCTTTGCAAGACTTTATGAGTTGCTCATCACCTGTCAATGTCAGATCATGGACATAAAGTACAATAATAAAAAGCTTACCAGCAACCACAATATAATATAGTTTAGCATATGCTTCACTCTTAGTGAATCCCAACCGAGTGAAGCAGTTTTCGATCCTGGTGTACCAATCACAAGGTGCTTGCTTCAACCCATACAATGCTCTCTTGAGTCTGCACACATGTGACTCCCTGTTTAACGTCTCAAAACATTTCGGCTGCTCAATGTACACCTCTTCCTCAATAAATCCATTGAGAAAGGTTGTATTTACATCCATCTGATGTATTTTTCATCCCATCTGTGTTGAGAGTGGAAGGATGGATCTAATAGATGAGTACTTTGTGAATGATGCAAAAATCTCATCATAGTCAATCCCCTCCACCTAAGAGAATCGTCTGGCCAAAAATCTAGCCTTGTGCTTCTCCACAATCCCATATGTTAATTGTTTCACCTTGTAGACCCATCTAGATCCTAAAACTAACTTCCCCACTAGTCTTGGGACAACTTCCCATGCATTGTTTCTGATAATGGAGTCATACTCCTCAACCTTGGCTTCAACCCACACTGGTTGTTGCACAGCTTCCTCAAAAGAGTATGGTTTTATCTCATTACCTTCGTTCATAAGAGCCAAATATCCAGTGTGTCGCTCTGGTGACCTTCTCTACCTACGTTGTAATGTGGGTGCTCCCACATTATCTCTTGCATCTAGGAATAATATGTCAGCCTCTCTGGCGCGCTTCCTTCCATCTCTAGTAGATGGCTCTGCATGAATTTTTTCTACCACTCTTTGTTCCTTTGCTTATGCCTGATCCACATCCTAAGGTTCATATTTAGGAGCCAAGATCTCCTCAACTGCATGCAACTCAAGCTCCCTCTCAAGGGACAATCACATGGCTTTCTCTTCATCGAATTTCATATCTCTTCTGACCATTGTCATATTGTGTGTTGGAAAATATACCTGATAGTTATGGGGTGTATTAGTGTACCCCTAATCTAGGTGGATATTGGTGGCCACTCAGCTATTCCACTTGGACCCCCACCATTGTTTCTTTCAGTCTTTTATTTTCCTTAATTATAGCACAATTTACTACTTTTGGTAGTTTTTTGGGTCTTGAACTTCTGGAGCCGTTTTGAGGCCATAAATGATGTTTTTTGGAAAACCACATTTAGCTAATATGAGTTGAAGATTCGACATTCATTTTTCTCTGTTGTAGTCCTCAGATAGATCTTTCTAACAAGGTATCATGTGCATCAAACGAAGATCATCTGCCAAATTTACGACTTCGGGAAATTGATGTACCAATTTACCCTAATAGGGCCCATAGTTTGGTGTTTCATCTCCCAGGGTTAGGTTTTTGGATGTTTAGGACTTTCCATTGTTTCTCAATAATAAATATGCCTTCAATCCTCATTTTAAGATAGTTCAGAGGCCTATAGATACCACATCTCTTCTCAAAGATAAGCTACTAGCGCCCTAGCTAGTTTATTTACATTGTGTCTGTAAGCATATTTTAGTTATGTGATATTAATGAAATGAAGTCTTATTTCCGTTGCATATCTGCGTTTATGTGTATTTTTGTATTTTATTATGTTCCTGCATAAGTCTGGATCAGTGGTATCAGAGCGGTCTTCTCTTTCTCAATCCTTCTTTGCATGTCCCCAATGAGGTCGGGGTATAAGGATTTAGGGCTCGATCTGGTTGAACCTTTGCAAGATCATCCTCGCAAACCCCGACAGTCACCCTAGGGGACGAAAAGAAAGGTGATGGATTAGAAGATCCTATCAAAATATTGCTTGAGGAGGCCCTCTAGAAACAAAGGAACATGATGACGGATAACTTTTCCTATATTATTCAACGACTGCCCACTGACGGTGCATCTGCATAGCCACTCTAGAGGTGCAACTCCTTTTAAGGTACAAATAAAATTTGACATTCCCATATTTGAGGGCCAAATAGATGTAGACGTCTAGATAGACAGTTGAATATATTATAAGGGTATTTCTCGGTTCATGACTTTTCCAATCGGGAAAATATTACTTTTGCACTCCTCAAAGTCACCCCCCATTTCAAGGACTGGTGGGAAACCTACTATGAGAAAAAGTACGAGAGGGAACCCTCTCTATTTTTGGTTGCACCCACTTGGAATTATTTCCAAGCCGCCATCAAGGAACAATATTATCCCGTGGGGAGCTATGAGGACAGGTACATACAATGGACTATTCTACGACAACAAAATGATCAAGATGTGCATGAGCTGATGAATTTGTTCCATACCCTGCGCACAAATTTGGGTATCAAAGATTCAGAGAAACATTTGGTGTTGAAGTACTGCAGTTTTCTGCACATATACATTCAGGAGGAAATGGAGTTCCTCGACATCTCCTCACTTGGTGCATCATACCGGTATGCTGCTAAGATTAAGCAGAAGTTCAAACAAAAGAAGCGATACTTTGGATCTACGAATCAGAAGCAAGGGAAAGGTGCCCCCAAATCGCAGAACAAAGCACAAAGGTAAGGCGAGGCGGCCCAGGATAACCCGCTAAAGCCGCAAGCAAATAACAACACCGCGAAGCCAAAGAAGGACATGGGAAAGTGGTGTGAGTTCCATAAGAGCTCCACTCACAAAACAAGTGAGTGTCGGGTCAAGCAGTCACTAATGGCTGAGCTGAAGGCTTCTGAATCGGATGCATGCTCTGACTTTGAATCAGAAGCCAACAAGGGGAGTGACAAAGGGAAACAGATTATCAATGCATACCCCAATGCTACTTTTTCCACCACGAAGATCCAGAAGGAGGAACTAGAAGATCCAGAGGAGGATGAGTGCCTTTTCCATTCCCAGATGTGGGTAAAAGGTTCCCCGCTACAGTTCATTGTTGACAGTGGGAGATAAAAGAACCTCATTTTAGCAGAGGTCGTGAAATGGTTGGTGAAGGAGTCACGACCACAACACACCCACAGCCATACACCATCAGGTGGCTTCACCAAGGATGGGATCTCTGCATCAGCCAACAGTGTTGCCTTCCCTACAACATCAAGCCCTTCAAGGATGAAGTATTATGTGACACTACTCCTCTTGATGTTTGTGATGTATTATTAAGTCAACCATAATTATGGAAGTGACATGCTATGTATGAGTCCTGACCTCGCGTTGTTATTTTACTTTGGGAAATAAGTTGTATAGGATACTAGAGGTTTCCCACCTATTGCCATCTCTTTGGTTACTGCAAAACAATGCAGTAAGCTCACTTCCAAAATCGGGAAATTTGTTTTCCTGATGATCCGCCCTTATGGAAAGAAGAATATTGTGTCCACGACCTCCAAATAGGGCTCTTCCGCACAACAACAACAAATGGACAAGGTCGTGGAGGAGTACGGGGAAATATTAACCTCACCCGTAAGGGTGCCTTTGCACTATTAGGTCAATCACCCCATCGATCTGACCCCAGGTGCACCACTACCCAATGGACCAATATATCGGTGCTTTGCTATGGAGAACGGCGAAATCAAGAGGCAGATTCAAGAGCTGCTATATAAAGTTCACATCTGGCGGAGTTCATTGCCCTGTGGAAGCCTGATTGTGTTGGTGCAGAAGAAGGATGGGACTTGGAGACTCTGTATTGACTATCGGGCTCTGAACAAGATCACTGTCCGGAATAGGTACCCGATCCCACAGATTGATGGCCTTTTAGACCAACTCAAGGGGCTCACCAGGGCAAGTGGCTCACCAGGGACCAAGCATAGAAAAAGTTTCCTCATCTCATGGAGGAACTCAACGCAATGGGGACCATTGCTTCCTAAGGGGGGAAGAACGATCAAGGTGGATATTGGTGGCCACCCACCTATTCCACTTGGACACCCACCATTGTTTCTTTCAATTTTTTAGTTTCCTTAATTGTAGCACAATTTACTATTTTTGGCAATTTTTTGGGTCCTGAACTTCTGGAGTCGTTTTGAGGCCCTGAACGATTTTTTTTTAAAAACCACATTCGGAAAATATGATTCAAAGACTTCATATTCAATATTATTAGTTGTAGTCCTCAGATAGATATTTATAACGAGGTATCATGTGCATCAAACGAAGATCGTATGCCAAATTTACGACCTCGGTAAATTGATGTACCAATTTACCCCAATGGGGCCCGTAGTTTGGTGTTTCATCTCCTAGGGTTAGCTTTTTGGATGTTTAGGGTTTTCCATTGTTTCTCAATAATAAATAGGCCTTCGAGCCTCATTGTAACACAGTTCAAAGGCCTGTAGCCACCACATCTCTTCTCAGAGATAATCTAGCAGCGCCCTAGCTAGTTTATTTCCATTGTGTATGTAAGCATATTTAAGTTATGTGATATTAATGAAATGAAATCTTATTTTTGCTGCATCTTTGCGTTTATGTGTATTTATGTATTTTATTTTGTTCCTGCATAAGTCTGGATCATTTCCACAAATATCCCCAACTCTGTTGTTAGCTCTAGCTTCTTCCTAACATCTTTGGTTACATGGCAATAAACAAATGGACCAAAAAGTTTAAAATACGACACATCCTGTCTCTTACCTAAAAAATCCTCCTTTGGTGTAGTCATGCTAACTATCCGATGAGGACTAAGGATCTACACAAATACTATTGTATTTCATGCTTCTGCCCACAGATGCAACGGTAGGCCCTGATCATGCAACATAGCTCGTGCTGCTCCCACAATAATTATGTTCTTTCTTTCTGCAACCCCATTCTGTTGTAGGTTATGAGGTGTTATCAATTCTCTTTGAATTCATTTTGAGGCACAAAATTCCTTGAATTCGTTAGAGATATATTCTTCACCATTGTCGCTCCTCAAAGCCTTCACCTTCTTCCCTGTATCTTTCCTGACAAGTGCCTTGAACTCACAAAACTTGGAGAATGTTTGATCTTTCTTCAACATGAAGAAAATCCAACACTTTCTTGAAACATCATCACAAAAAATCACGTAACACTTGTTCTTTTCTATGGAAGTTGTCGAGAACGGCCCACACACATTTGAGTGAACTCTCTCAAGGATCACCTTTGCTCGGCTTTCCTTATCGTGAAACGTGGTCTTGGTATTCTTCCCCAATGTACACCCTCTACATGTATCTCTCTTCTCAAGTGCACCCTTTGGAAGTCCTATAGAAATATGTCACATGATCTTCAAAGCGCCATGGTGTAGATCACCCAATCTCATTTTCCATAACTCAGTGATGTCTCATCTTTCCACCTTCTCTGCTTGCGTGCTTAATGAAACACAATTTTATACATTTAGTTTCTAGTGATTCTTTACTTGAACCCAAATATTTTTCACCTGTCCATTGGCTTTGTGACAAAGGAACGATTTTCCTTCACTAAATATCACATCATAGCCACGATCTTCCAACATAGCAACAAAAACCAAATTCTTCTTTAAACCAAGAACATACATGACATCTTCTAATGTGACGATTTTACCTAACTCTCTTTGAAAGGTAACTATACCAACACTGGTAGCGTTATACCTCCCTTCATCACCCATCTCAATGTGCATATGGAGATCCTTCTCTTCCAAGCTATTAAAGGATTCTTTATTGTCGGTCATATGGAACAAAGCTTCACTATCCAAGTACCACACAAAAACCATCACCAATGACACCATGCATGCGATGAGAGTGAAGTCCAACTCGAACTGTGAATCCAATGCTTCACTTGCTTCTCCTCCTGAGGCCTTCTTGTTGGTATTTTTTCGTGGGAAATTTGTGGCATAATGTCCATGCTCATGATAGTGAAAACATTTCACCTTTGACAAGTCTCGCTTGTTTCCTACCTTACCGGACTCTGATTTGGAATCAGATGCCTTCCCTTTTCCTTTATTTTTCTTTCCAACCAAGGCATGATTCTCATCATCATTAGTCTTTGATGAGTATCCATCTCTGGTGCTCTGCCAAAACTCTTCTTGTACCAAGTTGGACCACAATTGCTCCCACTTTGGTAGTTTCTCCCTCCCATTCACAGAGTCCTAGTAACTGTGCCAACTCTTAGGAAGGCCTAGAAGTGCTAGGCTCACCAAATAATCATCGGAAATGGTCACCCCAACACTTCCAAGCTCATCTCGACAATGAGTGAACTTCGTCAATTATTTTTGGATCGTGTCTCCTTTCTCCATCCTGATCTTTTTGAGCTTGTCTTTCAGCGCCAACTTCCTATGGTCGCTCCTATTATGAAACATATAGGCCAAGGCCTTCCACATCAAATATGGAGTCGCCTTCCCATGGAGATTCGAGACAATATGATCTCAGGCTCCTTCTAACAAGATCCTTCTCGCCTTTCCTACATTCTTCTTCCATGCATCAAGTTGTTGAGCATCAGTTGTCATGGGCTGAGGAATATCATTGTCAATGAATGCCTTCAGTCCATTGTCCTCTAGCACTGCATCCATCCTATCCTTGCATGTTATGTAATTCAAATTGGCCTTGAGTGCATATTCAAGTCTCAAGCCATTGAAAGACATCTTGATCTACTGCTGGGTCATGAAGAACAAATTCGCAAAGTTGATATACCTATTTAAAACAAAATCTGATTCTTCTCTTCTATAGTGATTCCTACTATGATACCATGTATAAATTCTATTCAAAGGGATTCAATATAATCTTGTAATGTACTAAAACAAAATACTGAATCACTTCTACAAATTTGCGGAAACCAAATTCAATTGCATAATCACAAACAAGTAAGAGAAAGAAATCAATCGATCACAAAACACAAGATGTGTTAGGTGAAATCAAATGCTCAAAACCCCGCTATTTGTATATTTCATAAATTCAATACCATGAAACAATACAATTTTATTCCTCACACTGAGAAACCTTTGTACTCTTCTGACTGTCTCACTTTGATCTAGGCAAAATCAATCCAATACTTAACCAGTTCTCAACCCCTGTCGGCCCAACCTTGCTTACACATTCCTAGAGGAATTTTGGTCCTATTAATTTGAAAATTCCTTGGAATTAATTGCACAATTCATCTAAGGCTTGCTGGTGACCTCATGCATGTCATGTACAATCTTCTAATTATACAACTTTCTAGCACATATTTTTTTACTCATATTCAAAGTTGCCCTCTCTGTCATTCTATTTGGCCTCTAGCCCCTTATGTTTCAGTTAAACCCAAAATCATTTACATTTCCATCTCCTACAAACCTTTCAGAAATACCATACACGATGGAGCAAGACCCATTCCCCACCATACTTCCTTTTTCATATCATTTTCCATTGAAAATCATTAAACTTACCATTTTTTCTGCCTTTCCTCTTTTACCTTTTCTACCCTTACCTTTTATCGCTTTTCACTTGCTTCGCTTCCTTAATTCCCTGATCACAATTAAAGTGGGGCCCTCATCACATTTCGCAGATGTTACATGTTTTTCATCGCAACAAAACTTAAATTCTGCGATCGCCGATTTGCGATATCACATCGCATATGTTTTGAATTACCTTGTGAGTGCCCACAATCTATTTTATTTAGTTTGCGATGTGGTAAGTCGACCCCACCTCAGCAGCTCCGCCCCCCACAACAAACCTTTTAAACATATAATTTATTATATATGTGATATCAATTATTGCTTCAACCTTCTCCGATTCATAAAACTCTGCAACATAGCCAGTGGGTCCCTCTTCCCGGCACTTCGCAAATTTTAAAAGTTAACCCCCACAAATTATAACTAAAAGCTAAAAGTTGTGATCTACGTTGTGGTCCGGTCCTAATTATTCCCTGCCACGTCACCTCCCTCGCGCATTGCACTTCACAATTTTTAAATTTTACATATTCCGCGCTCATAATTAAATGCTACAAATTTCGATATGCATTGCGGTCCGGTCCCACCGACCCTCCACGTCACCTCCCCTTCGCATCGTATTGTCGGTTGTGTTTTTTTTTATAAACTAAATTACAAAGGTTGCGAAGTGTTCAAATGCGATACCACTTCAGAGATAAAGTTTAAAAGACTTCACGTCCTGGTGTATAAGGTTTTTTACGTTGTTTATGAAGAAAGGTTGTAATATTCCAAAATGGAAAAGACAAGAATATAGAACAAAATACTGGAAAATACCAGTGAATAAATCAATACACCAACATGTGAGACAAATGTACAACCATATTATTATACATATCACCTATAATGGACAGAAAATCTTGAGGATCAAGTCACTCAATCAATACAATACAAGCCTCCACTAAGAAAATATGTCAATACATGAACTATAAATGCTATACAAATTCCATGAGCCAAGAAAATGCAGTTTCAGGGCATAAAATACCATAGAAAAGATATAAAAATATATATATGATGTTATACAGCTCAAAAGGTGCTGGGGATAGAGATCTAACCTCCCAAACAATTTCCCAAGACAACCTAGAAAGGGTTTCCAGAAACACCCAAAAATGCAAAATGTAGGAATGCAGCCCTAGGGTTGAATTGCAGCTGCAACTGAATAACTGGAATGAGGTGGATGAAACTGATATGAATGTATATATCTCCTCCAATAGATCCTCCAAGTGAAATTTTAATCCCAACACTGAAGATTTAACCCTCCAACTGAAGCACTAAGACCTCCCATGCAAATGCACATTGAATTAACGCAGTTCTTGAGGGAAACTGTGATGTAGGAGGTGGAAATAGGTTGGCCTAGTGCCAAAATATGAAATGAAGCCCCTAGGTCTTCCTTGCTAGCCTCCCAATGGAAAGGATTCCTCTCCACTGAAAAACAAACACTGAAAGTGACCCTAACAATCCTCCATTGCAACACCCTGCAACACAACACAACTCTGAATAGAAACTGCGGTGTAGTTGAAGACTGAAGCTTGGCCTGATGCCTAGATGTGGACTATACAGCTCAATAATCTCTCCTAAGTAGGCACTCGAAGTCCCCCGAGGATGAGTGTGGGATTCCCACTCGGGAACACCCTTGTACTAAACAGTACAATAGACCCTGCTAAACAACAAAAGCATGCATAGAAATGTCACCTGACAAATCTAGATCTGAAAAGATCAAAATCAATAATCAATCTAACATGTCCTCTATGGTTGCCTTTCCCTTCCTTATATGCATTGTGAGCCTTCTCACCTTGGGTCCCACTCATTAAATACACTACTCTCATGGAGACTATCTCCCATTAACATTGTGTTGTCTCCCATTAATGATCCACTCTCTCCATACCAGCGTTGTTGATTTTGTCAACATTGACCTTGTCCACACGCTTTAACCCCTGTTCACACATGGAGGTGCTTTATCCAGCTATCAAGATGATCCCTTTTCACATTAAGAGGGATTTTATTTCTATTAAAGAGATTTATGGGTCTCCCTACCCACTTATTCATCTATCTAAATGACAAAAGAAAAAATTGATATTCCAATTAGTTGCATGCAAATTTAGGAATATTACAGTCCTCCCCTCCCAAATTTTGTTTGTCCTCAAGAAACTACGAGGACAGAACTGAAGAGACTCCTCTCCTACTTCTGTAGCATCCTCATATGATATGATTCTCCAATGAATAAGATGCTTTCTCATCAATATGTCTCCAATTTGCATCTCCCAAGTGTATAAGCTAGCTTTTGGTGACAAATATGAATGGCTCTCACCATGAAGTAGTGGGATACCCATGGAGGAAACTATATTTTTTCTAGAGGCCTTCTTGAGGCATGGAATCTGAAATATATTGGGAACCATCATTCTCATGTGAAGCTCCCATCTCCAAGTTATCATCCACACAAAATGAGTCACCCTCTAATATGGTAACTCATGGAAAAACTCCTCCACCTTTGGCTCCTGCAATGTAGGTGGGCTGCATAGATGAGCTTGATAGACCAAATTGTCTATCCCACAATGTCTCTCTCTCCACTTATGATAAGTGTAGAGCTGCTGCTGATATTTGGTTGCAATAATGTTGCCTTCAAGAGGCAAAAAGACAACTAGATCTTCAAAGACCCCCTCTCTAGTTTTTTCCCAAACTATCCCATATAAAGTCAATTGAATATCATCATAATATGGGATCCAAATGAGAAATATACTGAAGGTTATGTGTAGTTATGCATGGTATGAACAGTCTCCCAAGTGGTTACAATGCAGTTTTGCTAACTGTTGTCTCATAATATAATATGGCAAGTTGTCTCCCAACAATTTGCTAGTTGTGCATGTTATCTCATCTACTAGAAAATAGTAAATGGCATTGTGTATCAACTGAGCATAAAAATAATAGCACAGCACTTGCCCAAAGCCATACAAGATATGGCTATCTCCATCATAGATGTTGTTCTTGGGAAGACCATGAAGCCCAAATAAAACTTGCTCTCTTGTGGAGCAATGCATTGTATATAGATGGAAAGAGAACACAAATATTGTGTTAGATAATCAAGAAGTGCATAAACACAATCCTTACCATGTACAGAGAGTAAGCTGATAATGAGATCCATGGATGATCTCCCCATAGTGGTATGATATGTCTCCATGAGACCTTGGTGAATGGACAGGAATGAACCATGTACTGCATGTAAAGCCTTCTTCTTATGCTTGGAGATCCAAGTCAAGAATATCATATCATGGTAATAGATTTCTCCATCCACTACTCCATCACTCTCATCTCTTACTTGTCCATCAAGTGCATCATATGTGAATTGATCCTGGGAACACTCCATCAACAAACCCAAGCTCCCAAGTGACAACGTTGTTGGCCTTTGTAATAAGGCTCATGTCATCTCATAGTTCCATTCATTAACATGCCAAATGTCAAAGTCATCTACCATAATGTTGCTATATATGGGAGATTGATTCCAAAGTGGAAGTACCTCCTAACCCTCCAAAGCTAAGGAGTAGCCCTTTTGAACCATGATTGTGCCACCATCTACTCCTGCAACATCATGCAAAGTATGGGAGAAAATCAACCCATACTCTCCCAAGAGTATCCAAAGCAACAACAACTCTTTTTTCCTCCTCATCTCATCATCATACA
Organism: Pinus albicaulis; assembly: GCA_034641835.2. Taxonomy (NCBI): domain Eukaryota; kingdom Viridiplantae; phylum Streptophyta; class Pinopsida; order Pinales; family Pinaceae; genus Pinus; species Pinus albicaulis. The sequence goes on from CM076579.1 coordinate 734,969,719, forward strand.
AGTAATGGAATAACATCATGAGGGCTGACTTGTAGAATGCACCATACAGCCAAATCTTCTGCTGCCATATCCTATGGGTACCATGCAATGCTTCAAACCATAACATACCCTCTAAAATGGGATATGTCACATGATGGCCAAACTCTTTCAAGAGTAGCCAGCACAACCATGCCTCTTGCTGCCCTATGTCATAAATATCAAAATGGCTCACCAACCTCTTTCTCACCATCCTTGCCCATCCATCCAAATGTGGGTGTCTCCTTCCATGCTCAAAATTGGTATCCCTCTAATGGAGAATTCCAGCCTCCCAAATCAGATTACTACCCTTGCACTTCCTGGGATGTTGAAGTGCAACCTCTTGGAGATATCCAAATGAAGACCACTCATCAATGACCAATTTGACCCCATGAGGATCCACATATGTTGTAGGCAAAAGCTTCTCATTGAGCTGTGAATTTCTCATCAAGAAGCATCCATCATAATAATGGGAGATGTCATCCATCATAAGATGTCCTCCATCAATCATCTGCCTATCCACTGCTACACAAGTGTATTGATCATCAGAATGTCTTAATAATAGTTGGGCCCCCAACTCTGTTGGAATATTGTCATTGATGGCAAAGGCATTGGCTACAAAGGAGCATCTGATCAAAAGAACAGAGGAAGTATCGGTCAAGGAACAGAAACAAGCAAAAGAGGAGATATGTTGGAAAATTGCCTAGAACAATGAAACATGGTATGGCAACTGTACATTGGTGCTTGTGGAACCAGAATGGAGCATGAAGAGGCGAAACGATGAATCAAGAACGAATTTAAGGTCGCAAAGGGAATCTGGGGTGAATTTCTTGTGTTATATACGAAGATTGCATCGAACTGGTGTCAAGCCTCAATAAACAAAATGATGGGTTAATCTGTTGATGAAAAGCGCAAGCGATGTCACAGTAAATAAGTCAATTTACAATAATCAAGCAGGGGGAGTGGAACCTTGCGCGAAGAAGGCGGAACCTTGTGAGAGGAACAGTAACGACGGTTTCTGGTTTTTATCGCATTGCTCTCGTCGGGCAAGTGGTATTTCCTGGTGAGGAGCGATTTCATAGAATGCACGACACGCGTCCCTGTACGACTTCACAAACCCACTTTTCACCGTGCGCCATCGCGCGTTATACTTCGACCCAGGATGCCCAACGATATCGTTGAGCGTCGTTGATCTGGGAAGGGGTCATCGGACGATCGTCATTTGTTGAATGTGCGCGGAGATTAACACAGGTACGGCGGGTCATCGCACGTTAACGATCAGTATTGGAGGTCGAGCGATATGCATATACGCCGTTGATCTGGAAGCTTGCTAATCTAACAACGATCGAACGCTGGACTTGCGCGAAGTTTACCTATGGTACCATGCGCGTATTTGATTGGCTATTGACTATATTTGTGGGCCCGGAGTCAAAGGTTTACCATATTATTTGGAAGGATTAAAATGCGAAGGGTTAACTTTAATACTAAAGTTCTGTTCAAAATTATTTATTCATCAATTTCTTTAAATTGATAAATAAAATTAAAATAAAAGATCAAAAGCCCCGTGGGATAAACTAAAAGGAATACTGTTAGCGGTTCGTGGTTTTAACCCATGGTTTTAATAAAGGGAAAACTATATAAGGAGAAGAAAAATAAAGAACGGTGTGTGCATTGTAAGGGTTGTGAACGAACAATTTTTCGAAGGAATATCTGTATGGGCGAGATCTGGTCTTAACTGATAAATCTGAAACTACGATGCACCCATGGATAGAATGATCTGACGATGATAAATCTCTGGTTTGTGTGAGTATATAGAAAATAAATAAATCTGGTGACCGGCAATGTATGTCGTATGGAAACTGGTGGATCCAGTATAAAAATTGATGAAACATGGTCTACAATAGTGCTGAGGGTCGAAGCCTTCAGAAAGGGGGTTCTAGCTCCCTTTCAGTGGTAGCTGGTAAACGAGAGAAGGTTGTAGCCTTCTGCAGGTGGGTGCCTGCGTGCTGGTATAAGTCTGCACCAGCATATATTGTAAGAATTTTTCTCTATAATAAATATTGAAGACTGAGATTATAGTAGCGGTGGCTTTCTCCCGAACTGGGTTTCCATCTTAAATCCTGGTGTTCATATGTGTTGTTTATGTTTGATGGTTTGTTATGTTATTTCTGTTCATGCTTAATGCTTATCTGATGCAATGCTCTAAGTAAAGACATAATAAGATATCAGGTCATACCTGTTGGATGCAGTACTGTAACATATGTTTTTAAGAGAAAGAAAAGAAATTGTTCAGCCCTAAATACTGATTCACCCCCCTCTCAGTATTTTTCCCAACAAACTCATCACTGCTGCTCAATGACATCATTTTTTATCTCCATGATGGTGCATCTGTTGTCTCAAAATCATGCACAATGTTGAACATACAATTTTTCATTGGATTGACTAGGATAATGCTTATCCTATCCTTCAAAACTCTACACTCCAACCCAAAGTGTTGCGTGCAGCTCATCAATGAATAACTAGGATGACTATATATCTCCTCCTTGAACAAGTCAAGGGTCCTCTGCGCAATGATAGTCTACTGCTCCAAATCAGCAATGCGTTTTGACCTTAGTTCATGCAATGGCATGTCCCCACAACCTTCCATATGATGTGCTGAAATAACAGAAAGTGGAAACATTTTCATACCTTGGTTTGGCTTGTGAACATATTGTACTGCTACAAGGGTTCCTCCCACCAGTGTGATGACTTCCCCAACTACTGGTGATGATGATGGTTGCTCCTGTACTGCTGTACCAGCGCTGGTATAAGTCTCCTCCTCCTCATGAATCTCCTGAATAATGCATGGGACTCTAAATGTCAAGAGATCAAGACCACTTTGCAATGATGCAAGTGTTCCTTCTCCTGATGCAAGTTCTCCTGCAACATGTGGCATTGGAAGTTTCTTTTCCTCATGCTTTCTTTTGTCAAACTTCTTGATCATCCTTTGAGTAAAATTTGCATATGCAGTCACTCTTGCATGAATCAAATGGCTGAACCACCAAATTTTTTCTTCACCCTCAAGGTGCGACGCTGCAATCTCAACAACTTCTCTTTCTACTACTGGATGTAGCAGGAAGAATGCATCCAACTCCATTCCCCAAGCCCTTGCTGTGAATGTGGATGAGCCATCAAATGTTGATAATAGAAATCTATTGTGATTTCTCCTCCTATAGCTACAAGGTCTTCTTTCTTCTTTGATCTGAATAAATTATGGGAGAGTTGGGTTTTCCCTGAAAGCTATTGATTGAGATTTATATTCTGCAAGATACTCACTTAGAATCTCATGATCTAAACTTCCTCCATCTCCATGTCTTTTCCTCTTGAAAGAAAGTAGACATAGTGTATTGCTTTAGAGCTCTACGCAATACCGTTTTTTTCTCTTGATGATAGGAAGTGCATGGACCTTCCTCATCTTGAAACCCTATTGCAGTTTCATTGCTTCTCTCCATTCTTCTTTGCTTGACCTCCTTGGTGAGGTCCCTTGTAGATCTGGAAAGAGATGAGATAAAAATCATTCCTTCCATCATTCTAATCTCTTTCTCCTTCTTCTTATTCTCCTAATAGCATAATGGCTAAGATCTACAGGCTGGGCCAGGATTATGCTCTGATACCACTGTAATATTCCAAAATGGAAAAGACAGGAATATAAACAAAATACTGGAAAATAGTAGTGAATAAATAAATACATCAACATGTGAGACAAATGTACAACCATATTATTATACATATCAGCAATAATGGATAAAAAATCTTGAGGATCATGTCAATCAAGCAATACAATACAAGCCTCCACTAAGAAAATATGTCAATACATGAACTATAATTGCTATACAAATTCCATGAGCCAAGACAACACAGTTTTAATACATAAACTGCTACATAAAATATATAAAAATATAGATATGATGTTATATATCTCAAAAGTTGTTGGGGATAGAGATCTAAGCTCCCAAACACTTTCCCAAGACAACCTAGAAAGGGTTTCCGGAAACACCCAAAAATGTAAAATGTCGAAATGCAACCTAGGGCTGAATTGCAGCTGCAACTGAATAAATGGAAGGAGGTGGATGAAATTGATATGAATGTATAGATCTCCTCCAATAGATCCTCCAAGTGAAAGGTTGATCCCAACGTTGAAGATCTAACCCTCCAACTGAAGCACTGAGACCTCCCCTACAAATGCACACTAAAATAACGCAATTCTTGAGGGAAACTGCACTGTAGGAGGTGGAAATAGGTTGACCTGGTGCCAAAATATGAAATTAATCCCCTGGGTCTTCCTTGTTGGCCTCCCAATGGAAAGGATGCCTCTCCACTGAAAAAAAAAACGCTAAAAGTGGCCCTAAAAATCCTCCACTGCAACACCCAGCAACGCAACACAACTCTGAACAGAAACTGCGTTGTAGCTGAAGACTGAAGCTTGGCCTGATGATTGGATGTGGACTATATAGCTCAATAATATCTCCTGAGTAGGCACTCGAAGTCCCCCAAGGATGAATGTGGGATTCCCACTCGGGAACACCCTTGTACTAAACAATACAACAAACCCTGCTAAATAGAAAAAGCATGCATAGAAATGTCACCTGAAAAATACAGATCTGAAAAGATCAAAATCAATAATCAATCTAACATGTCCTCTATGGCTGCCTTGCCCTTCCTTATATGCATTATGAGCCTTCTCACCTTGGGTCCCACTCATTAAAGACATTACTCTCATGGAGACTATCTCCCATTAACACTGCGATGTCTCCCATTAATGATCCACTCTCTCCATACCAACGTTATTGATTTGGTCAACATTGACCTTGTCCACATGCTTTAACCCCTTTTCACACATGAAGGTGATTTATCCAGCTATCAAAATGATCCCTTTTCACATTAAGAGGGATTTTATTCCTACTAAAGAGATTTATGGGTCTCCTTACCCACTTACTCATCTATCTAAATGACAAAAGAAAAAATTAATATTCCAATTAGTTGCATGCTAATTTAGGAATATTACAAAGGCTAAACACGACATAATGACTCGGGTAGGATAAGACCCAACAAAGAGAAAAGGGCATACCAATGTTGAACATCATAGTAATAAAGAGATAGACTCCATAGGTCAAGTTGGGAAAATGGAATTTATACGGAATTATAATGATATGGTAGCAATTACCAACGCAGAAGAAACAGTCATAGGTTTACAAAAAATCCGACAGCAAAGAATTTAAATATTCGACACCTATTAGCAAATAACAATATCTTCTTAAATCTCAAAGACAGTTTGTCAATATGATTAATTCCATCAGAGCTCTGTTAGGATTGATTAAAGTGGCAAGTTTTACAGTTCCACCCTTTTTGCAGCAGTTGAAGACAGTTAGGGCAGGTGGCAGAAAGAAGCTTATGTGGCAGTCAAATAGTTTCATGTATCAAATTTTGAAGCCTCGAACCATTCAACAGTTCTATATTCATGCAACAGTTTGATTTATTTACTATTTATTTTATTTAATTTCATTCCTAAAATTTAGCAGGAGTTTGTTTTGTGCAACTCTATTTAAGAGTTGAGTTTTATGTAATAAAGAGATGGTTGGTGGCACAGGGCCTAGTGCCCTAGCCCTGTTGCTAATCCTCATGCTATTCCTGAAGCTGTGTATTGTTGAACTCATAATATATTCTAGTTACACTCTTAAGGATCCACAAAATCTTATGGTGTGTGTATTGTTTTCCCTTCTGTTTTTACATATCTTATCTATCTTTCCAGATTTATCATAAAAATTATATCTTATGTTTTTATCAGTCTTGTGAACCTCCAAGTCATATGGACCTGTTTTTGTAAGTCTTGTTCCAAGCTTTCTTGATTCAGAATTGAAGATTGTTCATAAGCGTTCCTTGAGGTGGAATTAAACTCCATTTCATGTTTTTGTAAGTCTTTTGATCTAGAATGCATGTTAATCTATTTTTTTCAGTCTTGATTCACCAAGCATTCCTGATTCATGAGGTCATGTTATTCAAAAGCATTCCTTGTAATGGGATCCTTTAAATGTAAAGTGAGATTCTTGTAAGTCTTTTAAAATAATTCTCACTATACATTTCAGATCCGGAATTTGTATCATTTTTCCTCTCAACAGTGGATTTCTGTCCTACAAACTCATTGTCTTTCTTCCATTCTTCTAACCACTAGGCTACAAACTCAATTTTGCTACCACATCATACACCAGTGCCCTCATATGTGTCAGAGCCTTTTATCTATTCAACACTCCTTTTAGAGTGCTTGAGATCCAACCACTTTCCAAAAAACCCAATCAAATCATAAGAATAGCTCTCAGAGCTTAAGATGTGTCTGGTCAGGTGCTTGATGTAGTCTAAGTGTTGATTCCAGTGCCAACACCTTTTGGTGTGTCTGCCAGGAGACGAAGGCCTTGAAACGAAGTATTCTCCCAAGTCTCTTATTTTTGCTGAAGATCAACTCTTGATGGTGAACAAGAATTGGTGACTTGAAGAAGACTGCAAATTATTTCACCTAGTGACTCCACAAAGAGGAAGAGGGGTTTCAAGGCCTCCTTCTACAAGGAGGATTCAGAGATCACTTACTGTGACTCCAGTTGCTGACCAAGAGACGATCATTAAAGATGCAAAAGGAACACAAAGATCAAATCTAGTTTTTGATGGTGAAAAAAGACTAGACAGAAAGAAGATTGTGATCTTTCACATGGTGACTCCATTGTTCCAAATCAAGTGTCGACTTCACGAGGATGCAGAGATTAGAGTTTCAGTGGAAGTTTTGGATAAACAACTACACGTTTCGGAATTCTGAAAGGGACATCATTGTAGAGGTAGAATTCAATTTTTTTCCTCATTCAATAGCTGATGATTTGGATTTTTCTTATAGTGTAGACATTCAATGCTTTATGAGTATCCCACATTGTGATTATTTCATCATGAGCTGCACTATGTCATGATATGGATTCTTTCAGTTCTACTTTTAAGATTCAAAATCCATATGAGGTTTTTCCAGATATTTGAATGGTTGTACGACAAATTCCATATTGCATGAATATTTCCATTCAAATCAGATTAGAAGTAGAAGAATGAATAAGCTCATTTTTTTGAGCAAATTTTTTAGAAAGATAAATTTCAGTTTTTAGTTTGAATCTAGTTTCAGTTTGGAGAAATAAGTGGCAGAATGGAAATGATGCTTTTGACTCCATTACCCAATGGCTAGGCATGCTGGTTTCTAAGTTATTTAGCAAGATCGCTGGTTTGAGAAATAAGAGATGGATAAGGCACTGGAACTACGGTTCTTGATAGCCCGCAGGGGGCATATCATCCCCAATTAGAGCCACTGTTAGCACTGATTTTTTGACTCATATTCAAAGTTTCCCTCTTTGTCATTCTATTTGGCCTCTAGCCCCTTATGTTTCAATTAAACCCAAAATAATTTACATTGTCGTCTCCTACAAACCTTTCAGAAATACCATACACGATGGAGCGGGACCTATTCCCCACCACACTTCCTTTTTCATATTATTTTCCATTGAAAATCATTAAACTTACCCTTTTTTTCTGCCTTTCTGCTTTTACCTTTTCTACCCTTACCTTTTATCGCTTTTCACTTACTCTGCTTCCTTAATTCCCTGATCACAATTAAAATGGGGCCCTCATCGCATTTCGCAGATGTTACATGCTTTTCATCGCAACAAAACTTAAATTCTATGATCAACGATTTTCGATATCGCATAGCATATGTTTTGACATACCTTGTGAGCGCCCACAATCTATTTTATTTAGTTTGTGATGCGGTAAGTCGGCCCCACCTCAGCAGCTCCGCCCCCCACAACAAACCTTTTAAACGTATCATATATTATATATGTGATATCACTTAACACTTAAAACTTCACCGATTCATAAAACTCGGCCACATAGCCAGTGGGTCCCTTTTCCCCACACTTTGTAAATTTTAAAAGTTAACCCCCACAGCTTATAACTGAAAGCTAAAAGCTGCGACCTGCGCCGCGGTCCAGTCCCACTTCTTCCTTGCCATGTCACCTCCCCAGTGCACCACGCTTCGCAGTTTTTAAATTTTACATATTCTGCGCTTATAATTAAACACTATGAATTGCGATATGTGTTGCGGTTCGGTCCCACCGACCCTCCACGTCACCTCCCCTTCGCATCGCATTTACGGTTGTGTGTTTTTTTTTTAATAAACTAAACTGTAAAGGTTGCAAAGTGCGCGGATGCGATACCACTTCAGAGATAAAGTTTAAAAGACTTCATGTTTGGGTGTATAAGGTATTTTACGTTGTTTATGAAGAAAAGGCTAAACACGGCAGAATGACTCGGGTAGGATAAGACCCGACAAAGAGTAAAGGGCATAGTAATGCTGAATGTCGCAGTAATAAAGAGATAGACTCCATGGGTCAAGTTGAGAAAAAGGCATTTCTACGGAACTGTAATGATATGGAAGCAGGTACCGGTGGAGGAGAAACAATCACAGGTTTACAGAAAATCCAACAGCAAAGACTTTAAAGATTCAACACCTATCAGCATATAACAATATCTTCTTAAAGCTCAAATACAGTTTTTCAATACGATTAATTCCATCAGAGTTCTGTTAGGATTGATTAAAGTGGCAAGTTTTATAGTTCCACCTTTCTTGCAACAGTTGAAGACAGTTAGGGCAGGTGGCAGAAACAAGCTTATGTGGCATTCAAATAGTTTCATGCATCAGATTTGAAGCCTTGAACCATTCAGCAGTTCTAGATTCATGCAAGAGTTTGATTTGTTTACTATTTGTTTTATTTAATTTCATTCCTAAAATTTAGCAGGAGTTTGTTTTGTGCAAGTCTATTTAAGAGTTGAGTTTTATGTAATAAAGAGATGGTTGGTGGCATACGGCCTAGTGCCATGGCCCTATTGCTGATCCTCATGCTATTCCTGAAGCTGTGTATTGTTGAACTCATAATATATTCTAGTTACACTCTTGAGGATCCACAAAATCTTATGGTGTGTGCTTTGTTTTCCCTTCTGTTTTTACATACCTTATTTGTCTTTCCAGATTTATCATAAAAAATATATCTTATGTTTTTATCAGTCTTGTGAACCTCCAAGTCATATGGATATTTTTTTTGTAAGTCTTATTCCAAGCTTTCCTGATTCAGAATTGAAGATTGTTCATACGCGTTCCTTGAGGTGGAATTAAACTCTGTTTCATGTTTTTGTAAGTCTTTTGATCTAGCATGCATGTTAATATGTTGTTGTCAGTCTTGATTCATCAAGCATTCCTGATTCATGAGGTCATGTTAGTCAAAAGCATTCCTTGTAATGGGATTCTTTAAATGTAAAGTGAGATTCTTGTAAGTCTCTTAAAAGCATTCTTTCACTATACATTTCAGATCTGGAATTTGTGTCATTTTTCCTCTTAGCAGTAGATTTCTGTCCTACAGACCCACTATCTTTCTTCCATTCTTCTAACCATCAGGCTATAAACTCAATTTGCTACCACATCATACACCAGTGCCCTTATATGTGTCAGAGACTTTTATCTGTTCAATGTTCCTTTTAGAGTGCTTGAGATCCAACCATTTTCCAAAAAATCCAATCAAATCATAAGAATAGCTCTCAGGGCTTAAGATGTGTCTGGTCAGGTGCTTGATGCAGTCCAAGTGTTGATTCTAGCGCCAACACAACTAATAGTTATATTCCCTTTAAACTCACTCCCAACTGGGCATTCCTTAGAACTGACATGCAACAACAATTTATAGTGAATTATCGGTTAATTTTTTTTTTTTGCTCGTTTAGACTAATCCTAATCTTCCCATCTTTTCTCCTCCCATCCCACCCACGGATTTTGAACCGGTGACCTTACAGAACGGAGTGCCTTAAGAGTGCACCCCATCATCGACTGCTCTACACCACGTGGGCAAATTATCGGTTAATTAATTGATCACCACTTGTGAATTAAATCGGATTTAATTCACTAGACCTCTCACTAGCTCATCTCTCAGTTAGAACTAGTTAAACTGTGTTTAACTTAATTCATTGAGTTAACTAATTACAACTCACAAATAACTATAACTGGACCCCCTAAAAATAGGAAAATCCTCTACATGCCTCCTCTTAGACCCCCAACTCGAATTTCCTAAGCTAACTCAATCTTTTTGACTTAGTTAACTAATACAAGTTTTCATGAGATGAAATTACAATTTCGCTTCCAAATTACTTAAGGGAAAAGTAAATCAGAAGCTCCCTTTGGGTGCCATTTCAACAATTGCCTCCCCCTAGCATAGGGCACAACCACCCCCAATAAAGTTTGATCCTCGGTCACTTTATTGACGAGGCCTATCCTCAACCGATTGTGCTAGTGAGACTTGAAGAGTAGAGAAATCTTATAAGTAACCTTAAAAGAAATTAGATTTTAAAGTTTTTGATGATTTCGATCTAATACTTGAAATTGATAATGTTAACTAAGGCACAATTATGGTCTAAGTTCAAATATTTTATATCTAGCTAGAAAATTTAAATGAAAATGAAAAAAATTAAACATTTTAAATTTAAATTTAAATAATAATAGAAAAAAAACTAACCTAATATTATCACCAATTCAATCTCATAATTACTTCTTTACATATAAAAACATATAATATTTAATACCAATCTTATATTTTAGAGATTTAAACCATGACATCACATTAACAAAGTATAAAATAGTAAAAACAAATATTACTTATAAAATGTGTTTTTATTATTAAAAATGTATTTATGTGAATAAAAGTTGTATGCATTCACTTGTAATTATGTTTGAGGTTGATTATTGTATAGTTATTATTGCATAAAAAATGTGATAAGTTCTCTTATTAATGAGGTTGGCTTTGGCACGTGTATCTTATGTTGTGGTGTTATGAGCCCTTTGGCGAACTATGGGTTTAATGGTTAACATTCTATTATAGTTGTGTTTAAAGAGAGATTTTGAAAAATATCAACGATAGGTACCATTGTACTTGCGTAAGTGTTCGTAATATAAAAAGCAATTTTCGTTTCTCATCACTCAAAAATAAATAAATAAAAGTAATATTAAAAAAATTAGGAAGATGCCTTGGAAAAGGAATCTTTAGGTCTCGCGCTCGACGTTGTACCTTGATATTACAATGGGTAGTAATATTCAAGTTGGACATTTTCCCTTCCCTGGTTTATTCTTACGTAAAGAATTTTAACATATATTTTGAAAGATATCTTTATGGAGTAAAGAATGGGAATTCTTTGAAGTGCCACAAGCATGGTCAATATATTAGGTGAGAAAATTCCCATGTTAGAAAATATGAATACTATTTTGCAATTATATACAACAATTAAATATATGCCAACAAAAGTGCTTAATTGTCGTGTACTTTTGCTTTTTAAGTGGAGGAAAGGCATTGAATCTTAAGGCTTCATATTGCAAATGAAAGATGGGCATCATTGATATAGATGTCCCGTCTGCTTCATTCATTTTATTGGCTCACTAAACCGACTTCTGACAATGGGACGGTGCCTCTTTGAAAAATACACAAGAAAATAAAAGTTTGTACCATTCAAAGGGACGGACGGGATTCAAAAGGGCCTTTCATTATATCTCTCGCTACTTCAACGTATTCCTCGGAATTTCGAAAGAAGAACCTTATTTACCATAACCATTTTTTAAGGGTGGAGTGGGAATATGATTTTGTCTCATATGGATTTGTTTTCCTTAGTGGAATAAGTAAATGGGGTAGTCTTCCACTTATGTGTTGATTTCATTTTTTATCATTATAATTACTAGGTATATTAAGCATATTAAACATATTTTTAACATGGGCACAGGTAACTCTGGATTTGAATTAAAGATCTCATAATATTTCATATAACATGTTTTTTTTAAAGTGATATGCACCTAGAAAGTTATAGTTGGATATGTTTCATGTATAACTTGTATGCATTTTAATGTTATTAAGTTGTATAACATGTTATTAAATGTATATGTCTATCAGTGGTGTATAATATTAATAAAAATGAGGTTTCAAATGATTGGAGGGTAGTGATACATGAGTTATATGAGTTATATGAGTATGTAAAAGCTGAAATTTAAATTGTAAAGGGTCTTTCAAAGAGTCTCAATTGTGATATCAAGGTGAAACAAATTACATCCTCTCACTTTATTTAGTATTTACATAAATAAATGAAAGGAAATGGATATAACAAAGAATATCATAAAGATATTGTTATATGTAGATGACATGACACTAATAGCTAAGACTTCTAAGTTTTTTTGGTCCTTTTGGGTGGAGATTGGATTAAGATAGTAGTGTCCTTAATAAAGGCATGGAAAAACACTCATGTATTCAATGAGCTATTGGATATAATCCCAACTATAAATATTTGAAACTAGATTTCAATTAAAGTCAAGGTGAGATGCATGCATGAAGAGAAATTTGTAAAAGGGGTTGGAAACATTCTTCTTGTTGCAAAATAGATGTAACGATAATAAAAATTTAGGGTTGGAAAATAATATGCTATGCTATAATGGAACATGAGGAAAATTTATGATGTCCACTATTGAAATTTGAATTATATCACTAGTTAAAGGCCTGAAGACACATGTGAAATATCATATAATAATATAAGCCAGCTGGTTCAGAAAACAAGCTTTCCTCCTGGGCGTAAACGCTTGAGATTGAGAGGCTTCTGGGCTAGTGGGCCCATAAAATTCACTGAGAATAAGGTGTTGTTAGAGAAGGTTAGGAAGGGACCAATAAGAAAGAGTTGCTAGAATTCACACTAAGAAGGACTATAAGAAGGTAGGTAAGGTACAAAAGAAAGGTTGAACTCATACACCTACCCATTCATGTAATAAAGCTTATATAATCAAGGTAGGAAGGAAGGAATCATCTACTTTTTAAATGTTCATAACTTTGAAATCCCTTTATACATGCGAAGTATGGGACCCTCCTCTCACACACACATTAGATTTGGCAAGTACAAAAATATTTAATAATGTTCAAATTGTGAAAAACAACTTATTTTATAATAGCTAAAACATGACTATGTCAAACTGGAGGTATTGAGAAACTTCATTATCTATAAATAAAAATTTATAGCCATGGATAGCAACAAGTTTTTGACTAAAATAATCCAAGGTGAGCTAAAAATGAGAGAGAAAATATGAAACTAACCATGCATAAAAACACAAAATGATTCAAAACATAAGATATGGAAGAAGATATTTGTCTAGCCTATAGAAAGGCATTGAAAAGTTATGTACAAGAAAGGAAAAAGGAAAAAACACTATCAAAAGAAAATGAATACTATATAGATAACTTCAATGCACAAGGAGATTAAATTATAAATTTACTTGAACCTTAACATCCCATGGTATGGAAAACAAGGAATAAAACAACTAAGAACCAATCCACATAGTTTAAGATGCAAAATAATAAAATGTGAACAACCCAAGAAATTGTAGAAAGAAAACTAAAGTGAGTATATGGAAATAAGAAGGTGAAAACTAAGCAATAATATCTCGTACAATGTTTAACATACTTAAAAATAGGTGCTTCATTTTTTTATTCTGCTGAGGAAATATTTAGGCATATCCACTCGAAGGGATCACATCTCGTCGATTTATTAGCAGATCATAACCTCGAGGGCGTCAAGGAAAATTGACTATGCAACCTCCCATTAACAAGGTGCTTAGCGACAAAAGCTCAACCAATTAAACTAAACCTCGAAGCTATAAAAAATTAAATTAGATATCAAAAACTAGAAATCAACATTAAGATATAATGAGAAATAAACAAAAATTATGTTTAAAAAAAAATATTGATAATGAAACTAATCCTCGAAGTCAAAAGACCTATAATTCAATAAACCAAATATATATTTCAAAATTAATTTTGATTATGATAATTTATTCTCCTATAATTAATTTAATAAAATACATTTATCTAGATATTTAAAATTCACTCATTATATTTTTTTTGGATTGGAAAAATACACCCACCTTGTCATGTTTAGGACAGTGAAATGAGAATTAAAGTGCAGTCCTTAGTTCCTTGAGACATCAAATGACAAACCACCATCACGCATGACACAACAACCAATCAATTAAAAAATACGTTTATTTTTCCGTGGGGCTTAAAGAATAATTTGACGGGAGCATTTTCGGGGAGGAAACATATATTTACAACGTGTAGGCCACCCTTCACTTTCAACAATGAAGCATCTCTACTCAAATGTGGGGTGGGTCCATTTTTACTCCAATTTTCAAAGGAGTGAACATTTGATTAAATTTATTTGTGATTAGAAGGACGGTTTGTTTTTTATCCATTTTTGAAGAATATGACTAAAATGAGGATATATTTGGAATATATCTAACTTGTAGGTAGATATGCTCTTGATGTTAGAGTTATAATGCTAATATTATAATGTAAATAAAAAAATTGATATTTAACCTTGTTCAAATTACTGCAATATATTAAAAAAATATTTATCATATTCATGATGGTTATTGTTTTCACGTAACAAACAACTTTTGTAATTATCATTTAGCAAAACTTTGAGGTTTTGATTAAGCCATCAATGGTGTCCCACGATTATATTCCCAAATTTGTGTAGAGACCCCATGGCCCTCTCCAATTATTTGTACTTGAGGTGATGCTGAGTCAAGTTAAAATGCCAAAAGCAGTCACAACTTTTAGGACTCGGAGAAGATAGGTTCATTTTCTATGACGTGGCTTGCCTTTTGGAAAGGGAATGGTTCCAAGTAGTTTATGATGAAGAGACACCCCTCCCATTTATGGGAATATATGCCCCAACTGACCCCACGTCATTTTCAAATAAATGGACACATTGAGTTGGACCGCAATATTTTATGTAGGGCCCTTGACAATGTTTGCAACTCTATAACGCACTAGATAATGCTATATCATTTATTTAGAGAATATGATCATAAATTACACCTTATCATTTAGAGAATATAATTAATAATAGATTACACTTTAATTTTAAAATTCCATTCAGGGCGATATAATGATTTCATAATCTAGTTTTTAGTTTTTAGTTAAATAAGATATTAAACTCATGATGAGACTTTTTATTTGTGGGATAAGGGATCATTTTCTAAATACTAATTTGATTACTAAAGTTAATAGAGGTATATATACTCTATTTTCTTCTAGATTTGAACCTATGATTGTTTAGGAGGAAATACACATTCTTAATTATTATTTTCACTCTAGTTTTACAAATAATAATCTAGAATCCTTAAGATGACTGAGATAGACACCAAATTGGTGTACGAGACCCCCTCGTTTGTGAGACAATGGACCCCCTCCATGTAGTGCTTTGACTACTAAAGTCAATGGAGATGTACATACTCTTTAAAGGAAACATATGTTCTTAACAATTAGACCCACTAAAACTATATTCAATTAGTAAAATAACCTTCCAATATTCTCTCCATTCTCACTTTTAGATGTATAAAATAATTATATGATTATGCTATTCATTCAAGGATAAAGAGAACATAATTAGAGGGATAGAAATGATTATATAGCTATGGTATTCATAAGAGGACTAGATGTTAGTAAATTCCATAACACAACTATTCATTAAGCAAATAGCTATTATATATATTAAAAAAAAAAAAAAAACGATATAGCTAAATGTTCACTACTATAATGGAATGATAACTTTTATTACTGTTCAACTATTATGTTGTTCTATTTTATATCAATGAGTATAAGAGTGTGTTTTTAATTCACTATCGCAATTTATATTTGCGACCTATGACCATATTTTTTCCTTTTCATGAAAGAAAAAGATAAACTTGTGGACAAACTTTTTCAATATACTATCCGCATTGTGGAAATAAACAAAGGCATAAATAATTATATCAAAAGTCATTACAAATGATATTTTTTTGAGAATGTGAAAGTTAAAAAAAAAACAAATAGCAATTATGTATGGTGAAGAATATGCACAATGCATAAGTTAGGTGTGTTTCAACACTTTTTTAAGCTACACCAATATACATCATTATATATATATATATATATATATATATATATATATATATATATATATATATATATATATATATATATATATATATATATATATATATATCAATATCACAACCCATTAGACAATGAGATGTGTTTAACTAGTACATGGTGCATGTCTCTCACCATTTTCCACAACACTTTAAAAACATACAAACAATCTAAAATTTAATTGTATTAATTAATGTAATTTAACATTATACAAATTGCCAGATGAACCAAAGAAAGCGACAAATGGGGAAAAGAGGAGGGAAAAAAATAAAAGGGTGAGCTAGTTTCCAACCAAAGCACTTCACCATCATGCATTGTCTTACAATTAATCATAAAATAAAAAATATTAGGAACAACAATAGTGGAGAAATATGGTGTTAATTGGTTGACTTCAAAAAGGCTTTTAACGACATCCCAAGAAGGAAATATATAACAAGTGGGGTGCCATATTGTTGGAGGGAAATGATACATGAGTTATATGAGTATGTAATGACTAAAATCACAATTTTAAAATATTTTTAAGTATATTCAGATTGTGATATTAGGGTGAAATAGGCTTATTACTTCCCCCACCCCCTAAGCATTATTTAGTGTTTGCATAAATAAGTTAGAGGAGTTGATAAATAAAAAAAGTGGGACAAGAGGAAATATATAAAGATTATCATAAAGATCATGTTGTAAGCAAATGCTATGAGTCACATTGATATTCAGGGTTGTACGCAACCATAAGTTAACTTAGGGACTCTAGAATCATTAAGATCACTTAGGGACTCTAGAATCATTTAGGTGGAGATTTGGATTGACGTGATCACAAACACAACCAAGCTAGTGGTGCTTTTGCTAAAAAACATAGAAAAATAACCATGGATGAACATTGGAGGCGATCCATTGGAGATAAACCCAAAACTATAAATATTTGGACTAGATTTTGTTAAGATGCGAAGGTTGGAAGCATGCTTGAAGAAAAAATTACAAGAAGGGTGGAAATCATGTTACAAAATAAATGTAGGACAACAAAGGTTTGTGGCTAAAACAAGTTATGCTTGTTGTTTTAAACCCTTACAACCACGATAATCATTTATAGATGTAAAGTATAGGGATTAAGTATATACAAAAACATTTGGAGCTAGATCGAATATGTAAAAAAAAATTTGATAATATTTTAGCTATATAGGAATAAAAAAACCAACCCTTATGAAATACCTCTAACTAAAGCATGGCCATGCCTACTAAAATTGGAGGCACTAAGAAAAATTCTTATGTGTAGGGAAAAATTGAAGCCATGGACAACCATATGATATTGGCTATAATCATCCAAATTCCTTAAAAATGAGGAGTAAAAACATGACAGTGGAAGTGCACAAAATAGTTGGAAAATTGGGATATAGAAGAAGAGCTGTGTTCAACAAATAGAAATGTACTACAAAATCATGTAGAAGAATGTTACATGAAAGGAAAATGGAGAAAACGCACCAAAAGATAATAGAAATTTCACATAAACAAATCCAATCAACATGGGGAGATTGAATTACAAAACTAATTGAAGCTTAAATCACATGGAATGAAAAAAAAAGTAATAGCACAACTAAACTAATACTTACATGTTGAAATGTCAATCGAGAAGATGAGAATATCCAAGGATTCATAGAAAGAAATATTATTCCAAATATAGAAAAATAATGAGGTGAAAACTAAGTAACATTTTTTCCTACATTGTGGCAAATACTTCAAATTAGGAGAGACCAATTTTACATGTCAAAAACTATGAATCAAATTTCTAGATAAACAAGTGAGAGGTATGTAACAATATTGCCTAATGAAATAACATGGGCAAGATGTAGATGGTTGGGATTAGAGCTAACAAGGTAACTAGCCCTTGATGTGGTAAGGACTAGATCCAATTAAGTATATCAAGTCAATGTATTGAATCCCACATTTCACCACTAACTCTAATTATCATAATTTATTTCTTTACTCTCTTACAAAATGACATGCATAAAATAAACTTTATTATACCTCATAACCATTAAATAAAGCTAAGATTCCGTGTTTTCAATCTTTCATTAATTTATTATTGAGAATTCAACCAAACAATCTTCACTAAATTACATCTTTAAATCATAAAATTACTATTTTAATATGAAAATCAATTTAATACTTTCCAATATCTCTAATACATCTATATTATATAATATTAATAAAATAATTATTTTACAACTTTATTAATTTAAAATAATTT
Organism: Pinus albicaulis; assembly: GCA_034641835.2. NCBI lineage: Eukaryota > Viridiplantae > Streptophyta > Pinopsida > Pinales > Pinaceae > Pinus > Pinus albicaulis. The sequence continues at coordinate 734,988,067 of CM076579.1, forward strand.
TTAATAAATAATGTCAATTTTTTTTATATTATTTTAAACTACAAAAATAATTTATAACATATTTATATATAAACCATAAAAATAATTTATAATATATTTATATAAAATTGTACTTTAATAAAATATCTTTTAAATTACCAAAAAAAAATTCCTCATTATTAAATTTTTTACAAAATCAAATAATCAAATATAAAGTAAAGTAGATTCAATAATTTGTTAAACTATCTTCATCACCAACAACGATACATGACATAACCACCCACTAAGTTCAAATACCCGTGGCATTTATACAACTCTACGAAGCATTTTCACTGCGGAGTGCATAATTAGACCTTGTGGGGTACTGCACTTTCAATAATGAAGCATATTTACTCTACTCCAGATGCGCATATTTACTCTACTCCAGATGCCAGGGGCGGGAATATTGTTATGGCATCACTAAAGAAGTGAACCATTAATTAAATTGTGTGTGGGTGAATGTATTTTTAAGATATAAAAAAGAGAATTTATTGTCTTTCACATACTTTATACTAAGCTTATTTTCATAGTTAAATTTGGATTATTTAAAAAAAAAAACTCTTTTATTTTCATTGTTAAATTTAATTTATTTAAAAAAAAACTTTCCAAAAAAAAACTCTTTTATTTTCATTGTTAAATTTAATTTATTTAAAAAAAAACTTTCTTTATTTTTATATGTGTGGGGTTTATCTTAAACGGGTAAGATAAATATTGTTATTCACTATATTTTTATTTAATTCTTATGTGTTAGGTTTTATCTTAAACGGGTAAGATAAATATTGTTATTCACTATACTTTTATTTAATTCTTATGTGTTAGGTTGAAATCATAATATGTATTTTTTTTAATAGTTTGTAACTTTGTTGTCTAAATAATCCATAGAAGATTAAAATACACATAAAATTATTTGTGACATTAAACTAGATTAATACAAATATGTTAAGACTTGACTAAGTCATTGGGACTTAACTAAACCATTGAGAATGGAGGAAAATATAATTTTGTATAACATTATATTTTATTATTAATGGGTTTAATGTTATTCTTTGTTGTTTTATATTTATAGGAAAATAAAATTAAAAATATTATTATATTTAAATTTAAAAGAAAATTATAATGTAATAAAGAATAATTAGTCAAAAGAAGCTCAAAATACTATAAGAGGTGATTAACCTTACTTTAAAAAAATAAAAAAATTGTGTAGTGTATTTTTTTTAATAGTTTAAAAAATAAAATAAGTATTCCTAAAGATTACTTTCACAAGCTCTATAGTAAAACATCACAAGTTCTTTCACAAGCTCTATAGTAAAACATCACAAGTTCTATAGTAAAACATGTTTCTAAAACATTGTGGATCAAACAAATATGTCATCTTCGTGACACTAAACTAGTTGAAAAAAATTCTCTTAGAATGCCATACATAGATCTCATTTTCAACAAATTTGTTACAATATCAACATCTGTCACCTTTTAACTCATAAAAACAAAATACTTTAGGAATGCTTTTATTCACAAATTTTGAATAGATAAATATAATTTTAAAGCAAACCAAGTAATTTCTTACTTTTTTTCTTAAGCCTTCAGAAATTAAAGTTGGTCTTAATGTACATTAATAAATGTCATCTTTATCATTGTATTCAAATTTGGTTATAACCGAACATAGCTCCATTTTAATTCCAAATCTACCAAGCACCTAAAGAGATCAAATATCTCAAGATGCAAACCTCTTTATAAATTTGCACCTCTAGATATTTTATCCCTCTAAATACTTAATAGATTCAAAATTAAGATAATTTTTATTACCCTTTTTATATATAAATGTTTTTATTTTTATTTTTATATTGCATTAAAACCAATCTTTCTTTGCTCTCAAAGAGCATGTAATAAATACCTTCTCCGAATTGGTTTTGTTAGGCGGTATATATATATGGGTTGCCTAACAAAATATATATATATATATATATATATATATGGGCTACCTAACAAAACCAATTCAGAGAAAGTATTTATTACTCGCTCTTCGACAACAAGGAGATATTGGTTTTAATGGAATAAAAAATAAAAACATTTATATATAAAGATGTGAAATTTGTATGAAATATAAATAGTATTATAAAGAATAAATTAAAAACTATCTTAATATTGAATCTATCAAGTATTCAGAGGGACTAAAAATCTGGAGGTGCAAATTTATAAAGAGGTCTATATATACACACAAGAGAGACATTTTTCTTTGATGTTTCATAATTTCTTAGTCTAATATTTTAATTGAAATATAAAAAAATAGATTAAAAAAATTATAAAACATGTCAAAGAAATATTATATGAACATATACATATAATTATATATATTATTTTCTCTCAATATAGTTAAGTTATAAAAAGAGTTTATTGTAAATATTGAGTTTTTATATGTTTACTAATTAAATACAAATATGAGGTTTAATATATATATATATATATATATATATATATATATATATATATATATATATATATATATATATATATATATATATATATATATATATATATATAATTTCCCTTTTATATCCACCCTCCAAAATTTTGGCCTACGCTCAATTTCAGAGCCTTCCTTGGTCATGTACATTGTTGTTACAAACATTGAAACTTATTCCATGTGTTTCCTTGAGGTGTTTCAGTCCCTTTTGCAAGATAGGATAAATGTCATATTTTCGCATGTTAGTTGTCGCACAATATGCATAATCTTGTTCTGGTGGTTTCAAGGGGCTACCTTTGTGTAAATGAGTTAATCTAACCACGTAAACATCTGTCGCACTCGTTTCCAAAGTTTTAAGCATTGTCACATAAGTGTCATGGCGGTCATCGAAAAGTGTATCTTAAGTGTCACACTTATCGTAAGTTGTCATAAAATTGTTGCACCGAGAAAAATGCATTGTTCATGTGTCATGGATGATATATGTTGTGTCATCAAGTATTCTAAGTGTGTAATTACTATCGAAGTATTATCACTATTCACATCAGCCTCACCGATCTCGCACTTAGCCAATTTCTAAAAAGTTTCGTGACTAAGCAACCTAGCTTCAACAGACCTCCCTGAACTGCACATTGCGTAGTCTCAGTCCTTTGTCTGTCACCTTTCCTCTTGACACTGCGCAATACACAGTTCCTTCCTCCCAAGACTACTTCACGATGCAGTTCTAGTGCTTAAGCCCCGACCTTGGCTCCCAGAATTGCACAATCCATCTTCCCGGCCTGGACTCAACAGTGCATTGAGAAAGCTATAGCCGCAAGCTCATCCCTTAATACCATAAGCTGCACAATTGTGCAATGACCAAACCTTCTTTTCCTCCTGAAACTACGCAATGTGCTTATCTAGTGCCCATCCCTTCCGCCTATCACACTAACCTACAGAATTGCACATTTTTCTCCCTAAGTCTTGCCTGGAGCGCGCATTATAAAATTCAAGGCTTAAGGTTCACCCCTGACTTCTTGAATTGTGCAATTGCGTAGTCACTAAGCCCCTCTTCAAGTTTTTCACTCTTTTTCGACTCATCTAATGGATCAAGATGCACTATCTTAGACTAGGGGTTTTCAGACTGTTGTCATCTCATCATGAGTGAATTGTAGATGTAGGTATCTTATCATGCCATGAAAAGATGATGAAGAAGGAGATGAATGAGGGAAACATGTTGAAATACATCTTTGTAGTCTATCATGCAAGATGAAGAACAAAGAGAAAGCAGAGGGACACCAGTTTGCGAACACAACTCAAGATTTGAAATAATTGAAGACTCCCTACCACTAAGTCATGCAGAGGTGAATAGACCAACACTCGCAAGCACACACATGACAAACAGTAGCAAGAGTGGCTTGGAATTACCACATCAAGCAGTCCATGTCAACAATGTCATGTCATGAGTTGTCACATGCCACACCATTATGGTGGATTATTTAATTGATGTTTCGAAAATGTATTGTAAAGTGAAAGTACAATGGACATGTACAAGATATGAAGAGTCATGTAAAGTTGAAAAGACATAGGAAATCAAACATTCATGAGGTAAGATGAAGATTCATAAGGAAGGTGAAGCATCACCTTCTAATTATATATATACACCTTCTTCATTGTATGAGCAAAGGGATTTTTCACCTTGGCTCCTCTCGCAAAGCATTAGAGAGAAAAGCCAATTCTTTTGAAGAGTAAGGAGTGGCTCTAATGCTCCATTATTGGAGCTAGTGGCATTCAATGTATACATTTGTCTTGGAAATTTTACTTAATAAAAAAAGCCTTCAAGGTCAACACGTTCTTCATAAATGGATTATGAATGTTTGTAATACTATTCTACAGATATTTTTATTTCATGTTTGTTATAGGAAAATTTGGGCATCATCCCCCATGACCTGGTCAAACTGGACATTGTCCCCAGGACCAATGAAATAGGGCCTATCATCCCCTTATATTTTAGTTCCTATATGCCCTTAGAGAAGAGCAATTCATTCATGGATTCTATTGTGATATTTCCAAGGTTTGAAGTATATTTTATATCACTTATTGACTCACCAATGCAGCCTTTAAAGGGACTAGCTGCATTGTAGTGCCAAATCCTCCATTCAAGGGTGCATTGCAATGCACCTCCCGACATTCAAGAGTGTGTTGGTCACTTGGGAGCGAAATTCTCATTGTTCTAGGAATATCCACATAGCCAGTGCCTTCTTGAAGAGTCCATATGTGTTAAACTTTGAATCCAAGTGTCCATCTAACACCTCTGAACTTGGGAACATGTCTTGCTTATTATTAGAAAGTCATTCATTGAGAAACTACCATCAGTTTCCCCATAAATTGAGCACTCATTCTAGTGCTAGGGAAGGAAGAAACTTGGTAAAGTTATGCTTTTGGATTCTCATTTGAGAGAGTGAAAGTATTGATATGCTACTAGTATGATGTTAGATGTGATGAGTCTGGAATGAAGCTGGAGCTAGTTGGCAACAAATCGATCATTGGTTGTAACCTTATCCTTCTACTCTTTAATAAATATTTCTGTTCATTTTCCCATATATATGTATCTATTTATTGTGCAATGGATTCTTGAATGATATATGTATTTCATATCTAATCGATTTGATTGAGTAAGACAAGTAGATATTTGTATATTGCATTTTGTTTGCTATTCTCTATTTGTGTTTGTAGGATTTGATCTGGCGATTTGAGTTAGATTGAGAGCGACGACAACAACGACAAAAGGAGAAGGAGAAGTGATTGAATTATAAGTAGGCTCTTTCACCATTCTGTATATCTGCTTGTTTTAGAGAAAGTGATAGTAATTCTTTCCTCTATTGTTCTAAGTGACTAGCACCACACTTAGGGAATCTGGTTTATCCGTAGATCATAATTATGCATAACAATGTTGGTGTTCATCTGTGCTAAAGTAGTTGAAATATTTTGGTTATTATAGTACTTATATTATTGATAATGTGTTGTAATGGTTGTTAATTTTGTCCCATCCTTGTGGACTATTCTGCATGATACTAGGCATATTTTTCATTGATTGGTTGTAATGATTGTTGCATATTTAGTGGGAGTATTATGCTAGATGTTAGACTGATCCTTCTTATTTGCGTGTGTCTATAATTGGGTGGTACTATTACCTCTCTCTTAGATACTCACTTTACTCTTTCCCTCTGCAATAGAAGAACTTTAACACACCTATAACTGAACACTCGCCAGGCACACCTTTTTCTCTTTTTGAAGCCACAATTGCACTCCTCTCTCTTGTTGACAGTTAGAACCAAGGAAAATATTTAAGAAATTAGAAACCGGTCCATATTTCAGATGGGGCTCCTATCCCAAGCAATGTGAGTTATAATTGGGACCACATGTCAGGGAGACCCATTGAATGTTGGCAGGTCCAACACTATTAACATTTACAATGCTAGAAGGAGAGAAACCATTTTTTATGGTTGATAACCTCACTAAAATCAACCTTACATCTTCTAGTCAAGGTAATAACATTCCCAACACCTCCCCTTCTCACATTCCTGACGTTGACCGGTGAATATTCTCAGCCCGAGCCTATACAAACTTGTGAAATATCTTATGATTAGATTCGAGCCAATCATCCTGTAACCCGTAAGTTTGAAAAAGTTATTGGATTTATTTAGGGAGTATACAACCTTTTTTTTTTTTTTTTCTAAAGAAGAAACCAACCACCCCTACCAAGATAGTGGTTTCTACGATTGAAGATTTGGTTGTCGCCACCCTTGAAGAATTAGCAGACTCTGTGAAAAATGAAGAAAATTAAGAAATACCTCCAAATTTGAATGGTAGTGATGGAGATAATGTTGTACTCTCAGACGATACTTTCTATGGGTTTGACGGTGTAGAAGAAGAAAAAGAGGAACCATCATATTCCGAAAAAGAGGAGGAAGATAGAGATGAAGACATGGTGGACCAAGATCTGGATTAGATGTCTCAAGTCCCACTTGCACTACCAGGTGTTCTACACAAGATGCCAATAAATCTGAAATATATTTTAATGAAGTATGACCTTGACAAAGCAATGAAAGAGAAAGACCATATGGATAACTTCTGCCTATATCTGTAAATGATAGAGGTACGTTACGATGATGTTGCATGCATAATTTTTCCATTCACCTTAGATGGTAGAGAAATTGTATGGTATCATAGTCTTCCTTCAGACTCTATCCAAAATAGGAAGGGGTTTAAGTAGTTTTTTCTTGAAAATTTTGTTGACGAAAAAACCCCCTCCATGTTGTTTAAAGAGATGGGTAATCTCAATATGGAGCACAAAGAAAAGGCGAAGGATTTAAATCATAGGATTAACCGTATTTTAAATAAATTTATGGAAAACACGAAACCTCATGACTCCATCACTATCAATTACTACATATTTTCCTTACCGACAAGCATTGCACAGTTCGTGAAGAGAACTGCGAAAGAAACTCTTGCATAAAAATATGAAGAGGCAATCTCCATTGAAAAGGAATTGTGTGCGATTGGGGTCATCATAGATGATGAACTAGCTAAAGAATCCAAATACATGAGTAAGAGGTCTCAGGCCTCTGTAAGCAAGGCCAAGGAGAAAGAATTTGTTGATCTTGAGAGTTTGACCCGCACCATTAAGACTCTGTAAAATGAGTTTGCAGAATTGAAATAAATTTCAAGCAAGACCACCGTGAGTAGCAAGCCTCTAAGATTCAACATCTTGAGAAGGAATACCAACCAGCGGGACATGCTCGTACGCACACTAGGATAGTCTACCTCAAGTAGTGATGGTTCTTCACATAAGGTATTTGGTAAGTCCTTTGGTCCCCTCAAATATGTAATTAATGCTTTGAAAATGGATGCAAACACACTATGCCCTCCATTTCTGTTAACATTTGAAAATTTCAATTATAATATACACAATTTCTTAGTTTATTTCGGTGCATCATTGAACATAATTCCATTATTCATTGCAAAGAAAATAAACACAAAATGGGATAAGACAGATCCACGGATCATTCAGCTAGAGAAGGCCCTTGTCTGTGCGAATGGTGAACTCTAAAATGTGCTTATTTTCTTATCATCTGATCACCGATTTCACCAATGTATAAATATAGTAATTGTGGACATTCCGGAAGAATATGGTGTATTTTTGAGTAGATACTGGTCCAATAAGTTACAAGTATATTTTTCTACGGACTAGCCACATTCATGGCTTCCATATAGGGGTAGAAACAATCAGATCCGGGTGAACTCAAAGCGGTACATGAAACACATAGTTACTCCCTTCAATGGTAAGAATGAACCAATGTATTTCATAGATATTATCTTTTGAAATTGCTTCTTAGAAACTGATCTGGGGTGTTACCTTGCTCAACCATTCCTAGTTCCACCAGACATACATGGAAATCTTGCCAAGTCTAATTGGAGAAAATGGAATTTGTACAATTAGTTGTAGTAGTAATAGTAGTGCTAGATATTAAATAGTACTTGTACATATGATGTTTGGACAATGTATTTTGATTGTTCCAAAACATAGGAGGGCTCTGAAGATGGTTGTGTTTAAGTAGAACCGCGACAGAGGAAACATATCATCTCTAACCGCTTGGAATTTGAGTGCACTAATAACACAACAAAATTGAAGCACTCATCTTGGGTTTGCAAAGAGCCATCGACCTGAATGTTGCAATCCTCAAAGAAATATGTGAATAAAAAATTGTCTTACATTAGGTATGTGATACTATACATTGTGTGTCACCTCATCTGAAAAGTTATCAACAAGAGGTATGACGTTTGATTTCACATTTCCACCTTCAATAATATTTTTGTTCCTAGAATACACAATGCAACTATAGATATATTGGAAAACGATGCTGCTAGGTTATCACCACTTAGGGACGATTTTTATGTAGAAATTATTTATAAACCATCCGTCCCTAAGAATATCACTAATTTACAAATTTTTAGTGATGACCAACATATACTGCACTTTATGGTGAACACTAATTTATTCAAGGATGCATTTATAGATGAATACAAGCACACGAAAGCATTGCAGGATGCAGCTTGTGCAAACAAAGAGAATCCCATACTGAAGGGTGTGGTATCATTGGAAAATATGTATTATTTGCATAATCACTTCTGAGGGCCAATCAATGTGAAAACCCACAGTTCAACGCTATCTCATGAACAAATAAATCTTGGAATAGAAAATGATCTGAAGTTTGTTAATCTTGGTACTTGTTGCACACCGCAGGAGCCGCAAGCATTCATCCCCTTATTCAAGAAGTCACGAGACGTAGTCACGTGGACATATGATGAGCTCAAAACTTATGACACATGAATAATCTAGAATGTGATTCCAATCAAATAATGGGCCAAGTTGTTCCAAAAAAAGTTGCGGAAGGTACATCCAACGAGTGTGCCTTTGATTCAAAAGGAGTTGAGGAAACTGATGGATTCTCAGATCATACAAAAAGTGTGACATTCTACCTGGGTATCGAACTTGGTCCTGGTGAGAAAGAAGTCTGAGGAAATAGACTTGTGTGTTGATTTACGCAACTTGAACTGCACCTCATAAAAATAATATTACCCTATGCTATTTATGGAAAAAATACTCCAAACATTATCAGGGTTAGATATATTTTCTTTGCTGGATGTATATTCTGGCTACAACCACATTATAGTCTCAAATCCTAATAGACTGAAAACAACATTCTGCATGAAGTGGGGTGCGTTCACGTTTAAAAGAATTCCATTTGGGCTGATCAATGTCGGTGCAACATTTCACTGCACTATGGACATCACATTCTGTAGAATAATTGGATAGAGCATAATGGTCTATGTTGATGATTTCATGGTGTTTTCCAAGAAGAGATCTGACCACATAAGCCATATAAAGAAATTTTTTGAGCGATGTCGCAAATATGAGATATACCTTAATCCAAAAAAGAGTATTTTCATAGTGTTTGAGGGTAACCTCTTCGGCCATCTCATTGCCAAAAGTGGGATTAAAGTAGACCCAGAGAGGGTCAAATAAATTACACATATTCCCTTCCCTGTGAACAAGAAATCTATGCATTCCTTCATGGAGAAAATCAACTTTCTTCACAAGTTCATCTCCGATTATCCTCACATTGTGAAGCCAATAGAGGAGATGGTAAAGAAGGATGTGATTTACAAATGGGAAAAAATGGAAAATGATGCATTCTCCCGTATTAAGCAAGCTATTGTAGAAGAACCCGCTTTATATAGCCCATAGTTCAGTAAAGATTTTCTGCTCTACACTTTTGCTTCTGACACTTCTCTCACTGATGTTATTATGCAAAAGGATGATCAGAACAACGAGTATTCAAGGACCTGAACTCAAGTACCCCACCATTGAAAAACAAGCTTATGCAGTATACAAGGTGGATAAATACTTTCTTCCCTATCTCTTGATAAATCATTGTATCATCTTTGTTCTGCAAACAATAGTCAGATCACTGTTCGTTCAACAAGAGTTGGGTGAGAGAAGAGCGAACTAGATGAATGGTTTACAAGAGTAATATTTAGAGTTCAAGCCAGTTCAAAAAATTAAGGGCCACGGTATTTGTCGGCTAGCAGCAGAAACATTAGATGCAAAAGAAGAATATCATTTCGAATGGGAGCAGGAGATTGAAATTTACAATGTTGAGTGAGCTTCCCCCACTACCATTGAAAACTCTTCGTACATAGATGTGTGCCAATACCTGGAGCATGAAACCATGGCCTCCAACTTATACACATGGAAAAAGAGGGAACTCAAACTTAAAGCATTAACTTTTCAATTGGTGCATGCGGTGCTTTTCAAAAAGTGCTGAAAATGGCAACAAGAAAACATTCTAATTTAATTTTCCCTTGATTAAATTAGAATAAAATTGTACTTCCACATAACATGATAGCTTATATGAGTTAAATAAGTTAGGATGACTTATTTTGTTCATTTAATTCGAGTTGAGGATCAAACTAGAGGCATGCAGAGCATATCCTACATTTTAGGAGCCCTGGTTGAGTTTATTTTGAGTTGTAATTAATTCACTCAATTTATTTGAGTTAAAATTAGTTTAACTAGTTGTAACTGATGGAGGAACTAGTGAGAGGTCAAAGTGTGAAACTTGAAATTGAACCACATGCAATGATCAATCATATAATTGATAATTCACTCACAAATAACTCATGCATGTCATTTCTAAGAAAGACCTATTTGAGATTGGAGTTTAATGCCAGTGTACTATCAGTTGTATAATCATCCAAATTGTATAGGTGGTACATGTAGTAAGAGGAAGGCCTCTAATTGATTGCACAGTATGGATAGGGAATTTACCTAATTAATAGGGCCTAAGTACCCAAGGAAATAGCAGAAGGAAATAAAGATCCTGGAGGGTAGAAAATTGGTTAAGTATTGAACTAAGCTAGTCTAGGAAGCAGTGAGACAGATAGAGATAATGCAAAGATTTCTCAGCTTGGAGAATAGAATTGTAATATTCTCATATTTTCTGACTCATACAATATACAGATATCAGGATTTTTAGCTAAGGCCCCAAGAAATACTTGTGTGTTGTGCAATTGAAATTATTTCTCTTTCATGTTTTGTGATTTCAAGATCTAAATTGGTTTCCACAATTGGTAGAGTAGATTCAAGTATAATGTTTTGGAATATTAAAATTATCAGTTGAATCTACATGGATTTTATACATGGTATCAGAGCAGGAATCACTCTAGAGGAGAAGAATATGAGTTTTTTCTTTGCAGGTGAATCGAATTTGCAGATCTACTCTTCAAAACTAGAAACAAGATCATGATGTCTTTCTCTGGATTGAAACTCGAATATTCCCTTCAGGGTAGTTTGAATTACATAGCTTGGAGAGACAAAATGAAAGCAGTGTTGGAAGACAACATGCTAAAGGATTTCATAGACAGTGATATTTCTAGGCTTGCAGTATCAGATACTCAATATCTGGTAGCATGGAAGAAGAACATAGCAAAGGCAAGAAAGATTATATTGGAAGGTGTTCAAGATCATATTGTCTTGAACCTCCATGGAAATGAAACTCCATATGCTATGTGGAAGGCCTTAACAAATTTGTTTCAGAAAAACAATGATCACAACAAGTTGGGGCTGAAGGACAAGCTCACAAAAATCAAGATGGAGAAGGGAGACACAATACCAAAGTAATCGACCAAGTTCACCCAATGTCAGGATGAGCTTAGAAGTGTTGGTGTTACAATTTTAGAGGATAATTTGGTGATCCTAGCACTTCTAGGCCTTCCCAAGAGCTGGCACAGCTACCAAGATTCGCTGAATGGGAGGGAGAAGATACCATAGTGGGAGACATTGTGGTTCAACTTGGTGCAAGAAGAGATTCGACAGAACACCAGAGATGGATCCTCATCAAAACATGATGACGAGGAGACCTATGAATGTGGCTGGAAAGGAAAAGAAAGGGAAAGGGAATTTATCCCATTCCAAATCATATTTTTGTCAAGCATACAAGAATGACGACTTGTCAAACATTAAATGTTTTCACTATCACAAGCTGGGACATTATGCCACAAAGTGTCCGCGTAAGAAATATGACAAGAAACCCTCAAGAGGAGTGGCAAGTGAAGCTATTTCTTCACAATTCGAGTTGGATTTAACCCTAATCACATGCATGGTGTCATTGGTGATGGGTTCTGTGTGGTACCTGGATAGTGGAGCCTCATTCCATATTACCAACAACAAATATTTCTTCAGCAAATTGGAGGAGAAGGACCTCCAGATGCATATTGAGATGAGATATGGTGGGAGGTATAACGCGATTAAAATCGATACTGTTACCTTTCAAATGGAGTTTGGTTCTCCTCTCACATTAGAAGATGTTATGTATTTTACTCGTTTGAAGAAGAGATTAGTTTCAGTTTCTATGTTGGAAGACCATGGCTACGATGTGATATTCAACAAAGGAAAAGTATTCCTTCGTCACATATCCATGAGAAAAATGAAGAACATCGGGTTTCAGGTAAATAACCTCTATAAATTGGATGTAGAAGATTGTGCTCCCTTGAGCATGAAAGCAGAGAAGGTGGAGAACTGAGACATCTATGAGTTATGGCATAGAATATTGGGCCATCTACACCATGGAGCTTGGAATATCATGCAACAAATTTATGCAGGACTTCCCAAGGATGCATTTGAGCAGAGTGATACATGTAAAGGGTTTACATTGGGGAAGCACATCAAGGCCACCTTAATTTCATGATAAGGACAGTCAAGTGAAAGCTATCGTTGAAAGAGTTCACTCATATGTGTGTGGATCATTCTCGATAACCTCCACGACCAAACACAAATATTATGTGATTTTTGTAGATGATTTTGCATGCAAGTGTTGGATATTTCTCATGCAAAAGAAACACTAGATGTTATCAACTTTTTTTGAGTTCAAATCACTTGTTGAAAAAGACACATGCAAGAAGGTGAAGGCTCTCAGGAGCGAAAATGGTGGAGAATATGTGTCAAATGAATTCAAGAACTTCTATGCATCAGAATACATTTGAAGAGAGTTGATAGCACCTCATAAACCACAAAAGAATGGGGTTGTAGAAATAAAGAACATAAGCATTGTGGGATACGCATGGGTGATGTTACATGATCATGGCCTACCATTGCACTTGTGGGTGGAAGCATACAACATAGTTGTGTATGTACAAAACAAAATTCCTCATCGGATTCTTGGGATGAGCACACCAGAAGAAGCCTTTTCCAGTAAGAAATGAGGTGTGGCGCAATTTATAATTTTTGGTTCATTAGTTTACTGTAATGTTACCAAGGATGCATGGAAAAATCTAGAACCAATAGTTGAGTTGGGAATATTTGTGGGGTACACTAATACACCTCACAACTATCGGGTGTACCTGCCATGTTAGAGGATGACAATGGTTTGTAGATATTTGAAATTCGATGAAGGAAAGGCCATGTGAATTTTCCTTGAGAGGAAGATTCAAATGCATGCAGATGAGGAGCTATTAGCTCCATAATAAGAACCTCAAGATGTGTAGCAACCACAAGAAGAGGAGGAGAGAGTGGACACACTCACTCATGCAGATAAATCCAGAGATGGAATGAAGCGCACCAGATAGGTTGACAATTTCATGCATGATGCTAGAGACAATGTGGGATCACCCACATCATAGCACAGACAGAGAATATACCTAGATAAATACACTGGCTACATGGTTATTATGAGCGAGAGTGTAGATACTGAGCCATCCTAATTCGAGGAAGAAGTGAAACAACCAGTATGGGTTGATGCCATGGTAGAGGAGTATGAATCCATTATCAAAAAAAGTGCATGGGAAGTTGTCCCAAGACCGGAGGACAAGTCAGTTGTAGGATCCATGTGGATCTACAAGGTGAAGCAAACAACAGATGGGAGTGTGGAGAAACACAAGGCTAAATTTGTGGCTAAGGGGTTCTCTCAAGTGGAGGGAATAGATTACGAGGATACCTTTGCTCTAATAGCAAGGTACTCTTCAATCAGATCTATTCTTGCACTTTTAGCGCAAATGGGATGGAATATATATTAGATGGATGCAAAGACAAATTTCCTCAATGGAGTGATTGAGGAAGATGTGTACATAGAGTAGCAGAAAGTATTTGAGACATTCGACAGAGATTCACATGTGTGAAGACTCAAGCGAGCGCTATATGGACTGAAACAAGCACCTCGTGCTTTGTACACCAGGATCGACAATTATTTCATTGGTTTGGGCTTCACCAAAAGTGAAGCAGATTTTGGTGAACCCAAAATCGGTGAAATAATTGTTGATCCTGGTGTACAAAGCACAAGGTTCTTGTTTCAGTCCATATAGCGCTCGCTTGAGTCTACACACATGTGAATCTTTGTAAATTATTGATGATTTAATTCTAACAGGTCATGAGACGCTGATAAATTATTGCAAAGAATATTTGGAAAGAGAATTTGAGATAAAAGACATGGGGCTCTGTTGTACGATACAACAACCCCCCCATTTTTAAATTGTTCACTTCAAATAATGGGGACCCTTTCTATAAATTTTTTGGCTAAACACCTTTTAGGATTTTTATTGAGTCAATTATCTTACGATTTTGTTAATTTTTCATTTTCTTTAGATTCTTGTTTTGATTGCTCGGATGAAATCGATTTTTTATAAGCTTCCTGTTGACGCTTGTTTTATCTCATTTGGTCAACCGGTTTGTAAATAGCACTCCTTTGAAGTCTAATTAATTATGTCGTCTGGGTTAGAAAATGTGTAAAATGTACAATATTTCATTTTTTTTAATATACGCATTTAGTTTAAAATATTAACCCATAAGTTAGTTATGACTAATATTTTTCATTTTTTTTACTTATACAGCCAAATAACGAAGCATCAGGATTTTGATAATTTACTCCAATTTTCAAATAATTCTAAGTTTGGAAAATCCGAAAAATCCAAAATGTTAAAGTGGCTGTAGCTTATTTAGGCAAATCATCATTTTAGAAAAATTCATAATCTAATTTAAACATTATTAAAATAAAAAATAAAAATAAAAACTAAAACAAAAAACTAATTTTTAATGTTAAATTTTGAATTAATTAAATTAATTATTATATAATTAATTAATTAAATTAAAATTTAATATAAAAAATATATTTAAAAAAAAACAAAAAACAAAAATATAAAAAATTAGAATTAAAATCGGAACATCGCATCGAGAAATTTCAATCGCTACATTGTTTTAGAAACTCCGATGCGATGAATTACCTCGATGCAATGAACTCATTCCGATGCGATGAGTTATGAATCACATTTGTAACATTTTCGATGCAATTAAGTCACATATGTTTTTATGCGATGTGATTGAGTCACATTCAACACTCGATGCGATTGAGTCGAGTTAAGAGGTAGGAGTCATAGTATTAAAAGTTTAAATGTAACGTTAGTTCAAATGGAATAACGTTAGTGTTTAGATTAATTTAGCTTTAGTATAGATAAGTTAGTTTAATGTTAAGTGGTAGTGGAGCTTTAGTGTAAGTAGGTTAGTATAATGTTAAATTAGTATTCTTATGGTAAGTTAATAAATATTATTTTAATGCTAGTTTAGTTTTAATTTAATATTATATTTAATATTCAACATTTAAAATAATTAATTTTTAATTAATTAAATTAATTAATATGTAGAATATAATTAATTTAATTAGATTTATTATTAATTAAGATTAATTTGTTTTATATTTGTTAGTTAGATTAATATTAATTAATAAATAGTTTGTTAAATAATTAGTTTAGTTTATAATTAAAAAATAAATTAGGATTAATTATTAGATAATAAGAGGCTAATTTAAGATTAAAATTTTAATTAAAATTTTGATTTTTAGCCCAGCACTAGAATTTCCAGATTTATATCAGATTTGACTTATCAACTTTGGAGGTTCATAGATTGAGTTTTATTTGGCCAAATGAGGCCCAGGACGGTTCATTAGAAAGAGAAAATCAAAGAGAACATTTTGGAGGAGGTTTCACTAACAGATTTGGTCATTTATTGGGTCAAAAATCAGACAGAAAATCAAGCTCTGAATTTCTAAAATAAAATTAATTTTCTGAGTTTTATTTTCTCCATTTTCATTTGCCCAAAGCCTCTTTTAATTGCAGATTCACTCATCAATGATATCCTTAGCCAATTAAACCATTCCAGGCATCAATAGAGAGTTTATATTTTATTTTCGATTATTTATTCAAATAGAATTTGATTGGATTTGTTTTAATGACAAAAATGATATTTTGATTTTATTGTTGCATCTTAATTAATTTTGATTTCTTTTTCCAGGAAAAACAGTAGAAGGGATATGGAGAAAAAGATCTCAATCAATGAGAAGGCTCCAACAATTAACGATTGGAATTTTTGAGCAATTAAAATTAGATTGGGTAGATTTTTCTTTAACAAACTCTCCTCTCAAAATACTTCTGGAAACATTATAAATTACAGTTTGCAAAATGTAAAAAGGGTTGCTCTCTTCTGCAATTCCAGACTTCTAAAAGCATTTCTGTAAAAGGAATTTAGAGTTGTAGATGGGGAGGAGAGAAAATTTCAGATCTGAACATTATTGAGGGTTTTTCTTTATGTCTTGAATTATGCATGATGGGCAGAGTTTGCATTTCTGCAGCTCTAGTCTTGAAAGCAAAAATTCAAGCAATGTAAAGTACTGTTAGAGACCAGGACCGGAGACGCAGATTCAATTAACTGGTATTTTTGGCATTTATGTATCAAATACTAGTTTCATTTTTATGTTAATAAAATTGTTGTTTCATTTTATTCATGTTTTGGCATTTCTGTTGATATGGATAATTTGTCTCAAATTGTTATGTATCTCTGCTTTTATGAATTACACTCTGATTTTTGAGTAACCATTACTTAGCAATCTGTCTTATAAAACTGATTTATTAAATAATAATATGTTGTGAATTTATTCCACATATTATTGTTTAATTATTGCCTTGACTGATTTGTTAATCAATATCATTTTCGTGAATTTCTTCCAGAGTGTTGTTGATTTATTATTTAATTCAAATGGTCTCAATAGAATGTGTTTTGGTATTCACAAATGTGAGCTAATTGAATTTCTTCGTTGGTTTGACATTAATTAAAAGAAAGACATATTTTAATTCTCATTATTAAATTATCTTGCTCTTAGTTGGGTTAGATTTTCATCTACCTAATTGAGATGGGATTTAGATTAGTTTCTTTTGCATGCATTATAGAATAAGTTTTCATTTTGAATAATTTCTACATTCTTTTAAGACCTATTCTCAAAGAGGCAAAATCTTAGTTGTGGTTTGGTTGAACCCAAATCAGCTTAAGGGTCATTCTCTTGCGTGATCAGCAAGAAGAATCGATCTGATATCCCTGTCTATTGGTAGTTAAAGATATATCATAAACCAATAGCAATAGGGAAAAGGTAACTGGACCTAGTTAAACTAGTTGAAGCCACTATCATAAACGGAAAAGGAGCTGTATTAAGGTCCGGACCAGGTGGTTATCCCCCAATGTTGTAGCAGCGATTTTCAAGGCTTCAACATTTTTAGCGCTCGAAGGAGGGCCTGAAACTTGTTGTCTATTAGAGTCTTTTTAATTCTAACATTTATGTTTATTACGATGGAACCTCTTAAACTTCCAATTTGGAGTTGTATACATGGACGTGCATCTTCCAATACTCCACCCGAAGTGGTAAGACTCTTGTCTCAGGTAAAGTTTAATGGTAAGAAAAATTCTTCTGCTTTTAATCATGTCCTTCAATTTATTCAAAATGTTTCAAATTATGATTTTCAGGGAATTGATGATGGCATTTTATGTAGAATTTTTACTCTCACATTTGCGGCAAAAGCTAGAAACTAGTGTAGAACTCTTCCGGTTGCCTCAATTCACAGTTGGGATAAATTAGTTACAATTTTCATTTCTAAATTTGACGAATACGATTATGAACAGGTATGCGATGAAATTGAATATCTACGAAGATTTGAAGATGAGTCTGTTAAAGATTTTAATATTCGATTTCATTTAAATTGTTTAAGATTTAAAGTTGAAGATAAACCTACGGAAGAAGAATCACTAGATTGGTTTGAATATATTTGCTCTCTTCATCCCATTCCCAATCCATATGAAATTAGTTCAAGCTTTGTTCCATCCCCTTTCAACATAAATGAGAATTCTAATATGGATGTGCGAATAAATTATGATGAAGTGATCTCACAAAGCTTGGAAAATATTTCTATTCAAACGCAAGAAGACAATAGCATCAATTTTGGAGAAAGAGCTGCCTTGAAATATAAAAATTCCTCTGCATTAAATTCAGAAAATCAGATCACAAATCAACACGTGCAAGCAGCAATCAAAGTGAATAATAAAATATAAACTACTGTACAAATTTTTGAATTTTTTCATGATGAACAAATGCTGAAAACAGAGCAGCAAAACAACCTTCTTCAAGAAAGTATGAGTATACAAAGGAATAATCTAGAATCTGAAGTTTATAATGAACAAAGTGCACAAGATTTCTCGAACAGAGAAACTTTTGAATTCATTATTTCTGATTCTTATTTTTCCCTTTATCCTGATATTTTTAATGTTGCTAATTTCTCTCCTATTGGTATTAATGATATTTCAGAAAATAAAGAGGATGACCTAAATGAATTACCAATAAGTTTTTATCAAGATAGAGAAACAATTATTGATCATTCTTTTACCATTAATGATCATGAAATTTTTATTCCTCCTTGTTTTGATATATTGGACGAGATCAAAGGGAATTCTAAAGAATATTGTGAAGTCATTTATGATGATTATTCTGACATCAAGGATGTTGATTTATGTTCTTCTCAAGAGTATCCTCATGATAAAATTCAAATAACATCTGAGAATGAGGAACATTTCAATTTAGAAATTATTCCAACCAATCCTCATTTTGGAGCAACAAATTATCTTCATGATTTCACCATTCAAGAAAACATTCCAAATTATGATTCATATCATGATCAAACTCCCATTCCTGCTCATAATCATAATTATCTTTCTAATTCACAAGTTGGAATTGGCAATTATTCAAATTCCATTATTCTCGCCAATCCTTGTAAAAGAGAAATTATTTCAAAACAATCCCAATTGTGCTGTAACATTAGTTGTACCAATAAGGATTTCATTTTATTTTTTCTTTCATATTTATTTTGTTCAAATTTAGATTTGTTTTGTGATTTTATTTTTCAAATTTTTGACACTCTATGCTGGCATATTGAGCACTTTAAAAATGAACACTCAATTGATGCATTGCCCTATTGAGAAATTGAAGTTTCATATTATAATCATGAACATCAAAAGCTATTAATATTTCAATTTCAATCAAAGCTAATGTTTTATCAAAAGCCTCTATTTTCCCAAACGCAGTGTCAACAAGAAAATGTATTTTTACAATCTGACCAGCAATCTAATCCAATTGATAATTTTCCATCTTATTTAACAGATTTCCATCAATTTTTCATTAACTCATTTGAAAATTGTTTGGAAAGTTTTCCTTCATGGAAAATTGTTAATAGTTTAACACTTACACATAACGCTAACAAATTTTTTCAGGCCTTTGAATTTAAAAGCTCATATCCACAATCTGGCTTGTCATTTCCTCTTTTAAACATTTTCCAATCATTAATGGAAACCCATCCATATTTTTATGATCCATTTGGAATTCAGTTGGAAAAGACATTTCAAAAGAAGATGATTGTGAATAAGTCACTAACAATAACTGTACATTCTGATTACAAATTTAATTTTGTTAGTTTAATTAGAGTTGTATTTTTATTACTAACATTTGAACTATACATATATGCAGGAATTAAAATGAGAGAATGGTTACATTGGAAAGATGACTATACCTAGTCATTTTCATGTATATGGTTAGAATAGAAGTAGAATTAATCTACTTAGTTTGTTCTATGTAGTTAATTTATTCTTAATAGTTCTACAGATAAAAATAAAATGAGAAATCATCCCTTCTCATATCATATACATTTTCAAGGAAATATTTGCCTCTTATCAGAAAAATTCTAATTCTTGCTTCCCATTTTTTTAAATCAAAATTTATTTTGGCAATATCTCTACTCTGCCCATTTTGAATAACATATTGACTAAATTCAATTGAATTTTCACTTGACACCAATCACCTCAAAGCCACTTTTCTCTATTTTGAAATGTCCTCATATGATTTTCTCCTAAAAATTTATTTGTTAAAGGTTTTGAGGATATAAAACTTCATGATCTCATTATCCCATGAAATGTATGACTGTCTATTATAAGTCTAATGCCAATTTAATCATTATTAGGCAGTCTAACTTTTTGCTGTAATCACATGAAGTTCATATTATATTTTTCGAAATTTATTAAAATGACTTTAAGGATGTTCATTTTGCTGTGTGCATACATTTAAATCTGTGTTGATATTTTTCCACAATTAGTGGCTTTATCCCATCCTGACCTTTAGTTTATTATTTGATGCTGCAATATGCATCATATTTATTTTCCAAAAGAATTATTAAACAATCACAATAACAATACAAATTTTTCTCAAGTTAATTCGGAATGAGCAGAGGAAATAAATTGCTGTTGCAATTCAAATGGAAGCCTATTTTCACATTTATTTCTGATAAATTTTATGAGTTTCAGATTTCTTGAACATGAGTAAACAAATTTTATTTAGGCTGATTGCACACTCTGATTTAGAATAAATAAGAAATGAGTTTGAACAAAGTTAGAATTTTGATAAATCAAAGGAAGAATTGGAAGATTCATAAGGTAAAATCCACAGACAATTTCCTTCTACGTACGCATTTACATGTTCATTTTCATCTATTAATAGTTTCTTTTTTCTTTAGTTTATTTTTTATTTTTGTTCTGTTTCATTTGTTTTCAAAAACTTGAAGTAAGCAACAAACCTATTTTCAAATTTGCAACAAGTTCAGGGAAATTTTATTTCGGGATTCATTAGAATTTGAGCATTATTTAACTTTAATTTTATTCATTAGAAAACCCAATTGAAATTTAAAACAATATTGCAAGATTCATGTATGAAATGTTTCAACTTGATTTCTGATGCAAGACCTCCGATGTGTTACCTCATTCAATCTTCCATAAAATACCAAATCGCATATCTCATTGGAATAAATTTAAAAGTTTATTTTTCATCACAAAAGTTTCGATGTGATAGATCAAATCACAAACGCACATGTCGCATTAGGCATAAGGTTAATTCTTCCATTTAAAAAAAACTCCGATGTGTTAAAAACTTGATCGTAATCGCGAATTGATAAAGTCATATCACAATTGGTTAAAAGGTCAACTTTTAAAAAGTTCCGATGCGATGAATTCTAATCGCAATCACATTTTGGCAGAGTCCTATCACAGTTGATTCATTCATTTCAAAAGTTTCGATGAAATAAAGTTCCAATCGGCAATCGCAAATCAGAGAGACCTCATTTTGATATATCTATTTGCAAAAAACTCCGATGCGATAAAGTTCCAATCGACAATTGTAAATCGGGGAGACCTCATTTTGATATATCTATTTGCAAAAAATCCGATGCGATAAAGTTCTAATCACAATCGAAAATTATTAAATTAGTTAAGGATTAATTTTAAAAGACCTCCGATGTGATAATTCCAATCACAAATTGGGAGGAAAATTGAACACATCCTTGTGCGTTCATTTTAAAAGTTACAATGTGATAATTCATCACCAATTGCTTATTGCTACCTCTTTTTACTAATCACCGATTTTTCATTTTCTTTTCGCTCATCTCTCATCACTGATTATTATATCCATCGCATTTCCGATATCGCAATTGCTTCATCGTATTTTTATTCATGGTCATGTCATTATTCCAAATCTGTGATGCGCAATGTGCAATGTACAAAATACAAATCGCGACATGTGGTGTGTGATGTGAAAGGTTGCAACATGACTGTCCCCAATATAACATTTCTTCAATGATATGATCGCTCCATCGCATCGCATATATTTTCATCGCATGTTTTCATATCACAGATTTTCCATTGCAATTTCTGATGCGATAAACTCCAACACATCCCTCTACATGCAATACGAATCATCTGATAAGGTATTGTGTTAATTTAAAACAATCTTGGGTAATCACTATGATACTAAAGCGATTGATGATAAATTTTCAGCATATTCAAATCATTTTGATTTCTCATATATTTCAGTTTTTAAATAATTCCATAATTAAATATGAAATTCAAGACCTCTCTATTTTAAATTTCATTATCTTAAATTTGGTCTTAAAACTGAACAAATTATAAAATCATGGAATTTGTATAAAACTTATAATATTTTGAGAACATTCATCACTGCAAATTCTCAATCTCATTTATGATGTATTTGTTTTAATTTCAACTCCCTTGAACACAAAGCATTCCATTTTTACATTTTACTGCTTGCTTTAGTTTAAATAAAATAAATAATGATTTTGGGTTATAGGATTTTGGTTAGTTTGCCGCCTTCATATTTTTTATTGTCAGATAAAAGAAGAAGTCAACTATTATTGGAGAAATTGATACCTTCAACTTTTCATAAAATCTTTCAATCATCTGCCAAATCATATTTTGGAAGCCCTATGCTCTTTTCCTGGTTTTATTTCAAGAAGCACTAATAGTCTTCGTTAAAACAACTACACTAGGAAGTTTCTAAACATTTAATTTGTTTCTTTAAAGCATTACTTTTATTAGAAAATGATTTAGATAATGCTTTGAAACAAGAAGATTGACATCAGACATAAATTTTTCATTGTGGCTGAATTTTATGATCAGTGCTATCTAAAGCCTAAAACACTTACAACCCTGCAAGGTATAAGTTTTCTGGATCTCGACATAAGAATGAATGATTACATGATTATTTTCTTTTACTTCATATTGTTGAGACATTAGTATAAACATTCTTGTTAGAGTTTGTATTTCAAAACTTGGATTTTCCTTTCCACTTTTAAATTTCTTCATTTTATTTTGTTTGCTGATTTCGTTTCTCACTTTAGCTTAAGAATTCTTTTCCTTTGGTTTTTAGTTTTCATTTTGGTGACTTTGCTATGATTTATATGGAAGGCCTTCTTGTAACCTAACAATGGTTGGCATAGATAAGAAAAATTGTTAATAGTCTCCTATTAGCTTTTTCTTAAAATATCTTAGCAGAATTTGTTTTTCTTATTACAAAGGTAGACATACTTAAGGAAGAGATTACAAAACAAGAGAAGTTGACAAAGTATCATGAAATCTGAGAAATTTCTTTTTAATCAAAATTGTAATTATTTTGAGATTTCAATATTTTATTAAGATCTTTCAAAATTCTATTATTAGTCAAGAAAAGTTATTTTTAACCAGGTAAAGACACTTTACAGCAAAGCACTTTTAACTCTGAAATTGTCATTCTGAACTCTTAAGGAGTTAATGATTCTCCCTATTTAAAAGAGTTTTATTTTTCTAGAGTGTAATCCACAAATATATTTAAACTTAAAAGATAAGAGGTCTCATGACGAGCCTTCTTACCATGATCATAGGGGAAAATAGACTGACATTACCAACACTGCTAAACAAACCAGGGTGATGGCTTATGATTGCAAACAATTGTAAGACAAGGGGTCTCATCACGAGCCAGCTTGTTCAGTCCAATTATAATCAGTGAATGACATTGTCAACCATCTGGCTACCAAACCAGGACAATGGCTTTTAAGAATTAAAAAAATAAAAAATAAAAATAAAAATAAACATATATAAATGGATTTATCTCTAGGTCAATAATTCTTAAATAGATGGGATTCTGAATCATTGATGATTAAAAGGTAACCCTGTCGAGACTATAGATGTTTGCTGGTAGCAGTGGCTCTACCTGTGACAAATGAGTACATTTTAAAAGCTAAGCTGTAAAGTGACCCCTGCTTTATCTCTACAACTAATTAAGGACTGATATAGAGTTATGAAATATTTTAATATATGAGGAATTTAAAAAAATTATAGTAAGATGATTCTTGTTTTATTCAGACTAATGAACCTAGTGAAGTATTCCAAAAATAATTCTCTTCTTTAATTATTTTTACTTTACTTTTGAGAAAATCTCATTCATATCAAACAGAGATAACTGTTTCTTTCAGTGAATCGCCAATTGTTGTACGGTACAACAACCCCCCCATTTTTAAATTGTTCACTTCAAATAATGGGAACCCTTTCTATAAATTTTTTGGCTAAACACCTTTTAGGATTTTTATTGAGTCAATTATCTTACAATTTTGTTAATTTTTCATTTTCTTTAGATTCTTATTTTGATTGCTCGGATGAAATCAATTTTTTATAAGCTTCATGTTGACGCTTGTTTCGTCTCATTTGATCAACCAGTTTGTAAATAGCAATCCTTTGAAATCTAATCAATTATGTCGTCTGGGTTAGAAAGTGTGTAAAATGTACAATATTTCATTTTTTTAATATATGCATTTAGTTTAAAATATTAACCCATAAGTTAGTTATGACTAATATTTTTCATTTTTTTTACTTATACAGCCAAATAACGAAGCATCAGGATTTTGATAATTTACTCCAATTTTCAAATAAATCTAAGTTTGGAAAATCCGAAAAATCCAAAATGTTAAAGTGGTTGTAGCTTATTTAGGCAAATCATAATTTTAGAAAAAATTCATAATCTAATTCAAACATCATTAAAATAAAAAATAAAAATAAAAACTAAAACAAAAAACTAATTTTTAATGTTAAATTTTGAATTAATTAAATTAATTATTATATAATTAATTAATTAAATTAAAATTTAATATAAAAAATATATTTAAAAAAAAACAAAAAACAAAAATAAAAAAAACTAGAAATAAAATCGGAACATCGCATTGGGAAATTTCAATTGCTACATCGTTTTAGAAACTCTGATGCGATGAATTACCTCGATGCAATGAACTCATTCCGATGCGATGAGTTATGAATCACATTTGTAACATTTTCGATGCAATTAAGTCACATATGTTTTTATGCGATGTGATTGAGTCACATTCAACACCCGATGCGATTGAGTCGAGTTAAGAGGTAGGAGTCATAGTATTAAAAGTTTAAATGTAACGTTAGTTCAAATGGAATAACGTTAGTGTTTAGATTAATTTAGGTTTAGTATAGATAAGTTAGTTTAATGTTAAGTGGTAGTGGAGCTTTAGTGTAGGTAGGTTAGTATAATGTTAAATTAGTATTCTTATGGTAAGTTAATAAATATTATTTTAATGCTAATTTAGTTTTAATTTAATATTAGATTTAATATTCAATATTTAAAATAATTAATTAAATTAATTAATATGTAGAATATAATTAATTTAATTAGATTTTTTTTTTTTTGTAAATAAGGCTAAATTCTATTGATAATGAGACATAATGTACAAGGAGGCTATGGCCTCAGCGCATCGGGCATATGAGCTAGCCACAGTAACATCAAAATAGCCAAAAAATTCAAAATTAGAGCTGCCCATAAGGGGAAACTAGCCCAGGTAGAGTATGTGGTGCTGCCTTGAAGAGGAAACCAGCAAAGTGAACCATGAGTCAATGTATTTCGAGCAAACAAGAACAAAAACCAAACTGTAAAACTGTAGGTCCAGGACCTAGGGAGACCTGGTAATTTGTGCATCCGGAGTGACTGGAGGAGGTTCTTCAACAATCAAACACCTGTATTCATTGTTCTCGGCAAGTTGGGAATCGGTAGCTTCTGGCTGAGGGACTGCAGCATCAACATCCTGGCCTTCAACCTACATAAGCTTCTGTTGGTGGAACTCGGAGCCGCTGTCGACCTGCATCTGCTTCTGATGGTGAGGCTTGGAGCCGCTGTCACTATGCGAGTTGGAGGAATGCATGGGCGAAGCTTGCGGGGTTGTCATAGCTTTCGAGGACTCAGGGCGCCCAAAATGACTGGAAGGCGGAGGGGGTTGACAGGGGAATTGTTCAACTCTCGAGACTTCATGGAAGGAGATGGAAAAAGTTGCTACAATGAGAGGACTTAGGGTGGTGCATTGGAACTGAAATTGGGCGTTGGCAGGAGCAGAGCCAGGCGCAGAGGGAGGATGACGAGCCTCAGGGGGAAGACGACCTCTTCTGCTACATGTATCTGGATACCTGCCTCCCGAGTGAGCGAAAGAGGAAGAAGAGGTACATGGGGAAGAGGAGGAGATGACTCGCGTCGCTCTACCTCTGTTAACCCCTCTTCTGCAGCACATTCGCTGCCGCAAGCGAGGCATGCTTGCAAGGATTGAGCGCTTGAGGCAATGAGTGGCAGAGAAGGATGAAAGGGCGTGGGAGAGCCAAGAATTGGTGCGCGGAGGAGGACTGAGAGTAGCAGAAGAACGAAGCAAGGATAAAGGACTGTGAGAGCGGTGGGAGTTATACCAGTGAGCGAGACAACCACAGCGTGTGCCGTTTCTTCCAAAGGCTGCGCGAGCGTATGGGCCAGCGGCTACCAAAGAGAAACCACCATGTGGAGAATGGACACAGGTCGGCATGAAGTTTGTAGGGGCGGAGTGGAGTGCCGCAGAGAAATCTGGGGTGAGAGCAGAGGGTCAAAGGGTGCATTCAGGCAGCATTTTGAATCCCAAGAAAATACCTCGACTGTAGCAGAGTATTGAATGATCCGTAAGGTGCTGGCGGAGAGAATTTAATGCACGGGGGGGCCTGTGGGCTGGCATGGCGGTGGCCATGTGGCCTGGCCACGCGCCGCTCCACAACTCATCACCCAAGTCATTCCCTGCGAACACCCACATCCGGGAGTTCCTTATCCTTGAGCACCAATTTGGAGCATTCCTGGATGAGTTTGTCATCATTGAGAATGGAGATGGGGCCTGCTGATAAGGCCTGGGGGCTGGTCACACCTTTGTTGGCAAGAAGGTCTGCTACTTGGTTGCCAGATCGTTTTGTATGCATGAAGGTGATGGCCCGATTTAGTTTTAGCCAATCTCTAATGAGTTCAATTCTTACCATGAGTCTCCAGCTATCAGCAACTTTGGAGGGGGAAGCGCCCGCAAGAAGACGCTGAACCATGTGAATGAGGATTTGGGAGTCCCCCTCCATTTCGATGGGAAAGAAGTTATGAAGCTCAACAAGGCACATCCCTTGCCACAAGCCCTCAAGCTCCACAAAGCTGTTAGTGTCCCTTCCGATGGAACCGTAGAAGATCAGCAGAGGATTGCCTTGATGGTTCCTAAAGATGCCTCCATAACCTGCTTCACCTGGATTTCCTTTTGAGGCTCCGTCGAAGTTTAGTTTGTATAAACCAGTGGGAGGGGGAGCCCAAATGCTAGGAGCCTCAGCCTAATGATTGCGAACTTGGGTGGGAGGAATGCAGGGGGAAGAATAAGCTGACAATTGTCCCAGATGGTATTTTCCATAGCTTGCGTGGGAAGATCTTCCTTTTGCTAGTGTCGGAGAGCCAGAGTTTCCTGTATATTGCAACGAAATTTGTCCTCGAGAATATCTGGAGGAGTACTCTGGCTTTTAAATATGCTCCCGTTCCTTTCCTTCCAGAGGGTCCAAAAACTGAATCCTGGTATGAGCTTCCATAAGGTATTGAGGAGGGAGCTTTTGAAGGGGGCAGGAGGCCAATTGCGTATAGTTGAGTTCAGATCTCCTTGTCCTCTGCCTTCTCTTTGGCACCTGAATCTGATTTTCTCCCATAGATGATTAGCCAGAGGACAGGTGAGCATGAGGTGGTGAATGGTTACCTCCTGGTTATTGCAATTTGGGCACCTGGAGGGACCGGTGAAGCCTCTTTTAATAAGATTGTCCCAGGTGAGTATTCGTCTGTGGCATAGGAGCCATAAGAAAGTGGAGACTTTGGGCCAAGAATTGGACGACCAGAGACTGTCCCAAAGGGGATCGATGGGTTCAGGATTCTAAGTGAGAAGAGAGTAAGCTTCCTTAGTGCTGAAGTTGCCCCTTGAGGTGTAGCCACATCTAAGTATGTCTTCTTCCTCTGAACATTGTATTCTCCTGCAGCTGAGCTCCAAGTCCAGAGCATGGTGCACGTTCTCCTGGAGCTGATTGAGGCAGATAACAGTCGATTTCCATTGTCTGAACTCTGGTGTGTGGTTAGCTTCCCAATATTGGTAGACATTGGTGTCCAGTCTATTGATTACTTCTAGCGGGAGCTGTGGGGAGAGGGTTCTGATCAGTCGAGGCTGTTGCTGCCATGAATCTGTCTAGAAGCGAGCTGTACGCCCATTCCGAATCTCCCAGAAGCTGTGTTCTTGGACCAGTAGCCGGTGTTGCTTGGCGGCGTTCCAGATTTGGGAGCCAGCTTCTACATTGGTGAGGCAGATTAAGTCTTCAGTTGGGCGATTGTTGGCATACTTGGCTGTCCAGAGACGTGCCTAGGGAGTGTGTGGAGTTGAGACCCATCTCCACCAAATCTTCGCCCCCATGACTGCATTGCCATGGTGGGGATCACGAAGTCCGAGACCTCCCAGTTTTTTGGGTTTACAGACAGAGGACCATTTGACCAGCACCCATTTCTTGTTCTGCCCGGAGGAACCCCAAAGGAAGTTGCGCTGAAGAGCTTTGATTTGCTTGAGAACAACCTTGGGAGCTGCAAGGATGGAGAATAAGTAGAGAGGCATGGATTGAAGGACAGATTTGATTAGGGTGAGACGGCTGGCAAGATTGAGGGCTCGAAAAGTCCAGGAAGAAAGCCTGGCTTCAAGTTTTTCAAGGAGGGACTGCCAGGAGGAATGATTTAAGGCAGAGTCGATCAGAGGGGCGCCAAGGTATTTTGCAGGGTGTTTAGCTATCGTGAATCCAGGGATTCTGGCAATGGAGTTTTGAGTGGTTGAGGCGGTGTTGAAGAAGAAAATTTGTGATTTGGAGGCGTTGACAGATGTGCCGGAGGCTTCAGCAAAAGTATCAAGGATTGATTTGAAGGTTAAGGCTTCGTGGACAGAAGGGTGTCCGAAGAGCATGTTGTCATCGACGAACTGCTGATGCGTGGTGGTAGGGAGGCTGTGCACAGTGATGCCTCTGAGACGTTGAGAGTGAAGGGCACGCTTGATTAGGTGACTTAGACCCTCTTCTATGAGGAAAAAAAGAAAAGGGGAGAGGGGATCCCCTTGACGAATACCACGGGATGGGGAGAAAAGGCGAGAAGGGATACCATTAACCAAGATAGAGAAGAAAGAGGAGGAGATTAAGTTCATTACCCATCTGGTCCAGGTCAGACTGAATCCATAAGCAATAAGAATTTGCTGAATGTAGTCCCAGCTGAGTTTGTCAAAGGCCTTGGAGAGGTCGATTTTCAGGAGCATCCCTGCTTTCTTGGATTGCTTTAGGGAATAGATGATCTCATGGGTCAGGATGATGCCATCGAGGATCTGGCGACCTTCTACATATCCAGTTTGTTCCAGAGAGATAAGCATGAGGAGCAGAGGTTTGAGTCGATTGGCAATTACCTTGGAGATGATTTTGTAGATGACGTTGCAGAAGGCAATTGGCCTGAATTTCTCGGGGGTGGCAGCATGATCTTCCTTAAGGACGAGACCAATGAAAGTGGCGTTTAGGGAGGGCAGGACCCAATGCATCGTGCAAGATTCTTCTACCAATTGCCAAACCTCATGCTTTATAAGATCCCAAAAGTGGTGAAAGAAATTAGGCGTGAATCTGTCTGGGCCTGGCGCTTTGCTGTCTCTGCATTGAGCAACCGCTTGCTCAAATTCCTGTAGAGAGACTAGGTGTAGAAGCATTTGATTATGCTCCTCTTTGATAAGCTTGGGTATATGCTGCAGGATTTGGGAGATCGCTGGCTGCCTGTTTACAAGGCCTTCCTGAAGCACTGATTTGAAGTGGAGGGAAAGCTCATTCTCTATGTCCTGATGCCTTTCCAATATTTCACCATTGGGCCCCTGGAGAAAGCCTATTTTGTTGTGCATTCGGCGCTGGATGGTGGAACGGTGGAAAAATTTAGTGTTCCGTTCTGCCTCCTTTAACCATCTGATCCTGGATTTTTGCCTCCAGAGGATCTCTTCTTGCTGTCGCCTTTCGTCCAGTTGACTGAGGAGAGCCTGTTCTTGAATGACTAGTGCCTCAATGCGGCCCTCTAGGATGATGCGTTGCTGGAGTTCCGTCATCTTGCTTTCCAGGATTTGTTGTTGTTGGAAGATGTTACCAAAAGTGGAGTGATTCCAGCTTTTGATGCGGGCTTTGAGATCCTTGAGGTGCTGTTGGAATTGAAACATCTTTGACCCTACTGGTGGATTGAAGGCATTCCAAGCTGAGGTGATCATCTCCTTGAAACTTGGGTGTGTGAGCCAGAATGCTTCAAAGCGGAAAGGTTTTTTCATAGCATCGCCGGGTCTCATCCATTGAAGAGCGATGGGCCAGTGATCTGAGCTAGAGAGTGGAAGGATGGAAGCTTGAAAATCCCCACCCACATGTATAGAATTGTTCGACAGCAGGAAACGGTCGAGCTTGGAGGCGATCTGCTGGATACCAGAGCGCTTATTGTTCCATGTGTGAGTGCCATTATAAAAGGGGAGATCAATTAACCTATTCTTCTGGATGAAGTCTTTGAAGTGGTTGCTGTCAGGTTCAAGCTTGGTGCGGCCACCTCACTTTTCCTTTGAGTGTGTGATCATGTTAAAGTCCCCGCTTGTAATCCAGAGGGGATGAGTTCGATTGGAGTTAAGTGCTTCAATCGTGTTGAGCAGGGCTATCTTTCACATGGGATCGTGCGGGAAGTAGACATTGGTGAAGTGCCCGTGTATATTGGTGCCAAGAATGTGGAAGGTGGCTTGTATGATGTTTTGAGCAGCATGAGCATTAGTAATTGAAACTGTTTGGGGGTCCCAAGCAATGGCTAGACCTCCCGAGGCTCCGGAGGCATCGACAACAATTGAGTGGCATCCTGGCCAGGCTTTTGAGAGGATGGAGCCAAGAGTTGTGCTAGTACATTTAGTCTTCTGTATGAAGAAGACTTGTGGTCTTTCCATTCGTATCATGTTCCTTATCATCCTACATTTAGAAGGGCTATTTAAGCCTCTGACATTCCAAGATGTGAGCTTCATGGTAAACTATTTTCCAGGGGTTGGTAGAACTTGGTAAGTTTTGGATACCTACCAGATTCCATGAGCATCTCCCCTATGAGGATTGTCCGTTGCCGATCTATTTTCCTACCCCTTTTTTTAGAGTCCTTGAAGAGTTTCTTTCCATCCCATTGGCTTCCCAGTTGTATTCCTAGGGATTTCTGGTGTTGCTATGCACGTGTGAGAACCAGAGCCAAATTCTCGATCTGTCTTTCTGAGATTTTGTCAAAGTCCTTTTTTCTGCAAGCTTGTTCTAGAGTGAAGATGTCTAGCTCGCCAATATCAACATTCTTCGCTTCCTCATCTATATGATTTGATTGTATTGCTCCAGTGTTGGATCCGTCCATCTCCATGTTGATGGGTTGCCAGATGACCAGATTTGAAACCGAATTAGGAATGGGAGGCATAGGGAGATCTTCAGAAATGGGTTTCAAGGGATCGTCAGGGAGGGGGCCGCTGGAAGGGGGGGGGGGTTGGCCAGAAATGGAGGAAGGGGTGGCGGATTCCCCAGGGAGTAAAGGGTCTTGTTGGGGCTGAGTAGCCAGGATTTAAAAACTATTGCTGGTGGAGGGGATATCAGTGGTTTGGGCTAAGGGTTTGGCAGTGGAGATCGGGTTCTTTTTGTGATGACGCTTGCGAGATTGGACTTTGGTGAAGCCATCCGCGTCAGAGCTGGGAGAGGCTGCATTAGCTTTGTTGGGAGGATGGTTGAGGGGGTAGTCTCTAAATAGATGGC
The DNA here is from genome assembly GCA_034641835.2 of Pinus albicaulis. NCBI lineage: Eukaryota > Viridiplantae > Streptophyta > Pinopsida > Pinales > Pinaceae > Pinus > Pinus albicaulis. Next base: position 735,019,974 of record CM076579.1, read on the forward strand.
CATGAGCATGGCACTTTCTGCAATGAAAGGGTACATGTTCATAATCTATAGGCTATAGCCATTCAAAGTCGTCATGGAAGAGACTTACCGAATCCGGGAGAGCACTGGCTAGGTGAATGTGAACACAGATGTGAGCGTAAGAGGTGTAACGCCTAAGCTTGGTCTCCTCTACTATATTTATGAATTCCTCTATACCATTGCCTATGTCCCACAGGGATTATTCATCCCAGTATTCCATGGGTAGAGAATACAGCTTGATCCATACTGGTGCCGAGCTGAAATCCTTTTTATTGGGTTGAAGTGTTCGACCCAATCACAGAGGTAGAGCCCGGAAGAATTGAAGAAGTATGGGCCGCCATCCAAAATGCGATTCCTGTCTTCTATACAATTGAAAATGGCGTTGAAAAAGCCTTTTGGCCCTAACTAAACCGTGACATGGCCTTTTGGCTTCCATTTTGAGCTGATCCAACCATGCAGAGCTTTTTCGGCTGGCCAGAAGCCCACAAATTTGCCGATGAGTGCATGATCTTTCATGTACTAGATCTAGGCATTGATGCGGTGGCTTGGAAGCTCTATTTTGGGGCGTTCGGCAACGATGGGTTTGCATGTGGCCGAGGTGGCTTTGGGCTGGGTCGAGCCCCCCAAAGGATCTGGGGTTTTGTCTGCTTGCACCTTCGTGGAGCGGCAGGAAGCCGGGTGATCTAGGTCATGAGTCGTTGGTTCATTGACCGTGGATGTATTCTGTATATTTACAGTGTCCTTCTGCGTTGTGTCGGTAGGAATCTTTGGGATCGCGACAGAGCTGTCAGTGGGGGAGGCCTTGGAGGACCCCCCCCCCCGTGGGAGAATCATTGAAAACTTTTCAGCGGAAGCAGGTGGGATCTACCTTGCAGGGGCAGAGTTCGTGGACAAGTGCGATCGGATCAGTGCGGTGCCGTTGCTGGGGAGCAAGGAACCCTAGCGCAGAGCTCCTTCATTCTAATTCCATTTAATTAGATTTATTATTAAGTAAGATTAATTTGTTTTATATTTGTTAGTTAGATTAATATTAATTAATAAATAGTTTATTAAATAATTAGTTTAGTTTATAATTAACAAATAAATTAGGATTAATTATTAGATAATAAGAGGCTAATTTAAGATTAAAATTTTAATTAAAATTTTGATTTTTAGCCCAGCACTAGAATTTCCAGATTTATATCAGATTTGACTTATCAACTTTGGAGGCTCATAGATTGAGTTTTATTTGGCCAAATGAGGCCCAGAACGGCTCATTGGAAAGAGAAAATCAAGGAGAACATTTTGGATAAGGTTTCACTAATAGATTTGGTCATTTATTGGGTAAAAAATCAGGCAGAAAATCAAGCTCTGAATTTCTAAAATAAAATTAATTTTCTGAGTTTTATTTTCTCCATTTTCATTTGCCCAAAGCCTCTTCTAATTGCAGATTCACTCATCAATGATATCCTTGGCCAATTAAACCATTCCAAGCATCAATAGAGAGTTTATATTTTATTTTCAATTATTTATTCAAATAGAATTTGATTGGATTTGTTTTAATGACAAAAATGATATTTTGATTTTATTGTTGCATCTTAATTCATTTTGATTTCTTTTTCTAGGAAAAACAGTAGAAGGGATATGGAGAAAAAGATCTCAATCAATGAGAAGGCTCCAACAATTAAAGATTGGAATTTTTGAGAAATTAAAATTAGATTGGGCAGATTTTTCTTCAACAAACTCTCCTCTCAAAATACTTCTGAAAACATTATAAATTGCAGTTTGCAAAATGTAAAAAGGGTTGCTCTCTTCTGCAATTCCAGACTTCTAAAATCATTTATGTAATAGGAATTTAGAGTTGTATATGGGGAGGAGAGAAAATTTCAGATCTGAACATTATTGAGGGTTTTTCTTTATGTCTTGAATTATGCATGATGGGCAGAGTTTGCATTTCTGCAGCTCTAGTCTTGAAAGAAAAAATTCAAGCAATGTAAAGTACTGTTAGAGACCAGGACCGGAGAAGCAGATTCAACTAACTGGTATTTTTGGCATTTATGTATCAAATACTAGTTTCATTTTTATGTTAATAAAATTGTTGTTTCATTTTATTCATGTTTTGGCATTTCTGTTGATATGGATAATTTGTCTCAAATTGTTATGTATCTCTGCTTTTATGAATTACACTCTGATTTCTGAGTAACCATTACTTAGCAATCTGTCTTATAAAACTGATTTATTAAATAATAATATGTTGTGAATTTCTTCCACATATTATTGTTTAATTATTGCCTTGATTGATTTGTCAATCAATATCATTTTCGTGCATTTCTTCTAGAGTGTTGTTGATTTATTATTTCAGTCAAATGGTCTCAATAGAATGTGTTTTGGTATTCACAAATGTGAGCTAATTGAATTTCTTCGTTGGTTTGACATTAATTAAAAGCAAGACATATTTTAAACCTCATTATTAAATTATCTTTCTCTTAGTTGGGTTAGATTTTCATTTACCTAATTGAGATAGGATTTAGATTAGTTTCTTTTGCTTGCATTATAGAATAAGTTTGCATTTAGAATAATTTCTACATTCTTTTAAGACCTCTTCTCAAAGAGGCAAAATCTTAGTTGTGGTTTGGCTGAACCCAAATCATCTTAAGGGTCATTCTCTTGCCTGATCAGCAAGAAGAATCGATCTAATATCCTTGTCTATTGGTAGTTAAAGATATATCATAAACCAATATCAATAGGGAAAAGGTAACTAGATCTAGTTAAACCAGTCGGAGTCACTATCATAAACAGAAAATGAGCTATATTAAGATCCGGACCGGGTGGTTATCCTCCAATGTTGTAGCAACGATTTTCGAGGCTTCAACAGGCTCTTGCATTATTTCCTTGGTTTGGAAATTTGGCAAAGAGATAGGGAATTGTTTGTCTCTCAAACAACGTAAACTTTGTAACGGGAACTATAAACTCAAAACGAGAACTTTAGCCAAAAAACTTAAAAAAGCGTGAAAAACAACCTAAAAACAAAAAATGTTGATGTTGGAATATTGGAATGCTGGAAAACCTTAAAATTTTGACAATTTTTCAACCATGACATTATGGAAAAATTTTCGACTAAAAAAACTTTCAAAATGAATACATGAATGAAAGAGTCAATATTTCAGGAGTAACTTATTTTTTAAATGTTTAAAATATGATGAATTTAAAATCTTAGTCTAAAACAACTTGACACATTGCAACAAAAATTTAAAAGACAACCATCAATTTGACACAATGTAGGTAAACTCGACTGATTGAAATGAAAACTTAAATATCAACCATGGAATTGACACATTTTACAGGCAGACTCAATCTTTTACAACGAAAACTTTAAAATCAACAATCAAATTGACACATAATGAGATTGGCTTGCTAGTTGAGGATCGACATAGACCCTATATGAAAAAACAAAATAAAACAAAATAATAAATAAATATATAAAAATGAAAAATATAAAAGAAAACAAAAATTAAAACATTGAAAAAATAAAAGAAACACGAAAAGTTTAAAAAATAATAATAAGTAAATAAATTTCAAGGGGCCTTGGATAAACAGTGATTGGGTTAGTTGTCAAAGCACTTCTTGATGTGAAGTCATCAGTTCAATTCCTTGCACCTAATCAGGGTGATGTATTTGAACATGATGATGAAGATGTATTCTTACTCAAGTTACAAAAAAAGTAAATAAAAATATATATTAGAACCTAAAAAAAAATAAAAATAAAAACATGACAAATATATATATATATATATATATATATATATATATATAGAAAGAGAGAGAGAGAAATTTAAAAATAATAAGAAGTAGATAATAATATATATTAGAACATAAAATATATAAAAAAACATGGCCAAAAATAAAGTAAAATATGAAAGCATGAAAAAAATACATATATATATATATATATATATATATATATATATATATGAAAACGACAAAAAAAACAAATCAAACATAAAAAAATACCAAAAAATAAAATTTAATAAAATCAAATATAAAAAATGTAAAAAAAAATAATATAAAATAATATATAAAAAGACAAAAAAAAAAATTAAAGATGTAAAAAAATGAAATTAACTTATAAAAAAAACTAAACTAAATTCTTAAAAAAAACTATAATAAATAAATAAAAATGCAAAAAAATATTTCAAAACAACCATAATTAAAAAAATAATAATAAAAATATGTAAAAAAAATACAAAATTATATATAAAAAGAAAAAAAACATAAAAAACTAAAAACAAATAAAATTTACTTAAAAAAAGAAGAAGAGTAAATTAAAAAGCTAAAAAAAACTATAAAATATAAATAAAAAATGCAAAAAGACATTTTAAAAGAAAGCATAATTAAAAGAAAAAAAAAAGATAAAAAAAATAAACATTTTTAAATAATTTTAAAAAAACCATAAATGTTTTTAAAAAAACATTAAAATCAAATAAAAAACATAAAAAATATTATAATAAAATTAAAAACCGTAAAAAAAAATTAAAAAAATAAGCATAGTCGAAAAAAATTAAAAATAGTTGAAAAAAATTAAAAACAAAAAATTAATATAACCTAATTAAAAAATAAAATTAAAAAACCATTATGAAAATTAAAATAAAAAAATTTATCCCGCTCAAGCGAGCGACCGAGTTGGCAAACTGATTCTCATAATCGACCTGCCAGCCCAGGGCCGCTCGGTCGTTGGGTTGGGCAGTCGTGGGAGACGCACACACATCTCTCACGACCGCCCAACACGATGGGCTAGTGGTCGTAGGAGCTGCGTGGGTCGGCCAACCGGCCATGGCCGCTCGACCATCGGGCTGGGCAGCTGAGTAGCAATGGCGATTCTGATAATCAGCCTTGCCACTCGGCCGTTGGACTAGGCAGGGTAATTTTTTATTTTTTATCTTTTTAAAGTTAATTTTAAAAATAGTTTTAAATTTTATTTTTATTAGGTTATATCAATTTTTTTTTTTTTTTTTTTTTTAAATTTTTGTTTTGGTTTTTTTTGTTTTTTTAAAACTGTTTTTATTTATTTTTTAAAACTGTTTAGTTTTTTCAATTTAAACAAAAATAAATAAATAAATAAATAAATAAATAAATATATATATATATATATATATATATATATATATATATATATATATATATTTTTTTTTTTTTTTTTTGTTGTTGTTGTTATATATATATATATATATATATATATATATTTTTTTTTTTTTGTTTATATTTTTTATTTGATTTTAATGTTTTTTCCAAAAACATTTATATATATATATATTTTTATTAATTTTTATTTTTTTTAATTATTTAAAAATGGTTCAATTTTTTGTTTTTTTTTAATCTTCTAATTTTTATTTTTATTTTTAATTATGTTTGTTTTGAAATGTTTTTTTTCATTTCTATTTATTTTTTTATATAGTTTTTTTAACTTTTTAGTTTTGTTTTTTATTTTTTTAGGTTAATTTTATTTTTTTTTACATTTTTGTTTTTTGTCTTATTATATTTAATTTTATATTTGTTTTTTTACATATTTTTATTGTTATTATTTTTATTTTGCAAAAAAATACAAAATTTCAATATAAAAAGAACATCGCAAAAAAAACAAAAAAACACATGTTTGGAAAACCCTTAAAAATATATATCCTAGGATGAAAAACACTAGCAGACATAAGACAACTTGAAAATTAGTTAAATAATCAGCATTTAAAAAAAAATTGTTTATACTTTGGACATAAGAACATTTAAAGTGTCAAAAATGTCTTTAAAAAAATAAATGTTAATGTTTTTCAAAACATGTATGAAAATCTCAACATTTTAAAAAAATATCGACACTTAATACATTAGAAAATTTAAAGTGTAAAAAATAAACCCTTTAAAAAAAGAGGTCGTTGCTACATCAACACTTTTGATAATCAACATGAAAATTACTGACATTTAAAAAACAATTATACTTAATACAAAAGAAAATTTAAAGTGTCAAAAATTTAGCAATTTTCGAAATTAGATTACTTTTTTGCTACCTAAAAAAAGAAGGTACTCATTTCCGTTCCCGTTTCAAAGTTTACATTGTTCTCAGGGACAGTATGCCAACGAGATACTAAATAAGTTTCACATGGAGAGCAACAAACCCATGGAGACTCCTCTAGCAGGGAATTGGAGGAAGGAAGATGATACTTTAGGTGAAGTGGTAGAAGCTACCATTTATATGAAGCTTGTGGGTTCACTTATGTACTTGGTTAACACACGATCGAACATGTGTTATGCAGTTAACCAACTTAGTCAATCAATGGTTATGCCAACCATTCTCTATTGGAGGTCAACCAAACATGTGTTGAGATACTTTAGAGGCACTACTCAGTTTGGTCTTTGGTAAACACGAACAAAGGGAGTGAAGTTGCAAGGCTTTACAAATGCATATTGGGTAGGGATTTCATCCGACAAGAAGAGCACATCAGGGGGAATCTTCAATATTAGGCCAAGAGCAATTTCCTGGTACAACAGGAAGCAGAGATCAGTTGCACTCAGTTCAACAGAAGCATAGTACATGGTTTCTTGTCAAGCAACTTGTAAGGCTATCTAGATGAGGAAGATCCTTGTTGGGTTTTTTGGTCAACAGATGGATCCTACCATGATTTACTATGACAACCAGAGTTACAGTAAACTCTTGGTTAATCCAATTTTTCATGATAGGTCCAAGCATATTGACATCTGGTATCACCATCTCAGAGATTGTGTGCAAAGGAAAATTAGGTTGTTAGAGTACATTCCTATAGAGGAGCAGGATGCAATTACCTTGACGAAGGCACTATCAAGAGGAAAATTCGAGTTTCCATGGAGGCAGGATCGGGTTATCAAATAATTCATTTCTTGTTGAGAGGGAGTGTTGAAAATGGAAATAAGAAAATATCCTAGTTTAATTTTCCCTTGATTAAATTAGAATAAAATTGTAATTCCACATCACATGACATATTGTACGAGTTAACTAAGTTAGGATGACTTAGTTTTTTCAGTTAATTTGAGTTGAGGGTCAAACTAGAGGCATGTAGAGAATATCCTAAATTATAGGAGCCCTGGTTGAGTTTATTTTGAGTTGTAATTAATTAACTCAATTTATTTGAGTTAAAATCAGTTTAAATAGTTCAAACTGATGGAGGAACTAGTGAGAGGTCAAAGTGTGGAACTTGAACTTGAACCACATGTAGTGATAAATCAAATAAATGATAATTCACTCATATAAAACTCATGCATGTTAGTTCTGAGAAAGACCCAGTTGAGATTGGAGTTTAAGGGAAGTGTACTATTAGCTGTATAATCATCCAAATTGTACAGGTGGTGCATGTAGTCAGAGGAAGGCCGCTAATGGATTACACAATATTGATTGGGAATTTACCTAATTAATAGGGCCTAATTAACTAAGGAAACAATGCAAGGAAACAAAGACCGTGGATGGAAAAAATTTGGTTAAGTATTGAACCAATCTAGTCTAAGAATTAGTGAGACCGATAGAAATAATGTAGAGGTTTCTCAGCTTGGAGAAAAGTATTGTAAAATTCTCATATTTTCCGACTTATGAAATATACAAATAGTTGGGTTTTTAGCTAAGGCTTTCCCCAAGAAATATTTGTGTGTTTTGTGATTGCAATTATTTCTCTTTCATGTTTTGTGATTTCAATATCTAAATTGGTTTCCGCAATTGGTAGAGTAGATTCAAGTATACTTTTTTATCATATTAAAATTATTAGTTGAATCTACTTGGATTTTGTACTGAAAGAACCATAATAGAGTGTTGCTGCTTAGGTGCCTAAAAGTGCACGATTCAAAAAGAGTATTGCATGATCTCCACGATGAACCAACCGAGGGACACTTCGCAGGTAACACAACTGCACATAAAATTATGTATTTAGGTTTATATAGGCCCACGTTATTCAAATATGCACACATCTATGCATTCAAGTGTTCAGTCTGCCAAAAGTGTGATGTACGAAATAAGAAGTCAGCAGCCCCATTTCAGCCTATCATAGTGGAAGAACCATTTCAACAGTGGGGCTTAGATGTGCCCATTGGTGAAATATTTTTGCATTCGTCAAAGCAACACCACTACATCCTCACTACTACAAACTGATTTACGCGATGGACAGAAGCAGTTCCGCTGAAACAAGTGAATGATCAGGAAGTCATAAACTTCTTTAAGACAAATATCATTTCCAGGTTAGGAATTCCTACTTAACTTGTTTTCGGTAATGAAACATATTTTTTGTCATTAAAGTTATATGATTTTGCATTAGAAAATGGATGTGTATTGAAAAATTCAGATAATTACTATCCACAGGGAAATGGTCTTGCTGATTCTACAAATAAAAACCTTATCTGTATCATCAAGAAGACCGTATTCTCTTAACAAATGAACTGGCACTCCGCTTTGGTAAATTCCCTATGGGTTGATCAAGTCATGCCAAATGCCTCTTTGAACACCTCCCCTTACTTCCTTGTTTATGGAAAAGAAGCCATCCTTCCTCCTAACATCTACTTTCCTAATCTCTGATTTTCACAAGAATACCAAGGCAAGCCATGTTTATTAGTTCAACATAGGATGGGCACTCTTCATAAGCTACAGGAAGAAAAGCTGAAAGCAAAAGAAAAATCTCCCCTTCACTAGAATCCTATCAAGAGGTGGTTTTATAAGAATGATATAGGGAAGAATAACTTTAGCATGGGTGACTTAGTCTTGAAGAGGGACAAAGCCCATGAGGAAAAAAGAAAACACACCAAGTTTCAATCCCTGTGGATTGGACCATTCACTGTTCATCAAAAACTTGGCCAACATACTTGTCGTCTACAATCACTTGAAGGGAATATTGACTCTCTCCCTATCAATGGAAAGACTTAAAACATTATTTTCAATAATGATATGGGATTGTTTCCTACACTATGTACATAGTCTTTTCTTGTTTGTTTCATTATGTGTTCTATTTTTTCATTTAAATAAGTGTTATGTGTGAACATGTTATCCAACTTCTTTGTGTGTGGATGAATTGAAAAGAGTCTTGTGACACTTCAACATTTGGCTAATCTCCGGTCTGTCCTCTTTGTGTTAGTTTTATGTTTTGGTCGGTGAAGTTCCAACGGAAAATACGATTTGTCCATAAGGAGAGTTTTGATTCAAACCATGAACTTGTGTCTATTTAGGAAACCTCATGCGCACACTCGGTTCTTTGTGTTTTGGTGTTTTCATGTTTATCCAATCAGTAGAAGAGGAGAAGGGGAAAAATCTTAATGAGAAAACCTAAATTAGAGGTCTCTATATGATTCTTTAAAGGAACAACCTCTCCTTCTGTCAATAAGTCGGGATCCCTCTTTCTCTGATATGAAAATGGATTGTACTTGAATAAAGGGTGCAAGGTATCCATTTCCAATAATTTTAAATGTGAAAATAGCTTTGATACCAATCTGATCTGAAATGTGTGAACTAAATATTTCTTATACAAAGATAGACAGTAGGGGCTTTTATTGGTTATTTCACCTTTCAAAGAAAGGATGAAACCATAAGCTTCTGGCCCTCTTACTGGCTCTGCCTAAAGAAATATGAAGTAAACACTGAAACGATATGGAAATGAAAGTATTTGTTTTCTAATTGAAAAGTATTCATTAACCAATATTATGGGTGTACAAGCATATTAAGGTGTTCTGCAATGGAAGTAATGGGGTTTGGAATGGAACAAATATGCTTTGATCACTGTAGAAGTCTTTATGTGTTAAGAGGACTTATTTAAATTTATTGTTTAATGTATCAAACTCTGGAAATAAGTAGCAAGAATTCACAGCATAATAACAAGCATATGATAAAGCAGTTCACCCCTCTCTTGGACTACACCTGCTAGGTCCAAAAGCCCCCAAAATGGACTTTTCCCTTCTCTATTAATGCTCAAAAATAGTTTTACACCATGAAAACAGCCTCAAAAGGCTGAAATAGCTGCATAATCAGAATTAGAGTGCTGGAAATAGTAAAAATTGACTATTCATTCACCTCAAACAGATGAACATAGCCCAATACAGTTGATCTTTCCCTAAGCCCTAGTGGCTCCACAAGAAAATCCGCTGATAAAACCTCTGAAAGAGTGCCCTGATGGCTCTAAAACCCGTTCCAACAGCTTCAGAATGCTCCAATACCCCTAAAACAAAAAAAAAATTGTTCCAAAAGGACTTCCCTAGCCAAAGTTATGACCAAAACAGTATTTTCCCAATGTTAGGCAAAAATCCCACAAAAAGTGGGCCAACTTTAGTTAACTGCGGATCAACTTGGAGTTCCGCCTAAAATGGAGGAAGCGGTACTAACTTTGGGGGTGGCATAAACTGTTAGCAATAAATATAAAGTGACATGTGGCCGCACCTTCCGCATTAACTGTTGTTGTAACCACCGGATTAAAGCCGTGGTCCTGGGCCACGGTTATGTGTAGAGGGGGTTGGCCCCCTTTTGGCCCCAAATGAAACCATTGAAAACTTAAAATATGCGTAAAGAGCATACGTTAATAAGAACTAAACACATGGTGTATTAGTAAAATGTTGCACTGTTTGCCAAGAGGTCTCGGGTTCGATTCACAGGTTTGTCAAAAATTTTAAATGACCACTATTTCACCGACTAGGGTGCCATGTGGCGCCCTCTGGGCTTGCCACGTGGCAGCCTCTGATTGGTCCGCCATTACACAGTCAAATCCCCAGCCAATTGCAGAGGGACACTTGTCATAAAATGACTAGTCCACAGAGAATATTATTTTTTTAATATTTTCCAATTTCTAAAGTCAAACTGGCCTTTTTTTAACTAAAATTGAAGAACTTCAAAGTTGAATAACTTTCTCATACAGTGTCGGTTTTCAGTGTCGTTCATGGCTACAGGATTGTTTTTTCGAGCTCTTTACTGTCGTTCTAGTTTGAAACATTTCTAAGCAACTAATTTTTTGAGCATTTTTCCATTAAGGACTTGATCACCTGATCACACCTTCCAAATGGGAAGCTTTTGGTCCCCAAAAGCTTACTAAAATGAAGAAATGAACTGTAGTATAGAAAATGAGAGAATAAAAATCCTCTTCTCTTCAGCCCTTCAAACACTTTTCCCTTACAAAGCAAGTGAATTTGAACCACAAATGAAAAGAAATTGACATTTCCCTTCCTGAATGCGCTTGTCCACAATTGTCCACAACTGACCTTCTTGAACTCACAAAAAAATTTCTGGCGAGAAATTTACAGAGTGAAACTATACAATGTAGCCTTGATCAATGATCTAAGGTGGCTCAAAACAAAAAAGATATTACAGCAAAATACATGCATACATCCGAAATTTGCATATGTACAAAAGGAAAACCTAAATCAGAGGTCTCTATGTGATTAAGTGTCGATGCACAATATTATAAAAATAAAAAAAAATGTGAAAGAAGAGACAGGAGTCCTGCGGAGAGAGGTGAAGCAAATGACTCCATTGGGGTACTGACCAAGCTTGTCAGAAGAGGAGCAATGTTTTTGTTCTTGTATTTGTTGGGTATGTGTTATATTCTTTCCACGATTAGTCGCACTCACGGAGGGGTGATCGTGCCCCCTGTACGTTGTGATAGACGTAGTAGGGGGGCAGTAACCCCCTATTCGAGGTCTGCGGTAGCGCCCTGGGAAAAAAAAATTTGGACCCTATTTTTCGGTGGGCAGATCTACCCATGGTTTTTTGCATGGGTTTGCACATGGTTTTGGGCATGATGGTTTTTGGCCCCTATTATTATGTAGATCTGGTCAAGTGAACTACGGTTATGTTCTAATCCAGGGTTAATGGATTGTGGTTTATGAATGCTTCGACATGTATATAAGTGTTGTAACACTAAAAGGAATATAATGAAAAAAATCAAGCTGGTTGTCCCAATTTGGGATCCAGGGGAAAATCTTTGTGTATATCTATTTTATGTTTTATTCTCTCGCTATTGTTCATTTTCTGTTTTTAAGATTCGTTTGTAGATAATTTCTGTACAGGGTTAAAACCTACATTTGGTATTAGAGCTATTTCGGCTTCAAGGAGATGCCTTTATTGTTGAGGGGTTTTTTTCTTGGGCTTGTGGTAAACCCTGTTCAGTGGGACATCTGCGGGATCGATTCTTGCGGGGAAAGTAGATGGCAAGCAATGGAAAGATAGAGATCGAGAAATGTAATGGTTAGAGAAATGTAATGGAAGCTCAAAATGGAGGATATACTGGTGGATAAAGATTAGTGGATCACAGTAGATCCGGGTACTAAACCAACGACAATGTCAGATGAAGATTGGAAGAAGTTGGATCGGAAGGCAAAGAGCACAATACGGTTGTGTGTCTCAGATTCAGTATTGTTGAATGTATCTGGGGAAGCTACGACGAAGACTTTGTGGGACAAGTAGGATGGAAATTCAGTGAAAAAGCATCTAAACGCCTTCAATACTGTGGTAAGTCAGCTGTTATTTGTTGATATTAAAATCTCAAATGAAGATAAGTGCATCAATTTGTTCTGTTCTATACCAGATTCGTGGGACAGTCTGGTTATTGAAATAGGAAGCAATACAACTACCTTGAATTTTGATGACATTTTCTCAGCCTTGCTGTCGAAGGAAATGAGACAAACAAATATGGAGGGCCAGAATGGAGATGCCTTATCTATATGAGGAAGGTCCCAAAACATAAACAAGAATAAGGTTTTGAGTGGGAGATATAAATCTAGAGGGAGATCTAAATATCCAGGAAAGTTTGTAAAGGTGTGTTGGAAATGCAGAAAGGAAGGGAACTACAAAAAGGACTGCGGATCTAAAGCTCCTAAGAAAGGAAAGGGATCTGATGGTGCTTCTTCTGCAGAGGAAAAAACCACCTCAGGTGAAGGTGGGAATGTGTACTTGCCTTCTTCTTCAAATACACATGTAGATCATGAGGCATGGTTAATTGACTCAAGTGCATCCTTTCACTTCACTCCCCATAGGGAGTGGTTCTGCGAGTATGAGAAGTATGATGGTGGTGATGTCTTCTTAGGGGATTATAGGAAGGCCAAATCGTCGGACGTGGAAAATTCAAGCTGAAGCTGCAAGGTGGAAGGATTAGAACACTTCCTGGTGTTCTGCATATTCCTTCATTGGCAAGAAATCTGATTTCTGTAAGAAAGATGGATGATGAAGGTGTAAAAACAATGTTCGAGAAAGATACCTGCAAGACGGTTCGAGGATCACTGGTATTAATGCGGGGAGTTTGGATTGGAACCCTGTACAAGCTTCAGGGTAGCACTGTTATTAATGGGTGCAACGGTTATGTGGTTCCTGAAAGTGGAGCAGACAGCCTAGCAGTCTCTGGAGAAAAGACCATGCTATGGCATCAAAGGCTTGGACATATTGCAGAGAAGGGCCTTTAGATACTGCATGGAAATCGTATGGTAGAAGGTATGTCTAATTTCTCTTTGGATTTCTATTTCTGTGAACACTGTGTATATGGGAAGTAGAATCGGGTGAGTTTTCCTTCTGGTGCTAAGAGGGCGAACAAGATATTAGAGCTTGTGCAAAATGATGTGTTTGGACCTGTGTCAGGTCCATCATTGGGAAAAAATGTGTATTATGTCTCATTCATAGATGACTTCTCAAGGAATACATGGATATATTTCTTGAGGAAGAAATCTGAATTCTTTAACAGATTTAAAGAATTTAAGGCTCTAGTGGAAAACCAGACATAGAAGAAGATAAAGGTGCTGAGGACAAATAATGGTGGAGAGTTTTGAAAGAAGGAATTTGAAGAATTATGTAAGAAGTGTGGTATAGCACGACAGAAGACTAATCCATACACACCTATGGAGCCAAAAAGCTGTAGGCTTGTTGACTTATTTGTAAAATACACAAGAGGTATTCATAATAATAATTTATTATATATAAAAATGTATATGTGATGATAAATGTTACAATGAGGCCCTGCTTATATACCTAGGCAGGTGGCCTTTCATGAATGGGCATGTCTTTTAGACATGCCCTTTCACTAACTTAATGACTACTTACACAATCCTTATTTGACTATTAATAATTATATTTATTAGATTTATACTGTTTGTTATGAATTATATTCATAACATTGCCCCTTCCTTCAAAAGCTTTGTCCTCAAAGCTAATATTGCGACAATTTCTTCATTTTGCATTTTCATCTCGTCATGTGTTACTAGTAACTCTCGGTATATGTAACTTGTGTTTGAACCCATGGTTTTTATTTTTTATTTGCCTAAATACAATATCTATATATATATATATATATATATATAGAATTAATTGCGACTATATAATTTATGAATTAATTGTGATTATGTAACCTTATTATATAATTGTGATTATAATTATATACATATACATATACATATACATATACATATACACATACATACATACATACATACATACATACATACATACATACATACATACATACATACATACATACATACATATATATATATATATATATATATATATATATATATATATATATATCCACCATATATTAATTCGTCCACGATAACGTTACAACATATCCGATTTCGTATTACCCGTATCAACTGAGTTATAAAATAAGTCACCGCAAAACGTTACACTGTATACCTCACGTTTAATGAAATGACATAGCTGTTCAAATACGCTTTTTTTTAAAGTCGTAATGGTTCGTGACCGTCACAACGTTGACTAGCCAGATGGAAATAGCAAGCGAGGACGTGGTTGTATACGCTAGAATGGACAACGTCTGTGTGATGTGTAACAGCTAAATGAACACAACGGAGTTGCAGTGGAAATTTTCAGGGTTTATGGACAACGTTGACATTGGGGTTTGCGGACAACATTGAAGTTTGTGGGCATTGTAGTTGGATGAATAACCGTGTTCCTCCATAAACACTATAGCATCCTTGTTATGTGTTGACGCCTGTAAGGAAAAAAAGTGGACATCAAAGACAACATCGATGACCTACGAGACAAGGCTGCAAACTATAGCAATGGTGAACTCATCAGTTACATTTCCAGACAGCCCAATGCGTTTTGGGCCACTAGCGGAAACCGGGGGTTGCCAACTCTGCGAGACATGGCTGACAGCTCCAAGAAATTCAACCCCGTTCAAGAATCTCTTCCGCAGGGAGGCCCCAAGGTCTGACCGCTGGTATTTCGCTGAGACAGAGGGATTCGCCCGGTACTCAAAGAGTGGCGCTACTCTCACTTGGTTTGCAACCTTTGCTCCCATCATCATGCACGTATTTTCCACGATCATGACTGGAACAATTTTTCCCTCTGACAATTTCCAACGTACGGTCTGTGGCTCACAACGAGGAATGTTTCTGGTGGCTTATAACTCCCGTAGAATGCGATATAATTGTTGTAGATCTTTCCAAGCCTAGTAATTCTTCCGTGATTTCTCAGCATTACGCTCTAAAAAATCCGATTCTCTTTCTAAAATCATGAGAGGTTCCTTAGATTTTGCACTGACACTGATGATCAAGCTTATCAACCAATGCCTATAAGACCAAGCTTTCTCACTCTTTGGAGCATAGGAAAGAAAAAGTACTGACAACTGAAGCTCTGCCCCATAAACTTCCTTGATTCCTTTTTGTGATATAACCTATTTCTTGGAATTCCAAGCACTAGCGTAGTCCCAGCTTAATATCACAACAACTTTGCTGTGCTTCAAAAGTGAAACTTCTACAAATTGTAAATCCATTTTACGTCCATGTTCTCTGAGAGTTTATGAGGAACTTCCTGATTCACATAAATATGGAAAACAATCTTCATTTTGTGATAAGTCACCAAGGATTCCATACTGCCTGTACGAAAATAGGTAAGCATATTTTGCAGCCTTAAAAAGAGGACACAAAGCTGGGATGAAAATAGCAAGCTTATGATCTCTGCACCATAAAACATATATATCATAGGATGGCCCTCTGTTGCTCTATGTATTCCCCTCATCAACAAGTAGGAGATTTGACTTTACACCAACACTTTCAAAGGGTAAACCTTCATATGTTATAACCAAATTCCTCTCTCCAATAATAAATGTCTGTACATCTTCAACAAGAAATTCAGTTGTATCTTGGCCTTCTAAAACATGGAATGATGCTAGTTGATAAGGATGCACAAAGCCCACTTCATCGATGAGAGGATATTGGTCTTGAATGACCTCCAATTGAGCTAGTAAACGGATGCCATCTTCATCACCATAATCATCCTTCAAGGCCATCACTATTACTTCAACTACTTCAACAAATTCCTGGCTAGCAGGTTCATCTTTATCTTTAAGATAATCTTCATCATAATCTAAAATTTTCATAACTTGATCTTCTGCAGAATGTAGTGATTCTTCATGATTATCTTTTGAATTTTCTGAATCGAATGAATTGTTCTGTTGACTATGTCCAATATTCGGGAATATTGGTTCTTGTGTCAGATTTATCTTGTCCCAAATGGTGTTTATCTTCTGCATTACTTTGTTATGATTGTCTATGGACTTGTATGGTTTTTCCAAATTTGTCTTTCTATTCGATTTTTCATGTCTTGAAGTTTTTTGATGTCGTCAAAATGTCCTGTAAACTTATCCTCAATATCGATTAATCTCTTAGTGAATTTATCGGAATTATTGATCTTACTCTTAAGATCGATCAAATTTTTGTTCAAATTGACCATCGACATTGATGAAGACATTGGGCGGCAGCGATTTCGAGGCACCACATGTAATAGCTGAAGGAAACCAGAAACAGTGGCGTAGGTGCTTTCTTCTAGGCGAGGAGATCGCCGCTCTGATACCAAATGGAGCAACAAAGTTGTAGGCTTGTTGACTTAATTGTAAAATACACAAGAGGTATTCGTAATAATAATTTATTATATATAAAAATGTATATGTGATGACAAATGTTACAATGAGGCCTTGCTCATATACCTAGGCAGGTGGCCTTTCATGAATGGGCATGTCTTTTAGACATGCCCTTTCACTAACTTAATGACTACTTACATAATCCTTATTTGACTATTAATAATTAGATTTATTAGTATTTATACTACTTAGTAAAAATAGAGTTGCAAAAAGAATGAATAGGAAGCTGATGGAAAAGGCAAGAATAATGCTCAGTGGTACTAAGTTAGGACAAGAATTCTGGGCAGAAGGAGTGGAGACTCCATTTTACCTGGTTAATAGATTTCCTTCATCGGCATTGGAGGATAAGACTCCACATGAGGTATGGACTGGTAAGAAACCCTCTCTTTCACATCTGAGGGTATTTGGATGTGATGCATATGTACATGTTCCAAAGGAGAAAAGGATCAAGTTGGATAATAAATCTGAAGGTGCATCTTTATTGGGTACAAGGATGGCTTAAAAGGTTATAGGCTTTGGAACCCAGAAACAAGGAAGGTTGTGTACAACCGAGATGTGGTGTTTAGAGAGGTGAAAGATGTTGTTAAAAATGAAGTCCTACCAAAGGAACCTGAGAAGATAGAGTTTGAGCTAAAGGAGGATGAATCATACTCTACAACATAAGAATATTCAAAAGAGGAAGAGCTACAAACTCTAGCTATGAGAAGATCAATTCGGGAAAGAAGGCAACCAGAAAGGTATAGTCCATATGCTTTCTGTTCAAATTTTACTTTAACTATAACTGATGATGATACTACAACTATCAGGGAGGCATTAGATTCAGAGGATGGAAAACTCTGGAAGGAGGCCATGGTTGATGAAATGACATCCTTGCAAAAAAATGAGGCATGGGATCTAGTGGAGATGCTGGCTGGAAGGAAGCCCATCGGGAGAAAATGGCTGTTTAAGAAGAAGATGAATGTAGAAGGCAAGGTGGATAAATACAAAGCTCAATTGGTAGCAAAAGGTTATTCCCAGGCACTGGGAATTGATTTCGGTGATATTTTTTCTCCTGTTTCCAAGGTTACTTCTATTAGATTACTTTTATCTATTGCTGTTGCCTTTGATTTTGAGGTAGAACAGATGGATGTGAAGACAAAATTTCTTCACGGGGATCTGGAAGAGGAGATCTACATGAAGCAACCTTAAGGCTTTATGGTGAAGGGTAAGAAAGAACTGGTATGCAAGTTAAAAAAGTCTATGTATGGGTTAAAACAATCACCAAGAATGTGGTATTAGAAATTTAATACCTATATACGGGGACTTGGCTTCACTAGAAGGAAAGAGGATCACTGTGTTTATTTTAAATTAATTG
This sequence comes from Pinus albicaulis, assembly GCA_034641835.2. Lineage (NCBI taxonomy): Eukaryota > Viridiplantae > Streptophyta > Pinopsida > Pinales > Pinaceae > Pinus > Pinus albicaulis. The sequence continues at coordinate 735,038,223 of CM076579.1, forward strand.
GTGACCGTGTTATTTATTTGTTCTTGTATGTGGATGATATGTTGTTGATTGGAAATGAAAAATAAATTATCCAAGATTTGAAGACCCAATTGTTCTCCAAATTTGACGTGAAGGATCTTGGTGTTTCAAACTATATTTTGGGCATGGAAATTAAGAGAGATCAAGAAAAGAGGAAGCTCTGGCTAAACTAGAGGAAATATGTCAAGACAATATTGCAGAGGTTCAATATCCAGGATAGTAAACCGGTGAAGGTTCCTATTCATGTAGGTGTAAAGCTATCTGCTGAACAATGTCCCAAGACACAATAAGAAGAGGAGGATATGTCCTGTGTTCCATATGCAAGTGCATTGGGTAGCTTGATGTATGCAATGGTTCGTACTAGACCAGAAATTGCACATGTAGTGTGAGTATTGAGAAATTTTATGTCAAAACTGGGGAAGGAGAATTGGACAGTAGTGAAGCGGGTTATCAGATATTTGTGTGGCACTAGTGATTATGGTTTTTGATACCAGGGAAGACCAGGATTGGACAAAGTTTTGGACATTCGTGGTTTTGTTGATGCAGACTGGGTTGGAGATCTGGACCAAAGAAGATCTACAAGTGGCTATGTGTTTAGCCTATTTGGAGGTGCAATCAGTTGGACGAGTAAAAGATAGTTTGTAGTGGCTCTTTCAACTGCAGAGATAGAATACGTGGCAGCCACTCATGCAAGCAAGGAACTAGTTTGGTTGTAGAGTTTATGTTCAAGTATGGGGTTGGTGCAACGAGCTATAAGGATAGAATATGATAGCCAAAGTGAAATTTTCTTGGCTAAGAACCTTGCATATCATTCAAAGACAAAGCACATTGATGCTCAATATCACTTTGTGAGAGATATGGTTGAGGATAAAAGGGTGATGCTGGTAAAGGTGGACACTTTGAAGAATGTTGCAAATACATTGATGAAGTCTATGAGCACTTAGAAGTTCTCTTGGTGTAGAGAAACAATGGGTGTTGTAGAGCTGGACTAATGACTAAGCTCTCATGTGGTCCCTTGTGGAAAGAAAACAACAAGTGCGAGAATGTTGGGTATGTGTTATATTCTTTCCATGATTAGTTGCACGTGCGGGGTGGTCACAGGGGGGGTGAAAACACCCTTGTTCAGGGTCCGGGGCAGCGCCCCGGGAAAAAAAATTTTGGACCCTATTTTTTGGTGGGCGGACCCACCCATGGTTTTTTGCATGGACCTGCACATGGTTTTGGGGCATGATGGTTTTCAGCCCCTGGTATTTTGTAGATTCGATTAAGGGAACTACGGTTATGTTCTAATCTAGGGTTAATGGATTGAAGTTTATGAATGCTTCGGCATGTATATATGTGTTGTAACACTAAAAGGAATATAATGAAAAAAATCAAGCTGGTAGTCCCGATTTTATATCCAGGGAAAAAAATCTGTGTATATATGTTTTATGTTTTATTCTCTCGCTATTGTTTATTTTCTGTTTTTAAGATTCATTTGCAGATAATTTTTGTATAGGGCTAAAACCTACAGTATTTAGTCCGCTGAGGTATTGTCCAAGCCTGTTGGTAGCTGAGCAACACTAGAGATGAAAAATCATAATATGAGAATCTTAAGCTCACGAACTCACTACCATTCCCAACTCAAAACATTGAGATGTTGATGAATCTTATATTGTGTTTAACTAAGAAAGTATAAAGAGGACCATGTTTATTCACAAGGAAAGTGGGAATACCAAAGCAATCTAAATAATGAATCAATAATCCCAGGAGATCCAAGACCCCGCACTAAAGAGTTAACCAAGGTAGAGAAGCTGAAATTCTACTAGTGTGTCGCCAAGTGTTCTCACTGCTACAACACCCTCCAAATTTTTTTCCTATGCTCAATTTAGGAGCCTTCGCCTTATACATTTTCATCGCAAACATTGAAACTCATTCCATGTGCTTTCTTGAGGTGTTTTCGGTCCCTTTTGCAAGATAGGAAAAATGTCTCCTTTTCACATGTTAGCTATCACACAATATGTATAAGATTGTTATGGTGGTTTCAAGGGTCTATATTTGTGTAAATTAGTTAATCTAACCATGTAAAAATATGTCACACTCATTTCCAAATTTTTAAGTAGTGTCGCACAAGTGTCGTCACAATCATCGCGAAGTGTACTTGAGTGTCACACTTGATGTAAATTGTTGTAAAGTTGTTGCACCAAGGAAAATGAAATTTTCATGTGTTGTGTATGATCTATGTTGTTGTGTCGTCAAGTATTATAAGTGTGTGATCACAATCAAAGTCTTATCATTGTTCACTTTAGCCTCACTGATCCCACATAGCCAGTTTCTAAAAATATTCCTGACCAAGAAACCTAGCTTCAGTCGGCCTCCCTGAACTGTGCATTATGTAGTCTCAGTCCTCTAGCTGTGACCTTACCTCTTGACACTGCACAATCAATAGTTCCTGCCTCCCAGGACTACTGCACTGCATAGTTCTAGTGCTCAAGCCCCGACCTTGGCTCCCAGAATTGCACAATCCATATTACCAACCTTGCCTCAACTGCACATTGCGTAATATATAGCCTCAAGCTCATCCCTTGAGCCCAAGAACTACATAATTGCGTAATGTCACAACCTTCTCTACCTCCAATAATTGCGCAATGTGCTGATCCAGTGCCCATCTTATTATCCTGTCACACCGACCTCCATAATTGTGCAGTATTCACCCTCAATCTTGCCTGAACTGCACATTGTGTAGTCTCAAGGATCAAGGTTCAACCCTAACTACTTGAACTGTACAATTTCGTAGTCAGTGAGCCCCTATTCCAGTTTTTCACCCGGTTCCAACTCAATTGATGGATTAAGATGCATTATCTTAGACTAGGGGTTTTCGGATTGATGTTGTCTCATCATGAGTGAATTGCAGATGCATATATCTTATCATGCCATGAAAAGACGATGGAGAAGGATATTAATAAGGGAAAAATGTTAAAACACATATTTGTAGCTGATTATGCAACCTCATCAACTGAGAGAAAGCAAAAGGAAACCGATTTGCTACCACAACACAAGACTTGAAATCATTGAAGACTCCCTACCATTAAGTCATGCAGAGGTGAATATAAGAGCACTCTCAAGAAAACACATGACAAGCAACAATAAGAGTGGCTTGAAATTTCCACATAATCAAGAAGTCCATGTCAGAAGTGTCATGTCATGTCGTGTCATGAATTGTCACATGCCACACCATTATGGTGGATTATGTAATTGATTTTTCAAAATGTATTGTAAAGTGAAAGTCCAAAGGATAGGTACAAAATATGAAGAGTCATGTAAAGTTGAAAAGTCATAGGGAGTCAAATAGTCATGAGGGAAGATGAAGAGTCACAAGGAAGGTAAAGCATCACCTCCTCATTGTATATATACACCCTCATTGTATGAGAAAATGAATTTTTCACCTTGGCTCCTCCAGCAAAGAATTAGAGAGACAAACTAGTACTTTTGAGGAGCAAGGAGTGGCTCCAACACTCCACTATTGGAGCCAGTGGTGTTCACTATATACATGTGTCTTGGAACTTTTGCTTAATAACAAAAGCCTCCAAGTTTAGAACGTTATTCATACATGGATTATGAATGTTTGTAAGACTATTTTGTGTATATTTGTATCTCATGTTAGCGTTCATCTGTGCTAAAGTAGTTGAACTATTTTGGTTATTTTAGTACTTACCTTATTGAGAATGTTATGTAATGGTTGTTATTGTTGTCCCATCCTTGTGGACTATTCCGCAGGATATTAGAGAGATTCTTTTCATTGATTGGTTGCAATGATCATCACACCTTTAGTGGACTATTCCGTTGGATTTTAGGTGGATCCTTCTTGTTTGCGTGTGTCTCTACTTGGATGGTACTACTGCCTCTCTCTTAGAGACTCACTTTACTCTTTCCCTTCGCAGTAGAAGAACTTTGACACTCGTACAACCAAACACTCATTAGGCACATCTTCTTGTTGTTCGAAAACACACACACCTCTCTTGTGCCGACAATTAAAGCCATATTCCAGAAGGGGCTCCTATCCCAAATGGTGTGAGGTTTAATTGGGACCACATATCGGGGAGACCCCTTGAATGTTGGTGGGTCCAACGCCGTCAACGTATTCCTTTTTATAATTTTCTTGATACCTTTCGTTATAATATTTTATTTTATTTTATTATTTTATTTTATTTATTTATTATTATTATTATTATTATTATTTTTCCGTAGAAAATCATAATTTTCATTATAGTAAAAGTGAAAATTACATATTGCAGATGCCCAAAAACATTTAAAAAAAAGATTGATTTGTAACAACCTTTCAAACATCAAAACTCACTTTCTTTGTAATATTAATATATATATATAATTTAAATTGAATCAAACATTTTTTTTTCATTAAAAAAACATCTAACACTTTTTAAAAAATATCTTTCTCATACTTTTATATTTAAATTGAGCATATATTAACTTCTTACTATTATTTTCATTACAACCTCTCCCTTATATTCACTTAAAAACACTAATCAATCCAATTAAATTAAACTAAATTTTAATAATTAAAATTATTATTTTCAAATTTAACTTCGAATTATGCTAATAACATATATATATTTATTTTATAAACTATTAAAAAAAAATTTCACCCATGTATATTTAATTTACCTTTATTAATATCACCCATCTAAAAAATCATATTAAAATTTTCTTTTATAAATTAAAAATATATGTACTTCTCTTATCTTCTATCAATTAAAAAAAATATAATAAATTAATTATAAGTTAAAAATGCATATAATAAAATAATTTTAAGTGAGGATTTTCAGTGTCCCTTTCATGTCAATCTCACATTTAAGGCAATCCCTAAGTAATTAGTTAAGATTCCGGTTAGGCAATTCCTACCTCTATTTTCTTTTTCAATATTTTTGGGGTGGAAGTTTCCTTAAGCAAATAAAAGACTTTGGTTAGGTTGAATGCCTTCACATTAAGTGGTGAGGCAAACATAAAAAACTCTAGGTAGGTTGAATGTTTCCACATTAAGTGAGTAGGCAGATATCAAATATTATATTAAATGTTTCCATATTAAGTGGATAAATGTTTCCATATTGAGTTATCAGCCAAACATCACTTAAACATGTTAGAATATCGATTTCTTATTATTAAATATTAAAATTTATTATAATTTTTAATTCGTAGATATTTAAGCAAAGTAAAAGTGTGTTTCTTATAAATTATAGTTAAGACTTTTCAAAGAAGATAATTTTCGTGGGCTGGAAATGATGATAATAAATTATAACACATTTTTATATAGTAATAAATTATAAATAATTTCATTACACATTATTGACATAATTATAATACATAAATTGTATAGACTTTAAAATAATAATAATAAAAAATAAATCCTTTATAATAAAATTTATATATACAAGTATCAAGAAATCACATAAATTCTCCTTGTATCTATTTATTTAAACATTAATTTGTTAACACGCTAATCTCATACACATGATGATATTATAAAATACAAATAGTATATCTTATTAGCTTCGTTCAACTCGCAATGGATGGAATAAAGTTCATTATAAACTAAAATTTAGGATACAAGAGTGCTTCAGTTCGAAATGGGACTATCTTTGCTTCACAAACATTTGGTGAATCAAAATTGATGTAAACATCAAATATTTAGTTTTTTTTAATTGGAAGATGATATAAATAATTGTTTTGTATTATTTATTATTTTTTAATATTTATATATATGAATTTTATTTTATTTATATAAATATATATATTATATATATTATTATTTTTAAATTTAAATGAATAGATTGATGTTCTTATTATTATTATTATTTTAACTAAAACAGGTATGGATTTTATTAGTAGAGAACTCCGAATGGCCGTAGCCTTAATCTTTCAGTGCAATTCTTTTACATTTTCTGTTTCCAGCAATTTTCTATTTTCATGGTATACAGATTGTTTCTGGATCTCTTCCATTTGCGCTAAGGTCTCCTTGGGCCAAGAGGTAGCCTTTGTTGGCATAGAAGTCTGCCTCTTTGTTTGATTCTCTGAGAATGTGATAACATTTGAAGGAAGTGAAGTCTTGGAGAAGGTATCTCAGCCTTTGCAAATTCTTATTTAAACCAGCTTCATTGAATTGGCCTTGTGTATGTATTATTTTGATAAGGATTCTGAGTCTTCGAATGCTTGCAGCTGTCGATGTCCTCTTTCTTTGGTTATTTGGCATACTTTTATCAAGCTAAGGAATTCTGCTTGATTGTTAGTTCGCTGTCCTAGACCCCAACTGAAGGTTTCTTTGATGCCTCCATCAGAAGAGTAATATATGAGTCCTCCAGCTCTTGTTGTCCCAGGGTTGCCTTTAGAGGCACTGTCAAAAAATGCTGTTGTTATTCCTTGCTTCCTCCACCAATTTTGAAAAGCTTCATCCTTTTCTCTTAGCCTCCACTCAGGATTTCTGAGGGGTTTTTCTGTGTTGTGTATCCGTTGGATGAATGCTTGAGTGCCAAGCCAATTATTTTCCTCTTGCTGCATCGAATTGTCCTCTTTGATTTTCTGAGAATTCAAAATTTCTAGAAGGAGTCCTTTTGCTTTCGCTGCTACCATGTTGGGGGTCCAAGTTACATGGTTAAATATCTGCTCATTTCTAGCTAGCCATAACTTCCAACACACTAGCTTGGGGAGAGTGATCAAGATTCTAGCCCATGATGAGTTTAGGGAGAGAAACGGGTAGCGCTCTTTCCATGAGAGGAATAAGTCCACAACTGAAGTTTTAGTGGGGATTACAACCTTTAATTCTTGAAGAGTGTGGGTCCAAACTCTGTTTGCATATGGACATTCAACAAATAAATGATCCATGGTTTCCATGGCTTCTTTACAAAGTGTGCACCTATGCGGACCTGCAATGTTTCTTTTCATAAGGTTTTCACCGGTCAGGATCTTTCTATGCATTAGTGTCCAGAAAAAGAAATTTACCTTGGGCAGTGCCATTGGATCCCATACCTCTTTCCAAAACTTTGCTGGATGAATTCGGTCTCTGTGTGTTTGCATCAATTCATAGCCTTTGACTGAGGTGTATGCTCTTGTAGGTTCCCATCCCCATTTATCCTTTTCTGATTTATGCACCGGGGCAACCTCACGAATTTCCTGTTTGAGCATTTCTGTTTGTTGCATTAGGTGAGCTGGGATATCTCTGAAATCCCAATCAATCTAGAGCCTAGACTCGTTCCACTTTGAGATATCGTAGAGCGTATTGTCCCCTCTGTTTTCTAAAAACTCACATATCTCATGCAGGCTGTCTTGTGTGGCTAATGGCGAGTGGCCCATTATACTATTAGTTAGCAGCTTGACGCGTTTCCCATTCCCTGGGATACGATATAAACTCCAGGTGAAAAAAAGCCGCCCTTTAATACATAACTGCCATAACAAGGAGCTCTTTTTGCTGTTTGCATTCTGCAAGTTTCTTAGATTTTCATTTGGTAGGTATTTATGCCTCAGAGCTGTGCTGATGGGATGATTGGGGTCACTGTGAAGTTTCCAGAGTATTTTACATCCCAGAGATACGTTGGTAGAGTCTGGATCTCGAATTTAAAGGCCTCCTTCCTTCAAAGTTCGCTTTGCTATCTCCCATTTCTCCAGATGAAATTTTCCCTGGTTTCCTTTGCCTCCTTGCCATAGAAAATCCCTCATGATTTGATTGATGTTACTTATTTTTAATTGTAAATAAAAATAAATATATTTATATTATAAAAATGTTGTAGGTAAATAAATGTAACATAATTAGAAAACAAATTTTTTTGAGTATTTTTGTTATTTGACTTTGTTATATATATAAATAAATAAATAAATAAATAAATAATTGTTTTTAGATTTATCTAGGAAAAAAAAACATTTAATGAAAAATAAATATTAATAATAATGATGCATTATTGGCGTACGTCTAATTAACAATGTGATTTATCTTGTTTTCAATTAGTTATTAAATTTTGATTGACAGCTCAATCTCCACATTAATTAACTACTATTGAAGTAACTCATTCTCTTTGATGTCCAAAGAACCAATAGATAACTTAGCCATCGAAAATACCATGGTATGAATGCTAACTATATTGGTGACCATTTGTATGAGGGAAACACACTTATAACTCAATAATTTGTTGTCTTTATTGATTGAAGATTTCCATCAAGGAAATTTCACCATCTTTATTTATGTAATATTCGACGTTCATTTTACATAAGATGGAAATATTATTCTAAGATTGAGTGATGACTCATTATCCTTTTTACATGACATTTAGAATCAAATTTAGTTAGGGTTGGTTCTTTATAACAACCTTGTTCGATGGCTTGATGCTTTCCAATTTTTCTTGTCTTGTTCCAATTTACGTGAAGGTGATAAAAATGGAACGCATAATGTAATTCTAAGAGAGAAGATTGGAGTCCTTCACGCAAGACTGTGTTGTTGTCCAATACTCGTACCCTTATTCTAATATGTGTTTTCATTATATTCATCACTCTGCAGACAATGTCATTGCAGAATACAAAGTCATCTGTAGGTTGCATTAGTTGCAAGGATGCAGAGGAATGAAATGGAAGCCAAAAACAAATTACTATTGTGTTTTCATTTGAGGATGAATATGGTATGAAGAAGGAAGTCCACGATCTTGTAAGGAAGAGACAAGAGAAATATGTCCATTATTCATTTTTACAGTGAATAAATGACCTTAACCAACGCAGTCTAGTGAACAAAGCATCTAAATTTGGCTATGAAAAAAATAATGTTGTAGATGCTGCTTCCTAATCTGTTTCCAAGGGAGTCAATTTTGGATGGCTTGTTGGCCATGCAGCTGAAAATATAAGTAACCCTGACATTCCTTGGAAAGACACTGCATATGCATATTGTGTAAGAAAGGATAGATTATTTTATTAATTGGAAACATTACTCTAGATGCTTGAAAAGTTGTAGGGATTTTTGTAGAAGAATAAATTATTTTCTTGGAAAATTTTGCATGGTTTATATGTGATAATATTCTAAAAGAATGTATGAGAACCCTACACACAAGATGATAAAGAAGCCATGAAAAGGCTAGCCATTGGTCAATTTTTGTGGAAAGTACATGTGTTTTAATTCCTATTATGTTTGGTTTTCCTTTTCAGAACAAGAACATGTATTTACACACATGAAAACAATAGCTAATGAGTTATATTTCTTGAAAATAAATGTGCTTTTGTACGCATGGATAGAGAAACTGTTAGGGTCCTATAATAATAGGGTTCATAATTTTTGAATTGACTTTGATAGTCTTATAAATATGTACATACCTTGCTTTCTGCAAGTTGTTTTCCCATATTTGAAAAATGAAAAATAATAAAAAATAAAAAGAGGGTAAAAGTCCTAAAAGAAAGATCAAAGGACTTAGACAAAGATAGACCCCAAAAGAAAAATATATAAAAATAAAACTTGAAAGTGAGCAAGTCAAAATGCCACTACTATTTAATTTACAACAGGAATAATGATTATGTGCAGATTGTCAATAAATGCCATAATCCATGATTAGTTAAACAACTTAATATTAACTTTTCATGCTTTGAATTTAATGTTTTAGATAAAGAATAAAGATATGTCAAATAATATAAACTTGACAAATCAGTAGATTAAATAGAGAATAAATGAGGAGCTCAACAGTTTAATCTGAGCCCTCGGATGAAATAAGGTTAGGCTTAGATAAGTTTTTATGTTTTGAAAGAAAATTTCTTTAGGGTTGCAAGCCTAAATGCACCCATGAAAATGAAGTAAAAAATGTTAGAAATAAAGATGGGTAGGTAGAAAGTAGTTGTGCAAGCATGTAATAAAGCATAATCAGGAAAAAATCACTAATTTCTCCTCCCCTACAATTATTCAGTATTCTAAACTATTAGTTAAAAAGACTCAGAGCATTTCTCTGACTTCTGTTGGGACCGCACCCAAGGCTCAATGAATGATTGGTTAAAAATATTGAATTATAAACTATTAGTTAAAAAATCTCAGAGCATTTCTCTGACTTTTGTTGGGACCGGACCCAAGGCTCAATGACTGATGGGTTAAAAATATTGAATTCCTACACAAAACCCATATTCATCAACATTTACCCTTCATTCATAATCATAATCCCTTTTTTCCTAAATAAAACCCCATTTTACTTAGTAAAAGTGAAACCCTAAATAACTAATTTCATTTCCTTTCAAAAAACATTCAAAAACCCAAAGAATGCATTTGTCCTAAGTTAAAGTGTGAAAAAATACAACAAAGACAAGCTATGCTTATTTTCACTTTACTTAGAGTTAAACATGTACTTTTATTTATACACTATCCCTCTTTTCATACTAACTTCTAACTTACTTATTAAATCCCTAAACTACACCCTCTCGTATAGTATTAAACCCTTATATTTAAAATAACCCACAAACCATCTATTTTATGTTTAAGCCAATGTTTAAATATCCCATGTGCGAAATAAAAACCCCTCCCTTATCTAATTGGTTTAAACCTATCGATAAAACAAAATACCCTGCCCCCTATAGTTTTTAAAAACAATTGTCAAAACTGTATAATAAGAACTGTATAATAAGACGCGTGCATATGTATGGTTGAAACATTGTGTAATGTTTTAATTAAAGCATATAAATCTTATACCCATCGCATATTATAAACCTAAGGTTTTAAACTTTATTAAACACATATTCATAAAGAATAAAACTTGTCCCCATCGCGATAATACACCCCGGCCCCACTCCATCCCGATGCAACGTTCGCAAGAGATCTGGGTCGTTCGCAATCGAACCCCACGATCCAACAGCGGGAAATACATATCGCAAATAAACTTGCGCAATATCCACCATCTCATTTCTACATGAAATGGGTGGTATTGTGATTTCCTCCCTCCTCCACATGTTTCCTTTCTACTGGATTGCATCCATTTCAACCAAAAAAACTTACCACCGAAATGGCACGCAATAACCACTCACGGTTTCCTACCCTTTGAGCCCGAAAACCACCATTATGACTTGACCGCCATTTATTACAGGTGCCTGTTAGCCCTAATTTTCCTAATAGATGTTGGAAATGCACTGATTTCTTATCTTTTCTACGCGTAACCCCTGCATAAGCTATTCCAACCTTGAAACAAAGCAATTTCCACCATTTTCATGCCAAGAACCTACAAATTTCAGCTTGAACCTATTAAATATTGTCGAGGAGCTTTGCATTGCTATAGAGATCGATAAGATACCATAGAAATTGTTTAAAACCTTCAGATACATCTTCAAAAGTCCAGTACCTGCATATAACAGGTATTCCTCTAGAAAATTAAGCCTGTTTCGATTCGAAAAGACCTTTTAAAAGAAAATTTATATTCAGAGTTCAAAACTATCCAAAGAAACCTGTTAAAAATATCCAAAAAACAGGCCAAACCTTGTCAAAATTTCTAAAAAACCCTGTATATGTTGCGCATTGTTTTAAACCCAAAATTAAGCCCAGAAACCCTCTAAAGGTATCCTAAACTTTTATGCTTGACCTTAAAGGAATTTTATCCCAATTACTCATTGAAAAAAATCAGGAAACCCTTGCTTCTTGTTTATAACCAGTAAAGGTCTGTGAATCAGGTTGAAGAGTCCAAAATTGAAAGGAAAAGCCCAAAGAAAGACTATATTTTTCCTATTTTCATCCAAGAAATCCCTGTTAGAGTGAAAAATACTTCTGCAAACTGTTTAATATTGCAGAAGTAGCCAAAAAAGCTAAAAGCAGAGTTTTGTAGTCCAAAAAGCCCCAGAATGCCTAAATCTACTCCAGATGCATCTTCTAAGACTACCATAGTTATAAATCCTCTACAAACCCCTGTTATAGATATTGAGTACACTCCATTAGCAGATATTGACTATAGGATAGCAGATCCTGATGTAGAATTCAATTTTCTGGAACTTCGTAACTGAAGCTATGAAAAATCTTTGGATAATGTTGAAGAAGTTAAAATTTGGGAATGTTAGGTCCCTATATCACTAGTATAGTCCCTTATTATTGTTAGTGTAACCCCCTTATTGTTATTATTGAACCCTTGTAACCCCCATTTCGTTATTATTGTGCCCTTAAATTAGTATTGTTAGGTCGGCTAGGATTACATTGTGGCCCACTAGGATTACATTATGGCCCCATGGACTCCTATATATAGAAAGGAGGTTTTGTTCATTTGTATCATCCAAGAATTGTTCATTCATGTAATGTATTGGAGGTTGCCCCCTCGAAGTGGCTCATTTATAAGGCGTGAATATCTCTTTTCTTCTCTCTTTGGAGCTGGTTACACAACATTTGGTATCAGAGATTTGGGATTCTAGGGTTTCGCTGCTCCAAACAGGTCATCGTGGCATTTTCGCTATAACGTTTTTTCTACAAAGCTTCAGAAGCTGAAATTTCTAGGGTGCGAAGCTGAAATCTTGAGGAAGGTTGTCTAAAAATTTCAGATCTTGGTTCGCAATATTTGAGGAGATATCATCTGTGGAAGTTAGGTATCTTTTCAGGCTCATAAACAGGTCATCGTGGCATTTGCGCTATAAAGTTGTTTGTACGAAGGTTCAGAGTCTGAAATTCATATGGTGCGAAGCTGAAATCCTGAGGAAATTTGTCAAAAAATTTCAGAGCTTGTTTCGCAATATTTTTGGAGATATGATCTGTGGAAGGTAGTGCTTTTTCAGGCTCCTGAATTTCATCTCAAAGAGGTGATCGTGGGAAAAGTTCAATAACTCTCTCTCTGGGCATCGGATTGGAGTGCCGTAAAAAGTGTTCACAAGTACACAGACTGTAGTTTCTTGGCTATCAATTTCAGAGACAAAGGACGAAACAGTGACACGTGGCTAGTCGTACAAGTTCGCTCTACTGAACCAGTCCATAATTAGGTCATTGTGGGAGATTGGACACAACTTTGTCTTGGAGAATCCAAATCAAGTCAGACCTGTGGCATTCAAAAGAGAATTCAGAGGGCTACTTCAATGCTGAATTTCAGATATTCAAGAGCTGCAATCACATAGATAATACAATTTCAATATCGAGCTCCTCAAAGCAAGTAAAATGTGTGTATTTTTTTTCCGAATTGCATAAGTCTTGTTTGAAGAATCAAGTTGAATTGATTGCAAGGGCCTATTGTAGAATAGATATCAATATTGGAGTCTAAAATGGCCCCTAAAAAGAATTCAACACCCATTAAGCCTTTAGAAGGGTCTACTATGACTCATGAAGACGAAGAATGGCAACATGACATATCAAAATTACAAGAGCAAGTGCAACAAATTTCGCTCTCGCAAAGAACAACAGCAAATGAATTGGAAGTTTTGAAGAAGGGCGTGGAAACTAAGATGGATGGTTTGAAGAAAGGCGTGGAAGCTAAGATTAATGGTTTGGAAGCTAAGATGGATGATATGGAAGTGGGCATGGAAGCTAAGATGGATGACATGGAAGCTAAGATTGATGAAAAAATGAAAGACAACATGGAAAACATGAAGAAAGATCTAAAAGTAGACATCGAAAGTTTGGGAAAGTTGATACAAGAAATGTTTCCTAATGGTGAAAAGATAGTAGAGGAAACTCATGATGAGAAAAAAATAAATGTTAATCGTGATTTCATAAACTCTAATGTTTGCGGGAAGAACCACCATATTCCAAAAATGGATATGAGGAAGTTTGATGGAAAGGATCCTGTAACATGGATACTACGGATGGAGCAATATTTTGATCTCCATAATGTGCAAAACACACAAAAGGTACGCATTGCAACTTTACATTTAGAACAAAATACATTTGTATAGTATCGATGGATTTTCTCCCATAAAAAAATTGTCACTTGGTCAATTTTTACAGAGGAAATGATAGCACATTATGAGGATACAAAGAGCAACACCTTCTTTAGCCAATTGATAAATCTCAAACAAAAAGGTTTAGTGGGGCAGCACATTGAGGACTTCCAAAAATTGAATATAAGGGTAACTAATATTCCAGAGGAACACAGGATTGATCTCTTCTTAGGTACTCTAAAGGATAACATCGAACATGAAGTTCGTGTTTTGGAACCTGATTCATTGGAGAAGGCATTCAGGTTGGCAAAAAAAGTTGAATGTAAAATTATGGCGACAAGGAAGCCTACCACTCAATTCTATAAAGAAGGAAGTGTTGCTACGCCTAGATTTCCACAACCTACAAGGTTGACACCACAACAATTGGAAGAAAAAGAGCAAAAGGGCTTTGCTACAGTTGTGATAGCAAATACACTAAAGGTCATAAGTGTGCTGAGAAGAAATTATTTTACATAGATTGTGAAGAGGAAGAAGAAAATGAACAAGAAGAGGATATACACCGGAACCAGCCCCAGAAGAGGAAGAAATGAATCCAACCATATCGTGTAATGCACTGGCAGGAATTACCACTCCTCAAACTCTCAAGATAAAAGGACAAATCAAGAAGAGAAAGGTAATAGTGTTGATTGATTCAGGTAGCACCCATAATTTTATTCATTTTAAGGTAGCCAAGGAATTAAATTGTTTCCTATACCCAGCACCAGAATGTCGAGTGATGGTTGCAAATGGAGGAACTATAAATTGCTCTGGAAAATGCCATAACATCAAGCTAACCATGGGGGAATATGTGTTGACTAGTCCAATGCTTTCCATTCCTATGGGAGGTGCTGATGTTGTAATAGGAGTACAATGGTTACAATCTTTGGGGACGGTAGCTTTTAATTTTCAAGAACTTTTCTTGAAATTTTTTTCAGAAGGAAAGGAAGTCGAATTACGGGGTATTGAAGGGAAGCCGGGAAGGATAATAGGCTCTAATGTCATGACAAAGCTTCTAAAGAAAGAACAACGAGGCGTAATTGCACAATTATGCTCACTAGAAGTTCCGACATCAAAATCATCTATTTCTGCAGATCTCCAACAAGTCTTGGACAATCATTCCAAGGTGTTTGAAACTCCCAAAGGACTCCCACCTCTTCGTGATCATGATCATGCTATTCATTTGATTCCAGGAAGTGTTCCTCCAAACATCAGGCCTTATAGATATCCTTACTTCCAAAAGAGCGAAATTGAACGTATGATTGCAGAAATGTTAGAGGCGGTTATAATTCAACCTAGTCAAAGTTCTTTCTCTGCTCCTGTAGTATTGGTACACAAGAAGGATGGATCATGGCGAATGTGTTCGGATTATAGGGAGCTCAATAAGCTCACCATTAAAGATAAATTTCCCATTTCTGTGATTGATGAATTATTGGATGAATTACATGGAGCAATTTATTTTACCAAGTTGGATCTTCGTTCAGGATATCATCAAATTAGAATGAAGACTGAAGATATTCCAAAAACAACATTTCGAGCTCATGAGGGTCATTATGAATTTTTGGTCATGCCTTTTGGCCTTACCAATGCACCTTCTACATTTCAAGGGTTGATGAATTCCAATTTCAAACCCTTCCTGAGAAAATTTGTGCTAGTATTTTTTGATGATATACTAATCTACAGCAGGTCTTGGAAGGATCATGTTGAACATGTTGACAGGGTGCTCAAACTATTGCAGGAAAAACAATTATATGCAAAAAAATCCAAATGTTTCTTTGGAGTACAAGAGGTGGAATATCTGGGTCATATTGTATCTCACGAGGGTGTTAAAGTAGACCCTAACAAAATTAAAGCCATTAAGGAATGGAAAGTCTTGACAACCATAAAGCAGTTGCGAGGATTTCTCGGGTTAACAGGGTATTATCGCAAGTTTGTTAAGAATTATGGGAGAATAGCAGCACCTCTAACAACATTATTGAAGAAAGATGCATTTTCATGGACTCCTGAAGCAACTAAGGCCTTTGAACGTCTTAAGGATGCAATGTGCCATGCACCGGTCTTAGCTACGCCAGACTTCACAAAAACCTTTATTGTGGAATGTGATGCCTCAGGAAATGGAATTGGTGCAGTTTTAATGCAGGAAGGAAGACCCATTGCTTTTGAAAGTCGTCCAATCAAAGGAAAGTATTTACAGAAACCTATTTATGAGAAGAAAATGTTAGCAATACTACATGCACTAAAGAAATGGCGAACTTACCTAATGGGAAGACACTTCAAGGTAAAAACTAATCATGATAGTCTTAAACACTTTTGGAACAAAGACTATCGTCAGAAGAGCAGCAAAAATGGGTCACAAAGATGTTGGGTTATGACTTTGAAATAATCTACAAAAAAGGAAAGCTTAATGTTGTTGCAGATGCACTCTCAAGAAAGGATGAAGAGGTGGAAGCATTGCTTTGTACCATTTCTATTATCCAACCAGATTGGATAACTGAAGCAAGAGATGAATGGAAGAAGGACAAAGATGTATGGACACTCATCCAAAAGTTGCAGCAAGATCCTAGTACATCTGATACATTTAGTTGGAAAAATGATTCTTATGGTACAAAGATCGCTTATATCTTTGTAAGAATTCCCATCTAAAACAAAAGATTCTTCTGGAATTGCACACTTCTCCTTTAGGAGGACACTTGGGATTTTTAAAAACTTACCACAGGGTGAAGAAATAATTTTTTAGGATGGTAATAGATACATCTTCAAAAGTCTAGTACTATATAACGGTATTCCTCGGAAAAAGATGCTTTGTTTAGATTAGAAAGACTAATACTAAGAAAATTTATATTCAGAGTTCAAAACTATCCAAAGAAACCTGTTAAAAATATCCAAAAAACAGGCCAAACCTTGTCAAAATTTCTAAAAAACCCTGTATATGTTGCGCATTGTTTTAAACCCAAAATTAAGCCCAGAAACCCTCTAAAGGTATCCTAAAATTTTATGCTTGACCTTAAAGGACTTTTATCCCAATTACTCATTGAAAAAAATCAGGAAACCCTTGCTTCTTGTTTATAACCAGTAAAGGTCTGTGAATCAGGTTGAAGAGTCCAAAATTGAAAGGAAAAGCCCAAAGAAAGACTATATTTTTCCTATTTTCATCCAAGAAATCCCTGTTAGAGTGAAAAATACTTCTGCAAACTGTTTAATATTGCAGAAGTAGCCAAAAAAGCTAAAAGCAGAGTTTTGTAGTCCAAAAAGCCCCAGAATGCCTAAATCTACTCTAGATGCATCTTCTAAGACTACCATAGTTATAAATCCTCTACAACCCCCTGTTATAGATATTTAGTACACTCCATTAGCAGATATTGACTATAGGATAGCAGATCCTGATGTAGAATTCAATTTTCTGGAACTTCGTAATTGAAGCTATGAAAAGTCTTTGGATAATGTTGAAGAAGTTAAAATTTGGGAATCACACTTACCCAAGTATGTGGTTCCAGTTACCCACTCATTTCCAGAGGTCATTAGGTTATGCCATCATCATTATATGCCTGAGAGAAGAGAAATAGTCAATGCCAATAAAGAAGTACTTTTCACCATTACTGCTGAATCCATTAATCAAATTTTACAGCTTAAACCTGATCCTCAAGCATTTCCTCTATCCACTAAAGAACTTACCAAGCTGTATATTGGCCTTGAATTTCCTAAAAGATTTCAAATCTTCCAAATATTCATGCCTTTACATGTAGAAATTCCTCAAATTAATCCTCCATATTCCACATCAAAATTTCCTGAGGGTTCTAGGCATGTAATTTCCATGTTATCTTTCATCCTAGGGTACTTTACTGATGAAAACATAGATGAATCCATCTTAGGTTTCCTATCCAATTTCACACCAGGACAACCTCCATCTGTTATCTATGATTATGCTGGATAATTTTTTGATAATATTCATGACCAATTGGTTAAATTGCCAATTGAAGGAGTGTTTAGATACACATCCTTCCTTTTCCGCATGTTCTTGTATTTTCAAGCAGATGATTTTCAATTAACCCTTCAAAATTATGACATAGAAGGGAATCCTCTTTCAGTTATTTTATGGAACTCTTTTATTAGGAAAGAGTCCACAGAGTTCACATATGCAGAGTTTTCAGATTCCTTCAACCATCCATTGATTAAAATATTGACAAATACTGAAAAACCAAGGATAAATGATGAGATGAAGAAGATTTTACAGTTGTCAGAGCAGACCAAGACTGGGGATTGGTACTTGTATGAAAAACACACTGAGATTAGAGTGTTTGGATCAAATTTGTTACCCTACAAGCTACCCAAATTTGTATCAATGAGGATTTTTTCCTTGGAGTATATCAGAAAAATATTAAACTTTGATTCTATCAATTTCTTAGCAACAAAGAATAAAACATAGTTTAAATTGAAGAATCAAGTGGGACCATTCATTTGCAATCATAGAGATGTAGAGGAAAAAACAGCTAAGAAATTATTAGAATACAGATTTGAAGAGGGATTTTCTTGGAATTATGATCCACAAGGGATACTAAGTAAAATGAGGGTTAAATGTAAATTGACACCCTTCATTCATGAGACAAAACCAGAGATAGAGAAATATGTGAATCAGACTGAGTGGACAGAAAATACTTTAATATATGCAGTGAAGAAAACTGATACTAGTCACACTTTACAAACTGCAGATCATTCAGAAAAAGCCACCAAGAGGGTAAGAGAGGAAGACATTTATGTTGCTGAAACCACTACTGACAATAAGTTTAAAATAAGATATAATAAAAGGCCCAAAATAGATTTAGTGGGTAAAGTGAAGGTAACCATTGATGTTGAAGAAGCAGATCTCCTAGACACCAACACAGGTGCTGCCACTGTTATCAGAAATGAGTAGAATACAGAGAATAGAAATGAAGAACACGTTAATAATGGAAATACATAGTTGATAGACATCAGAACATGGAAGCTTCATCCTCACAAACAGCTGAGGAGAAAGATTTAGATATAAGGGAGAAGTACAAAGAGATCAAGTTAAAGAATGAAGAAATAAAAAATGATATCTACTCTCAATATCTGAAACAAACACCAAGTGTCCAAAATAGACTTTTGTCTACCTTTGATTATTCAAACAAAAATCTAATCATGTCAATATTGCAGCCTACAGTGAAAATTCCGAAGACAGTGGCAGATTATAAGAGGATTGATTTAGAAGTTCAAACATAAAAAAATCATGCTCTTGATCGGATAGAATTTCATAGATAGAGTTCAGAGATGATGTACTCTACTATTACAACCAAAGCTATGAGTGTTTAGAAAATTCAGAACATTATCACAAACATGAAAGATCAAATGAAACTGGACAAAGAATCCTTATATGCTAAATATCTCAGAATTAAATCCTTGGAAGAATTGGTCTTGTAGGTTGGATATGACCCTGCAAATGTCAAAGCAACAGAGCAGTTAATAAAGAAGAAAAATGAGGACATTGTAGCATTGAGGAAACGACTTAAATTGCCACCAAGTGAACATCCTCAAGCCAAGGAAATAATAGAAGGAAAGAATGAGAAGGATGACATGATGAATTTGATTTTTCAGTTGACATCACAAATCAAAGAAATGGAGATTCAAATGGATAAACTTTTCCAGGAAAAAGAAACACCAAAAGTACCAGAAATTCGTACAGTTATTCCTGTAATCACTACAACTGTGCCATCAACTCTAGCAGAAGCGTTGGCACCCAAAGAGCCACTGGCTACTGCAGTGCCAATGACATCATCCACAACATCATCTACAGAGTCATCCACTACAGTAGCGCACCCTACAGATGAGGCCATCAAACTAGTGAAAGCTATGGAAGAAATGTCAATTCAGACAAGTGAAATCAACATATTGAAAAATATGGTTGATAACCTTGAAAATACAAAAAAGTTGGCTCAAATAAATGCTAAAACACATGAGAAAAAAGATATTAGACTAAATGAAGAATTGAAAAAGTTACAGAAGGAATTGACCTTAAAAGAACAAATTTCATATGTGAAAAATCATTTGTGGAAAAAGATCATAGAAGCCATCAATGATGTGTGGCCCTCAATTCAAGCGATTTTTGAATAGAGAGATTTAATCAAAGCAGCATTAGAAGAGATTCAGAAGACTAAAAAGGAACTTGATAATAAACCAGAACAAGATATAGAATTAATCAAGTTTCTTAACAACAAAAACAAGCAAGAGCTAGAAGAACTTGAGATTACCTATAGGATTGAAACTATCCTTGAGATAAGGAAAGTTATCACCAAAAAGAACTTGATGAAGCAGCTTGAGGAAAAATGTGAGAATATGCACATCACCATAACCATGTTTATGGTAAAATTTGAGAGTTTGAGGCAAAGAAGTTTGCCTAATATTTTGGTCATCAATGACAAATTAATGCATCAGGAGGATTACAATAAAAAGATCAGAGAATATGCAAAGGAACAAGTTGACAAATCAGGTGGACAAGGCACTCCAACAAGAAAAGTCTTACTCAGAAGTTTTGAGGACTTATTTTATTTACAACATGAGATAAGACACTTGTTTGTCATTAAACCAACTTTTTCCAGGTATACAGAAGCAGATGAAAACTTCAGGAAGCTGAAGAAAACACAAATTCCAAGTGATGAAGTTTTGGATTCATTAACAGATTTACTATGAAAGGTAAAAACGCAGAAAGATAAAAGAAAAAAATAGTTTGCTGAAATTACAATCAAAACAGATTTTTTATAGCACTAAACATATTTTATAGAGGCTAAAGAGTATCGAGTTTAAAAGAGTATCAATGATTAAAGAGAATCAGAGAAAGAGTATAAGATAAGTAGATAAGATTTCAAAACCAACTTGAAATATCTAAAGCCAGCAAGAAGGACACCAAGGCCGCCAGCTGCACCTCATCCATAATCAGTTACTATTTATTTTGGATAGATAGGACAACTTGCTGATTTGTTAAGCAACTGTCTCTATTTTGTTGTAAAGATATTTTTATTTTCCTTAGATAATTCCTAGAAGCATTCTAAGATATTTTGTAAACAATTATGTATAAATAGTTCATCTTTAGAATTATTATTGTGGAATAAATTGCTGAAGATTTCGATAATCATTTTTTGTTTGACTTGAAGGCTTTTGTGTTTCAAATCTCAAGTAGCAAACTAGATTGGATCAATTGGCATCATATTTCAGGATTCATGTGATGAGCTATTGAAGTGAAGTATTTCCTTCTTGTCACTGTTATCTTTATTTGTTACATGCATCCATAAATTTTTTCCAAATTTAAATGAATAAACATGAGTATTACTTCAGGATTTGTTAAAATCACCTTGTCTTTACTATTTATCATTTCTATGTTTTCTGCTGATTTCCAAATTAGGGAACCCTTAATTTATCCTTCTTTCGTTTGACCTCTGCCTATTACTTCCCTTTTCCGGATCAAATAACCCTTCATTGCTCTTTATCCCAATCATATCACCTCACCAAACAACCTTCCAAGATCTTCATGGGTTATCTATCTTGCCCTGAAAAAATTTGACTTCTTGACCTTGATCCTAGCTCTGTCTGCTTGATTTTTGACTCCTTAGCCCAATGGACAAACATATTTCCCACTATCCATCTCATTAGGTGATTTTTCCTACCAAATCAAACAAACCAAAACCAAATTGCACCATCATAACTAGCCTAATATTTTATAAAACAAACAAAGATAAATCTTATAGAGAGAGCCCTCTTTGAACCCTAATAAGGCTATATCTTAGAGTTTAAAAGTTGGTCTGTGGTTACCTCTAGTGTTCTTAGACTTTAAACCAAAATCTCACAACTTTAGAATTACTAGAGTGATAACAGAAGCTATTGAGCTAGATTTCCTTAAAAGAATATATGATTATTTTTATTAATTTCTTGAAATGAAGAACACATGGTTATACACACATAAATAATAGTTATATTGCTAATTTCTTGGAAAGGAATATGTATGAGATGCACAAAACAATAGCCATCGTGTTAATTTCTCTTAGAAAGAATATGTGTTTATTTTTCTACCATCTTGAAAAGAGAAAAGTGTGTTTGCATGCATGAAAGAGTGGCTACTATGCACTTGATCTCTTGAAAAATAAATTTGTTTTTACATGCAAGATTTAGTTAGCTTCCTTTGGAAAGAAAGTTATGTTTTGCATGCAATATTGTGTCATTTTTCTTTTGGAAAGAATGTGCATTTATATGCACAAAGATCATAGTAATGTGTTAGATTCATCATATATGTGTGTGTGTGTGTGTAGTGGTGGTTTAATCTTTTGGAAAATAATATTTTCTTGTACATATAAATATCAGTTAAAATGATGTTTATCTATAGAAATATTTCCCTCTTTCTGTACGAAGAGATGATGATAACCATCGAGATTATTTTAATTGTTACATGTGAAGTAGGGATGAATGAGCATGCACCAATTTTTTTTATGCATTTCACTTTTTGCATGTGATAGTTGGATGGTAGACATATGTCACAACCATATACATGTGTAAAGATAAACAAATGTTTTTTGGTAGACATGTGCCTTAGGTTAATGCATGTATAGTGTTGATAAGAGGCATGCCACAATAGCTGGTATGTGATTTTGTGTCTACACATGAACATATGTTTGAAGCATCACTAGAAGAAATTATTTATTTATTGATTAATATTTTGTATAATCATGATATCAAAGTTTGTTGATGGTATCAATGACAAGGAAGGATGGTGATTTATTCAAAGGATAGATTATGTCTAACATTGTGGCAGGAAAATAACTAATGACCCATGATAATTGATGAATGTCAACTATAGGATGATACACTGACGAGAAGAACCATACCACAAGGATTCGAAGATTTTTGGGTAAATGATATTATCATGAATGTAATAGCTTATATATAGTTATGTTGTATTTATTTGTAATATTTTATGAAAATGGTCAAGGGACAAACTCCCTTACAACATTGAGTGAGGGGTGAACACGTTCATGAGAATTTTATAAAATTAAACATTTGTTGGCTTTCACCCTACAAGGTTTCCAGGATTTTCACCCTAAGAGGTTTCCAGGGTATATCAGTGTCTAATGACATGTTTTCCTTTTTGTGCCATTCTAATTTTTTTGTTTCCTTGTATGATCATAACACCTACATCATCTAACATGTGATTAAATAACTTAATGAAATTAATAGTGATAATGATGTAATATTACAACATGGAGCTTATGATAATATGCTATAGTAGTGGATGTTATGTCATGTAACTTAATATTCCTTTACTATAGATACTCTATGTAATGAGGAATATTTTATCTAATGGCCAATGAAGGAGTACGAAATAGTAATTCAGAAAATTACACATTGGTAAATTCTATAATTGTTTTCTAATCCTATGTGTTTTTTCACAAGGTTACAGAGGGATGTTACAAGTGGTATTAGAGTGAAAGGTTGCAACACTAGCGCTAATTGGAAATCGATAAAAATGAAAGAAGTAGAGGTATGATACTAGTGGGCATCAACTCAAGTATAATTCTAACAAACTACATAGCGGTATATGCAATAGATTTTTTTTGAAATGCGATGCATGATACATGTTAATAACCACATTAAAGATTCAAAAGTGATAATAAATACTTTAAAATATGCTCATGACAATTGAATCTTTATGCAGATGAAAGGGAATACAAATTTTGTTTCATTTATAAAAAATACTGAGTACTCACTAGTGATAACGGGGATTGACTACCAACCTTTGCATATATGACAATGTGAATGATACCTTTAAAGAACATGAATAAAGCTACAATACACTGCTTATAAAGAATGAATGCATGTATTGTTCTGTCTGAAGACGAAAGAATGTAGGGGGTGGGGGTTATCCTTGAAGAAGACAACATAATGTTTTAAAAGATATTGAAAGAATGCATTTGGATGTTAAAAAAATGAACAATGATTCAAGTGGTAATACTTGACTGTAATGACTAATTGATGTTTGAATATTGTCATGGATTTGGATTGAATTTAAGATAGTTGGTAGCATTGATTATTTTTTCATGGCTAACTATTAAACTTGTATGCATGAATCGATTTTGATTGAATATTCTTACAAGTTGTAAACAAAGTGATTGCATAAGTTTACTTTATATTGTTGGTTTATTGGTGACAAAACACTATGGAATTTTGGGTTGTTTAGATTGCTATCGTAATTGTTATCGACACACACATTAATTATAAATAAGTGTTTTATATGAATAAAGCTTTGCATATGCTTTTATGCATAAAAATATTGTATTGCGAAAGTGAATGCTTGTTTAGAAATGCATACATATGACTAAAAGTTCTTGAAACTTACAAAGAACTGGATCATGATACACTAGTGTCCTTTAAGTGACTGATTTAATGGTTCTACCAAATGACAGAACTAATAGTAACTAGATGATGTTGATTACCTTGTTTTCTCAAAATTCACAGTTTTATAAATTGATGATTCAATGATGATGTTAGTTGGTATGCATTAATGACTATTGACTAGATGCATATTAACAAATAAAAATGTCATGAATTATAACTATGGGAATGCCAATGAGTGAAGTCTTATTCCATCAATTGTTGTTTTGGAAAAACAACTTTATGGAAACTTCGTTTTAACATATGGAGGATGTATTCTTACTTGGTATATTACTTTTAATGCATAAAAATGATTTATGGAAAGTAATAATACCAATATATTTGTACATTGTTAAAATATTGAGAGCACACATGCATGTGAAACTGAAATGCATCTTGAATGTATTTGACAAATGTTTTGTGCATAACAATATTTTGTAGAAGGTATGGTTTTATTAAAAATAATTGTGACTAATGTTGCTGATGTGATTAAGTGGGGGTATCTTAGTGGAAACATAAGAACTTGTGAAAGGTAAAAATTTGCAATGTGAATTGAAACTACAAATGAGAAGGTATAATGTGATGATATGCAAGATATGGTAATGGTTTTTTCTAAATTACATGATGCTTATTATGTGGAAAATTTAAATGAATAACACATGTATTATGTAAGATGTTAGTTATGAATTCATGTCACTCTTACTTTTACAAACTATGAGGCCTATGTTGAGGGTCAAGTATGAATGAATGATGTACATAAATTTTTCTTTTGTTTTAATGTTAATATGTGTATGGTTAGTTATGTAAATTACAGTGGGAAATGGTGTTGAAAGATAATCTCACATGCCAGAGAGTTATGAGACAGTTGTGAAAGGTCAGGGGGACTTGGGTTGATGGTGGTTGCTTGCTTCGATTTCCTTTCCCTGGAGATAGATGATCTCAGTAAGAGAAAAGAGTTAGCCAAGATGGTGAGAGGGGGAAAGCCTAAGGAAAATTTGTTGATTTTGGAGCTTGTTGGAGGGGGCCCAATGAGTGAGTTGTGGAGCTCTAAATTTTTGATGGACAAGACATTGTCATAGGAATAGGAAGGGAACTGGAAAGAGGAATCCTATGTTGGACTCGGTGTGGTCACTGTCAAAGAATTGTTCGGGATGTGAAAATGACTCAATATGGTTCTAAAAATTAGTTTTCATTGGTTGGGAAGAGCCTTCTTCTGCCAATGTGGTTCTCATAATAGAAAAAAATAAATAATCAGTTGTGTTTTGTGTTAAAAATGATTTTTTGATATGATTGTGTAAGAATTTTATGTACATCTTGACATGAATGATCCTATTGCTCAGAGAGGAATTATTGGAAATGTGGTTCCTTTATTGTAATACTGATCTTGTGGATTTATTTATCAGGGGCTAAGATAGTGTGCACTTGGTACAATTATTGATTATTTTGATGATTAGAGAGCTAAAGGCTCTCTGAGTACTTATGGAAATATTGCGATTAAAATAAAATTTGACATTGCATAAATAATTAATGATTGAAAATGTTGTGACTAATGTGACTATGTTGAATTTGTTGAACACATATTATAGGGTGCTTACCATGGAGGTTGTGAAAAAACCTTAGGTGCTTGTTGTTGGGTTGTCAAACCACTCTTAGAATCTTGCCACAACTGATAAATCACTTGGAGTTGAAATTGTTGCAGAAGGTAACCATGATTTCCAAGAGTAATTGGTAAGTAATAGTGAGTTGGTATAAAAAATTTGTTTTGTTTTTATAAAATTGAATAATGGCTAAGAGATTTAAAGTAAAAATGGAATATTTTTTAGAATTAAATGCTTATGACTATTATTAAAACATTATTGTTTTTCTTATGAGTGTTTCCTGGAAATAAAATTCTTCGTTTTGAAGGGGAGGATCCCCTTTTTGGTTGTTATGATATCCATGCGGTGAGTAAAAGTTAATGATGAACATCGAGGACGGTGTTCTCTTTAAGGGGGGGTGTATGTAATATCCCTATTCTACTTTCATTTTACATAACATGGAAATATTATTTTAACCTTGAGTGATGTACGATTATCCTTTTCACATGACAATTATAATGAAATTTAGTTAGGCTTGGTTCTTGATAACCACCCTTTCTTTCTTTTGTTCAGTGGCTCAATGCTTTCCAAATTTTCTTGTCTTGTTTTGCTTTACGTGAAGGTGATAAAAATGGAACGTGACCTGTTATCTAGAGAGAGAAGACTAGAGTCCTTCATGCAATATTTTGTTGTCCTCCAATACCCGTACCCTTATTCTGATACAAGTTATCATTATAATTATCACTTTGCATACAATGATGTTCTATAGGAGATTGTGAAATATAGATTCATCTGTATGTTGCATTAATTTCCAAGATGTGGAGGAATGAAATGGAAGATAGAAAAATATTACTATTTTGCTGCCATTTGAGGATGAAGATGGTACGAAGAAGGAAGTCCATGATCTTGCAAGTAAGATACATGAGAAATCTATCCATTCTTCATTTTTACAGTGAAGAAACAACCTTAACCCACACAGTCTGACGAACAAAGCATTTGAGTTTCGTTGTGAGAAAGCTTCTGTCGCGGCTGCTTCTTCCAAATATGTTTCGAAGGGAGTAAATTTTGGATGGATTGTTGGAAGTATATTTGAAAAGATCAGTAACCCTGACTTTCCCGGGAAAGAAATTGCATGTGCATATTATGCAAGAAAGGATATATTATTTTATTATTTGAAAATATTGCTCTATATTCTTGAAAAGTTGTAGGTATTTATGTGTATAAGAATAAATTATTTCCTTGGAAAGTTTTGCATGGTTTCTATGTGATAGTATTCTAAAAGAATGCACGATACCCCTACACATAATATGATAAAGAAGCCATGAAAATATTATCTATTGATCATATGTTTTGGAAAGTATATGCGTTTTAATGGCTATTATGTTTAGTTTTATTTTTGAGAACAAGAGCATGTATTTGCATGCATGAAAACAATAGCTAATGAGTTATATTTATTGAAAAGAAATGTTCTTTTGTATGCATGGATAGAAAAACTATTGAGCTAGATTTATTTAAAAGATCATATGATTATTTTTATTAGTTTCTTGGAAAGAAGAACATGTGCTTATACACACATAAATAATAGTTATATTGCTAAGTTCTTGGAAAATAATATGTGTGAGATGAACAAAACAATATGCATCATGTTAATTTCACTTATAAATAATATGTGTTTATTTTTCTACCATCTTGAAAAGAGAAAAGCGTGTTTGCATGCATGAAAGAGTGACTACTATGCATTTGATCCCTTGAAAAATAAATTTGTTTTTACATGAAGTATTTAGTTAGCTTCCTTTGGAAATAAAGATGTGTTTTGCATGCAAGAAGTATAACTATCATAGCTATTATGTTATTTTCTTTTAGAATAAGAATATGTATTTGTATGCAAGATTGTGTCAACTTTATTTTGGAAAGAATGCACATTTGTATGCAAGAATAATAAATGTTCTATTAGCCTTCTTTGGAAAATATTCTTTTGGGAAAAAATATGAATTTACATGCCCAAATATCATAGTAATGTGCTAGCTTATTTACAATACATATATGGGTAGTGGTGGTTTAATATTTCCGAAAATAATATGTTCTTGTGCAAGGAAATGGTGTTTATTCATGGAA
Organism: Pinus albicaulis; assembly: GCA_034641835.2. Lineage (NCBI taxonomy): Eukaryota > Viridiplantae > Streptophyta > Pinopsida > Pinales > Pinaceae > Pinus > Pinus albicaulis. The sequence continues at coordinate 735,066,227 of CM076579.1, forward strand.
ATATTTCCCTCTTTATGTATGAAGAGATGATGATAAGCATGGAGATTATTTTAATTGTTACCATGTTCATATGGCCAGAAGTAGAATTTAACTACTCCCTTGTCACAATACATGTGAAGTAGGGATAAATGAGCATGTCTTGGAAATATTTACACATTTCACCTTATGCATGTGATAGTTAGATGGTAGACATGTATCACAACCATATACATGTGTAAATATAAACATACGTGTTTTGATATATATGTACCTTTAGATAATGCATATACAATGTTGATAAGAGGCATGCCACAATACTTGGTATGAAAATTTATGTATGGACATGAAAAGATGTTTGAAGCATCACTAAAAGATATTATTTATTTATTGATTAATATTTTATCTAATCATGATATCAAAGTTTGCTGATGGTAGAAATGGCAGAGAGGGATGGTGATTTATTCAAAGGATAAATGATTTCTAACATTGTGGCAGAAAAATAACTAATATTCCATGCAAATTGAGGAATGTTAACTATAGGATAATCCACTGATGGGAAGAACCAAACCAAAAGGACATAATGTTAGGATATTTATGGATAAATGATATCATAATAAATGTAATAGCTTCTAGCTAGTTATGCTATATTTAAGACGATATTTATTTGTAAAATTTTATGAAAATAATAAAGGGATGGACTCCCTTATAGCCATTGAGTGAGGGTTGAAAACCCTCACGAATGTTTAATAAAATTAAACATTTTTTGGTTTTCACGCAATGGGGTTTCTAGGGTATATCAGTGTCCAATGATGTGTTTTCATTTTTATGCCATTATAATGTTGTTCCTTCCTTGTAAGGCATTAACACTTACATCATATAACATGTGATTAAATAAATTAATGAAATAAATAATGATAATGATGTAAGATTACAATAGGGAGCTTATGCTAATATGTTCTGTCATGTAACTTACTATTCCTTTACTAAATATACTCTATGTAATGATGAAAATTTTATTTAAGGTCAATGAAAGAGTATGAAAAAGTAATTCAAAAAATTACATATTGGTAAATTCTGTAAGAAACTTCTCATCCTTTGTGTTTTTTCACTAGATTACTGAGGGATATTAAAATTTAATTATTAAGTCTAACTTGGTCCATAATAGAGGAGATTACAACTTTATTCCCTATAATATGCACTTCATGACATTTGAGCACCCATTGAATTTCCATCTCATATATTGGAGGACAGATAGTAATGACGATATGCCATTGATGTTTTTAGGTTAAAACACATATATTATTTAATTTTTCCTCTGTTCATTTTCAAAAATTTAATGTATTATCACAAATTTTAGACCCAATGTAACTAAGAATTGAGTGAAGCGTCCTTACTTAGAATCGATAATACCATTAGTTCCACACCAAAAAAGTCTTAATTCCACCTACTACGAGAAATAGAGTTGGCAATCCACCAAACCATCCATTAATTTCCACCCAAGAGAACTCAACATAGAACCGGAGTTCCTTCAACTATGCATTTGCATCCATTGCCATTACACATTTGTAGCATTGAATCCTCACGTTCCAAAGATACGTGCCTCTTTATTAGACATTAAATTAATATTTTAATAAAAAACAACTCAACTAAAACCTCAAATTAATGAATCTAAATCTAAATCATGAAATAGTCCCAATTGCATCATATAGGCAACTCATTAAAATACTGCAAACATTATTTCAACATACCCATAGCCATAATCCTACCTACAGTCACAAGTATGAGTTTGGTATAATCATTAATTCACCCCATTGAATATAATATATACGAATGGATTTCATCACAAGCATAATCCAACAAAGTATTATAATTTTTTATAATACCTTAAATTAAACCTTTTGATTAGATAAATAATTATATAATTTAAATTTAGATAATTACATATATTTACTTAATTTATTTGAATATTAAATATTTTTTTATAATATCTACTTAATTTACTTGAATCTAAAGTATTATTAGATTTTTATAATATTTTAACTTTATCTTATTGTTTAAATAAATAACCATATTATCCATACTTAAACATCCATATTATCTCTACTTAAGTTTCTTTATGTTTGTATTTTAAATCAAATTAATAGTTGCAATGCAACATAGTCACTACTTCTACCGTTAGTTAAATGATTCTCCTTGCACAAAGATTTTCACACAGTGAAATCTCTTCGCACCTGCATTTGTTCTCTGCCCATACTTCCTATGAATAACCACATTCACATATGTACAACCATCTCCACATAACTACTTATATACTCAATAATGCCTTTCGGTCAGTCATTAATATTCAAAGCCGTTATTAATTGATGTGGGTCCTAGATGTTATGGGGAAGAAGCATTCTTTGTGAAATAAATTCCTAAATAATAATTAAAAAAATATTTCTATGTTTATTATTTAATAAACCTTGCACAAATCTTTCTGCATAGTGAAAGCTCTGCACACATTCATTTTTTCATCGCACAAGCTTCCCCCGGACAACCACCTCCACATAACTTCCTTTGCACAACTACTTCCATACTCAATAATGCCTTTTGGTCAATCATTGACATTCGATTTTGTTATTTATTGATGTGGCTCCCGAATTTTGTGGGGAGAAAGCATTCCTTGCGAAATACGTTCCTAAATAATAACTACAAAAAAGTATTTGTACATTTATTACTTTAATACAAAGCATGATATATATAATAGTCATTAGATTTAACATTATTAAATAATCATCGTTACAATTAGGTCAGACATCAGTTTTATTACTTGGAAATGACAACATGATGGTTTCAAATATGTGCCAAAGGATGGTATGTGGAAAAAGGAACATAAACCTCCACACACACATACCTCTGCAACACTTCGACATGGCACAATCGCTAAAAATAATAACATACAATATTATTGGTAATAATTTAATTATAAATAATGCATATTTCCAAATTTTGGTTTATTGTTCTGAAAGTACTGTATCGTTCTCCTGCACATAAACACACAAGTAAACATAATAATATCAAGCATATGCAAAGAAAAATTCATGTCGCATTCTGCATTAAAGGCCTTTATTGCTAATATTTTAGTATTAAATAATTGATGCTCGTTGTTTGCAACAACATCGATGAAAGCATTAAACCCATACAATATTATTAGTAATATTTTAGTTATAAATAATGCATATCTTTGTATTCCCTTTTTGTTTATGGTTATATTTTTGAAATTAGGCACATGTGCAAAAGTGCAGAGAAAGTCCATTGTGCGGAGGAAGCTTTCAATCTTTCATTGTGTGGATCTATACACTCTGCACTAAAGGATTTTATTGCTAATATTTTAGTATTAAATAATCCATATTTTTTATTCGCAATAAGACCGAGACAAGTAATGGACCCATACAATATTATTGGTAATATTTTAATAATAAATAATGCATATCTCTATATTCCCGAATATCACTAGTCAATTGAGTAAAGGTTGTGAAAAGTGAGAACAAAATTCAGTACAATCAAAATATGAATTGTTCTAGATGTCCTGCATCATTCTCCCGCACATAGTCACACAAGAAAACATAAAAAATATCAATAGGATATTTTTTCAGCTGCCATGCTCCCTCCCTGCCTGAGCCTATGCAAAGAACCTACAACCGCATCAATTCTCGGATCATTGAGAAATTTTTTTTTTATGGTTATATTTATGAAATTAGGCACATGCATGGAAGTGTGAAGGACGTCCATTGTATGGAGGAAGCTTTCAAGATTTCATTATGTGGACCCATACAATATTATTTGTAATATTTTAACTGTAAATAATGAATATGTCAATATTTTCGAATATCACTTTGTTTATGGTTATCTTTGTAAAATTAGGAACATGCACAAAAGTGCAGAGGAAGTCCATTGTGCAAATAAATATTTCATTGTGAGGATCTCCGCACTTCACATTAAAATATCTTATGTCTAATATTTTGGTATTAAATAAGCCATACTTGTTCACAATAACACTGAGGTAATCACTAGACTCATATAATATTATTGGTAATATTTTATTTATTAATAATGCATATTTTTCATATTACCTTTTATTGGAAGAGCCTTTAGGAGATCTTAGTATTTTATAGATATCGGTAGTAAATTGAGTAAAGGTTATGCAGAATGTGGAAAAAATTATTTCCAACGAAAATACGAATTGCTCTGAAAGTAGCACAAGGAAACATAATATATATATATATATATATATATATATATATATATATATATATATATATATATATATATATATATATATATATATATATATATATATACATTTTCTTTTCTGTCACCCCCATCCCTCGAGTCTATGCAAAGAACCTGCAACCACATCAATTCTCACATCATTGAGAAGAATATTTTTTTATGGTTATCGTTATGAAATTAATCACATGTGTGTAAGTGTAGAGAAAAATTTCAAGCTTTCATTTTTGAATCTCCGCACTCTGCACCGAAGGCTTTTATTGTTAATATTTTAGTATTAAATAATCCATATTTGTTGTTCCAAATAACATCGAGGCAAGTGGTGGATCCATACGATATATTGGTAATAATTTAATTATAAATAATGCATTTATTGCTAATATTTTGGTATTAAATAATCCATATTTTTTGTTCACAATATTTTAATTATAAATAATGCATATCTCCATATTTCTGAACATCAGTAGTTTATTGAGTAAAGGTTGTGCGGAGTACACACAAAATTCTCCCACACATATCCGCACAAGGAAACATGACAATATTAATTGGAGATTTGTTCAGCCCCCCCGCCTCCTCCCTGCTCGACCCTATGCAAAGAAATTGCAACCGCATAAATTCTCATTCTTAGATCAATAAGAAAATTATTTTTTTATGGTTATGTTTCTGAAATTAAGAACATGTGCATAAGGGAGGAGGAAGTCCATTGTGTGGAGAAATATTTTAAGATTTCATTGTGTGGATCTATACACTCCGCACTAAAGGCTTATGTAGATTTTTTATCAGAACACATGCATGAGTGAAAATATTTGTTTGAGTGTGGAGACTGAGTGTGGAAACGTTCAAATCTAACTCACGATATCACATAACCACTTCATAACTATTATTCAATATCAATTTTCAATTATCAAATTTAATATCGTATATTGTACTCATTATTTGTGCAATCTAAGATTAATCTTTATAACATATTTTATTATGTAATTATTGTAATGATAACAAGTAAAATACAAACTGTTGGAATCATTTAGTACTATAGCATGCGAGAAAGGATGTGTGTTATATGAAAAACTCCATCAAGACGGTAATGTTTATGAAGATGCAAAAACTTGGAAATTGAACAACATTGAATAATTAATTAATGCTTAGCATTCATATTAATATCTATTCAACAAATCGATACAAAATTATGCTATCCATGAAAACTTCAATAAAATCTACTCTTATGCATTATGTAATGATTACTGGTTTCAAACATATCAATAAAATTGTATCTATCAATATTATAAAATACTTCCTTCGATATTTATTTGGTAAATTGAACAATAGATAGTGCTTTTAAAAGAGTGGCTTCGATTAGAGATGTTGTCGGTGCCAGTGCTGGTGATCGATAGTTTGTATCTACATGTGACCCGTCATAAATATTAGTCGTAAACGAAGGATATCTAGAGGAAGTATAGTTTATGTATTAGACATTAAGTTGGAGTCCAAGTGATAGTTATGCGAATGAACCTGATTTGGTTTCTTCGATGGAAGATTAAATTTATTTTGAATGTTGTTTCTTGATTAAGTAGTTTGAGACTCTTTGTTATTATGTTATTCCTATATGAAAGTGCAACATCGAAATGGATGGTGTTATTCAATCATAGATTTTTGATGATGTTTAGAGAAAAAGGGTTTTTGGAAATGTAATGATCCTAAAAGTTTTTTGGATCCTGAAAGTTTTGTTAGGCTGTTAAAGTGTCGGGTTTACAATCAAAGATTTTATTGTGCATGAAAGATTATAATAGTTTTGGAATGGTAATTTTTAGCTTAAAAAAAAACGATAGAACCATACAAAGTTATAAACTGTTACTTAATTTACTTATTTTAGTGAACATAGTTTATTTAATATTTGGATAACGTGACAAAGGAAATAAGGCATCCAAGTCATGAACTGAAATTTAAGAGCTGAAATCACGTCGTCTTCCGCAAAGTAAAATCTGGTTGATACAAGGCAAGTCTACATAGTAAATTTGTTGAATACATGTTGTTTCAACAAATAAATACATAAAAATAATTTTATTTATTGACAGAAGAGATTTAGTTAATCAAAATAGAATGTGGTCTAGGATATTAATAAAATAATATCTTGATATCGATCTATAAAGCGTATAAAATGGATCAGTCATGAAACATAATCGTATCAATTGGATTATGTCAAATTGGAATTTAAGTAAAGAATATAACATTTAAAGTAACATATTTCACAATGGTATTTTTTGGTTAAAGATCATGAAAATTAGTTCCAGCCACATTGATGACGATCACTAGTTAATGAATACCATTAAAATGAATAGTTATTAAATGTTGTTTAAAAAATTAGATGTCAATTTGTGATTTAGATGACTTATCGCCTCCAACACATTATATGTAGGCATGTTTCCTGTCGAAGAATTTTTTCAATGTTCATTTTGTTCTAAAATGATTAGTAAGTTATGGGTAACTGACTTTCTTTGTTGTTCTGAAATTGTTAAGTGTTTTAAGGCTTTTCTTTATAATTTGTTTATTTTTCTTTGAATTTGTTACTAACAAAAAAAAATGACCCAAAGAAATAATGGCAGGAACACAAAGGAAGAGGTACATGCATAGAGACAAGATATCTTAATTCTCAGTCAATATCTTAAGGCTTAGTCAAGATATTTAATGCTAATGGACAAAATATTGGAACTTCAACAAATGCTTAGGTGACTTGAAGTTGGACAAGATGTCGTAAAAATGTTGCTAGAAAATCTCTTGTAAAGCATGAACAAAGAAATCATATCTCCATTCTGGAAGCAAAATCATTAGAAGATTTAATTTCCAGAAACAATGGTTAATTAGTAAAGAAATATTTACCATTTTTTTCTAATTACTCAACCAATTTTGAAATTAAGTATATGTTAAAGGCTATGTATTGTAAAATTTTGGTAAATTTAAAGGAAAAAAACATAGTAGACTATTTTGGATTACATGCGTATGTAATGTTGGACATTGGATAAACCAATGCTCCCTGTGTGTTTCGTGACATGGAATAATTGCCTCTCATGGATCTGTATCTTTGGTGATGTGATTGTTGACTAACATCTACGGGTTTTGGTCTAATGACAATTGTGATTCCCAACAAGTGGTATCAGATCGTAGGTCACACGTTTGATATGCACCCGACTTGCATTGGGGGGGGAGATTGTTGGACATTGGATAAACCAATTCTCCTCGTGTGTTTAGTGATATGGAGTAAGTTCCTCTCATAGATTTGTATCTCTGGCGATGCGACGGTTGACTAACACCTACGGGTTTTTCTCTTACAACAATCATGATTCCAAACATGTCTAAATGCAACATATTTTATAAGTTATACCAAAATATTGCTTATTTGATTTAGAATTTTGTTTCAACTCTATATGAAAATGATTTTTTTAGATATTTGTTTAAATCTTGCATAAAATATATTTTTTAATAGAAATAATACTATATTGGTTGACATTGTAAACAAAGAAAACCATGATTGTAAAGTCTAGTAATTAATAACAATGCCACCGGAAAATGATTAATTTAGCTGCAAACTGTCTCATAACCAACTTGAAATATTGTCTGACTAGTTATAGAACTTGTAAATTTGATAAATCAATAAAACGATGTAAGAAACGAGATTGCAAGAAGAAAAAATGACACAGCATAGTACAAGACATGGGGCCCGAACAAATTAGTTCATTAAAATACGTTCTTATACAACGTCATACTAACATTTATATTAGTGGAAGCGGTCACCTTGTTTGCTATAATGATTACATTTCTAATATTGTTTTCATAAGTATATTATATTGATTAAAAAAGTGAAATTCGATTGCAATAATGGAGTAAAATGAAAGAACTATCTGACAAAAATGCAATTCCCGAATCATAAAATTTAAGGCAATGCTAGGATGCTTGGAAGTGTAAACAACAAGAACCATGTCTTTACTAGATTGTTTGACAATGTAAACAAAGAAAACCATCATTGTATATGTATAACTACGTTTTGATGGTTTATTGTAAACGTGCCATGTATCTCGAAATTGTACAACATTTCAATAACACATGATTTGTTTGCATAGTATTTCTCGTACTGTAGGTAATGATTTTTCCAGTTCCACGCCAGTCAGAATACACAATATTTTAGTCCTACCATTTTCATGTATGATGAAGTTTAACAGATGGAAATAAATGAAGTGAGAGTCTTGCTCGAAACAGGTGCAATAAAGCATAGTTTTGTTAATAGTTCTAGCACTTATAATTGGAGAACTTCATTTCACACATACAACATCCAATGTATTTGTATACGCACTAATTGTTGTCAGGTATCCATGGAAGTACTATAAAATTGATATATAAAACACAGACTTAGTAACATGAAATCAAATGTCTTTTTATTTAATTTTCTTTATCTATGTCTATATAAACAATATAATATAGTTTATTATGCATATTCCATGTGGCAAGGAAAGAATATTTCTTAGATTTTTGGCTTTCGTTCCTGTTTTCAATGGACATATGAATGTCGATTGTGAAGGTCATAAAACTCTTTCTTGTTTTATGGCTATATTTTTTATCAAGATCAATGGAATTTTTGTTGTTGTTGCAATTCTCTTTGAATTGAAACACATGCCAAAACACGTTTATTGTGTACTTGAACCTGTTACATATGTAACATTTTTAAAACAATACAATTAAACCATATAACAGATGAATAATAACATTTTTCTGAACATTGGGGTATATATATCTACGCTTATGTAACTTCATTTTTATTTCAATGAAAATTGGGGTTTCTAGTGAAAAACAAATAGATGGAAAAAAATTAACAATAATAAAACATTCAAATAAATCAAAGCTTATTGTTTCCCTGTCCTACTCTGCATTTTCGTCTTTGATTTCCAATGCATACTGCATTCTTGTGTGCGTTACTGAAATTGGAAAATTAGTGATTGTGCCAAGTGGAAACACATCATCATTACCCAATATATTTGCAATCATCATATTTGGAAATAATTAGTACTCTGTGTTGGTACATTAAGATGACTATTTAAAAGAAATCCTAATGCCTACATTGATCATCGACCCAGGGTAGGTCTGTTTATTTCAAGAGTGTTCAACATAGTTTATGCAAGTGAAATCAGAGGTTAATAAATCGAAATCCTTGCAAGAAGTAGAGTCTAATTCTAGAAGTTCAATCAAAGCAATTTTGAAAGAAAACATTAAATAACTTAATCAATCAAATTAACTTAATTATAATTTGTTCTATGGAAGCATCAAACTGAAATGAAAAGCTTAAAGGAATTCACAATTAACCTGAATTACTAATCAACATCTACAACAATATATTTAACCAGACTGGGAATATTGCAGTAAATGAACAACGAGTAACACAATCATGCTCTACAATTGAAATTCTCAATGACTGATCAACCAAAAAATATCACTCAGAATGAACAACAATTGAAACATTCAAATAACTTCTAGTAAACACAAGAGATAAAATTCATGTGGAAAATGAAAACGATTAATAATTTAAATCAATAGAAACACAAACCATTCAATGCTAATGAGATTCAAATCAATTACAATTCTGAAAAACACGAGAATGGTTAATTACAAAATAGGAAAATAAGATTATAACAAAAGACAACAATAGAGCTCCTAGTGTCTGGGCCTAGAGCCTCTAGAAGTCTCTGCTAGAAGGTCTTCATAACATGTTTATGGAAAAACCACCATGTATTTCATTAAATTCAATAATCAGGATACAACATCAGTGAGCGCAAAAGCTTCTATTATGAAGCAATGAAAATAAAATATAATTACAACATACGGGTCAACAACTCCTGTTCTATTCCACCTATTAGTACTTTATATCCTACATAAAAATAGATCGGATAATAGTGAATCCTCAGGATTAGGAGATCTTGAGGATTTCGTAGCTGTCTAATAGTTTTCATTATAGAAGAAGCGAGATCCTCCTCATTCTTCGCTAGTTTGTACGAACATAACATGATTTTTTCATTTTCTTGGCCGCTGCTGTTCAGTCATTTGAACAATGATTGATTGGTTTAGATTTCCTGCACATAAAACATCAAAAGTTAGCCTTTATGCCCATAATTACATAAATTTTTGATAATTAGTTTTACCCTTTCTTTACAATTAATTCTTCCAGATTTATTTCCAAAGTGAAGGTAAACATATGAAAGTTAGTAATAAATCAAGCTAATTATGAGGGTAAAACGTACCTTTTTCATGACCCAACACTCTGCACAAACAATACAAATGCTTTCTATATTTATAAAACTATTTAGAAAAATAGTTTCTTCACAATCACCACTATCGTATATATGCTTTGGAATTATTTCAAAATACCTAATGGAAACACTAGCATTTGTAATAAGCTTTGACTTATGTTGTTCGATTAACTATTTTGGCACAAGAAATGTTATTGTCATTTCCACTTTCTTATATGTTAAGTTTGCAAAATGTATTTCTTTTGTCTTGTTTGCTTTGTCAAAAAAATATTCGATATTTAACCAAGACAATGCCATGAAAAATATTCCCAGCTATATTTTACTGATATCTTCGATCAACAATGGCATAAAATATATATTTTTTCTTAGTCATGAGCATCGAATTAAAATAAATTTTAAAAAATGAACAAAAAGACAAAAAAAGAAGAAGTCTGATACATAGTTAATTAAATGTTCCCAAAAGTACCTTATTTGTATTTATTTCCTTTTTGGTTTCTGTTTCTTTCATTTTGGTTGTTGCGATATCTGTTTCTGTAGTACTACTCAGTACTATCTCTACACTCTCATCCAATTGTACTTTGACATCATTCAGATTTGATATATTTTTCATGTTCACAAATAATATAGTGAAATCACTGTTTAAAATGATAATATAATTGAAAATAAGTAAGAAATTTCTAGTGAAAATAGAATAAGTTGCAAAGTCATTACTAGTGTACATAAATCCTAAATATTTTTAGTTTCAACAAATAAAAATGTTTTATAGAAATGTTCAAAGTACTTTTTCCCTTGTAATTGTTTTCATGGATGTGAATATCTAAGTGTTATATGTTTCTTGGAAATTTAAAAAGATTTTCTTTTAGATATAGTACATTAAAATATCAAATATAATAAAAGTACAATAAATAGAAGATACATTTACCTCTTAGTAAAGTTATCATTGTCATTAACGGTATATGTTCTTCTTGTGTTCATTTCCACTACTATGATGATATGATTTATATCAAATATACAAAAGTAAGAAAAATAAGAGGTTCTAATTTCATAGCAGGGAAGTAATTCAAATGTAAGAACTATACGACAGTAACACATTTTCTGTAAACATGTTTAGTATTATCACATTATGTAGTATTTGAACATTTTACATCATTGTTACAAGACCTCACAATATATTGTATAAATGCTCTAAGTACTCATATATAGAACAAAAAATGTTATGTTTACCCGTCAATAATGCTACATGTTTTTCACTATCATTCGAAATGAGCTTGCAAAGCTAGTTCCTCATGATGTGCAACTACCATAACAATACCATATAACACAAATGATGAGTCTATTTGTAACTAGCTCGTCCGAAAATAAATTTAACTTGCATTCATAATGTGTATGCTAAAAATATTGCATGATGAACACCTAGAGAATGCTTCTATGGAAAACACAACAAAAATTAGTGGTTACAATTGTCATGTTACCTTATAAATATTGAAAATATGTATTTGATAGTTAATGAAGTTCTACATTCATATAGAAAAATTGTAGTAAGAAAATAATTGATAGTCAATGGACTTTGACCACGTGGTGATTTCTATATTTTACAAAAAAACGAGAAGTTGTCAACACATTTCGTTCACGAACAAAATCCTACGAATAATACAAAATTATCATTAAATAAATTTGTTCCAATGCATCATTACACAGTGTGAAGAAGACAATTCTTCAAAATTATTATTATTATTGTCATATGCAAAAGTGTCATATGTTAAGAAATATGCAGAAATAGCCTTGAAATATTAATTTAATGTGGAATATGGGAAAACAAGATAGAGAAATAGTAGAAGAAATGCCCCCCACCCCCGACACATGATCAAAGACTCTTCACAACAGAACTTCCAATAATGAAACATGGTAAAATTGACCAAAGATCGTTAGTTCAAATTATATGTTTGGCAAGGAACCAATGCAGTTATGGTATTCTATATTGTGGAAGCACAAAGATTCTTTAAATATTTGTTTAATTCTACAAAGGTTGAGGTTTTCCTATCTGGAAAAGGGGTACATGAGGAAAGAGAAAGAAATACAATTATATGAACTTAGGGTTTTGAAGATAGGGCATTATTGTTACCGAAATTTATTCTAGATATGTGTTTTCTTGTTTCTCAAGTTTGTAGGTAATATCATCACTAGCTACTTACATTTGAACAAAAAAAGAAAAAAACAATTTAGAGCCCTTCAACAATATATCTTGGATACTAAGGCAATTTTTTATTTTTTTCTATGAGCACATATGCTAAAAAGTAGTTTAAAGGTCCATCAAAATTTTAGGAAATTTTGTTACAAATAATTAATGAAATCATTGCCTTTCTTTTTTATGTGGTGTCCAATGTGGATTTTCATGAAAGCGTTTAGTTCTTGCTGGTTTTGACTATGTTATCGATTCGTGATTTTGTGAGTGCTCTGACAATGTGTTCTTTCTCTTCCTAATGGTGCTATAATTCACACGTTTGTAGGTCCTTTGCAAAGGCAGGGTGAGGGGGGAGTGTTGAACAAATACGAAATTAATATTATTATTATTGCTTCTATGGAGCAATGATGAAATTAAATTTTCACATATTTAGTTGTGTGGGAGAGAAAAAGTCTAGAGTTGTGCTTTTGTAGAAACAGATGAGTGGGTATGTGCAGGATAACATTGATTAAAACTAAACGATGCTTATGTGAATTGGCCTATTTCCGTCCTTGCATCCCAGATTAAGTCAATTTCTCAGACGATTTCTTGACCAAATAGTTTGAGACTCATTTCTATTACATTGTGCTTATATCAAGGTGCAACATGGAGATGGGTGGTCTATTTTCTTGATTTGTGGCTTGCAGAGTACTATTTAGTGTTATCTTTATGATAACGCTTGAAGAAAAATGATTTTGTGGTAATGGGAAGATTTTGAGAGTTTTCTACATCCTAAAATTTTTATCAAGTTGTTATCGATACTATAATATTTCCTTTTTTTTGGCATATACTAATATATTGTTTCATTTACAGATTCTTATGAAATTTTGCAGAATGAAGGTTGATTATGTTTCATTGTGCAGAGATTTTTCGGGTGAAGTTTTCCTTGTGTGGATATTTTACTATGTGGAGGACAAGGTATGTGTGGGAGAATGGGGATGCAGAGGGAAATTTCATTAATTTAACTATGAAAAAATTTCAAATTAATATTATTATGTTCCATTATGTGGAGCTTTGACTATGAAAATGTCGGGGTATGTGTAGGAGAAAAGGGGCTACATAAGGAAATTTACTCGACAGAGACAAAATTAATGTTAATATGTTATTATTGTGTTTCAATGTGTGGAGCTTTCTTGCGCAAATATTTTTTTGTGTGAAGATTTTACTATGGGGAGATTTTTTTCCGTATAGATGAAATTAAATTTAGACTATTTTGCATTTAAAACTTTTGCAAATTTAGCTAATAAAGTCCATAGTTAACATGTCTGTAATGTCCTGGTTAAGTTTCTTTGGTTAGTGTTTTCTTGTATATAAATATAGTTCAGGAATGTCCGCATTGTAAGAGCTAGGAGTTTCAATAGGCTTCAGTTTATTTTACGAAAATATTTGCTACACTTGTGTGAAGCTTTTCTTGCACGAAACTTTCATTGTTTCCAGATTCTGATTGAATATTGTTAGTTCAAAGTAGATGTTTGGTAAAGAACCAATGCAATTCTGATATTTTATATTGTGGAAGCATAAAGATTCTTTAAATATTTGTTTAATTCAATATGTGTTTGTAAGGAAAGTGTATCGTATGGTAACTAGATAAGACCCTCTTTGAATATCTGTAGAGGCTGAGTTTTTCCTATTTGACAAAGGGGAACATGACGAAGGATAAATAAATATGATTATATGAACTTAGGTTTTTGAATATAGGCCATCTTTGTTTCCAAATCTTGTTCTAGATATGTAATTTTTTTTTGAAGTCTACAAGAAATATTGTCCTTGGATACTTACATTTGAATAGAAAAAGGAAAAAAATTTAGATCCCTTCAAAAATATATTTTGGAGAATAAGGCTATTTTTGTTTTTTTCCAGGAGCACAATATGCTAAATGGTTGTTTAAAGGTTCATAATTTTTTTAGGAAATGTTGTTACAATGAATCAATGAGATCATTACCTTTTTGTTTATGCAATATCCTCCAATATGGATTCTCATGAAAGCTTCTAGTTATCGTTGGTTTTGATTATTCTATTGGTTCATGATTTTGTGGGTGATCTGACAGTGTGTTAGTGTGTTTCCAAATGGTGCTAGAATTGAAGGGTTTGGAGGTCCTTTGCAAATACAGAGAGAGGGGAGAGCACTGAAAAATTTACAATTAATAATATTATTTTTTCTTTTTTCGGAGCAAGGACATAATTATTTTCACAGATTTAGCTATGCAGGAGAGAAGTTGCATAGGTTTGTGATTTTATAGAGTTATGAATCATTGCAAAATATATGTGGATGATGGGGTATGTGAGGGAGAATGGGGATGAAAATCAAACAATTGTTATGCAAATGGGCCTGGTTCTATTCCTTGCATTGTAAATTGAGGAAATTTCTCAGTTTTTTTCTTGACCAAATAGTTTAAGACTCATTTCTATTATGCTGTGCTTATATGAATATGAAACTTAGAGATGGATGGTCAATTTTCTTGAGTTGTGGCTTACGAAGTACTATTTAGTGTTATATTTCTGATAATATTTGGAGAGAAATGATTTTCTGGTAATGTGCTGATGTTGAAAGTTTTTTGCATCCTTAAACATTTATTAAGATGTTATCGATACTGTAATATTTCCTTTTTTTTCATATATTGATATTTTGTCTCATTTACAAATGCTTTCAACGTTCTGTGGAATGAAGGTTGATTACATTTCACTGTGTGAATCTTTCCTTGTGCAAAGCTTTTACCATGTGGAGGATGGGGTATGTGCGGGAGAATGGGGATGAAGAGGCAACTCTAATTAATTTAACTATGAAAAAAATTCAAATTAAGATTATTATGATTCATTGTGTGGAGCTTTGATTGTGTGGGGGATGGGGTATGTGCTGGAGAATGGGGTGCATATGGAACTTTATTCGATAAGGACACAATTAATGTTAACATATTATTATGATTAATTGTGCAAATATTACTTGCATGAACCTTTCCTTGTGCAAATATTTGGCCGTGTGGAGCTTTTATTCTTTGCAGATGAAATTAATTTTAAATTATTTTGCATTTAATTTTTTTACATATTTACCAAATAAGGTTCGTACTCAACGTGTCTGTAATGTAATAGTTTTGTTTATTTGGTTAGTGTTTTCTTGTGTATAAATATAGGCCAACCATGTATACATTTTAAGAGCTATGAGTTTTGATAGGCTTCGGTTGATTTCATGAAAATATTTGTTACGCCTGTGCAGAGCTTTGTTTGCATGGAACTTTCACTATGCAAAAAAGCTCCGCACACTACTCGTTCGCACAAGAAATACTTCATACACTACTTATCCATATTGATAAAACTTGGTAATCATGGTAAAGGTATTTAACTTTTATTTTTTTAATCCGAACTAGGAAATTTCATTCACACTATCAGCAAGGTTTCATTGGGAGCCCAATTCAATATATATAAAAAATGGTTATCACCTAGCAATGTTGTCTAACTTGGCATAATTTCAAAGAATTAAAAATTAAATCTAAAATCATGATTTTCAAAGTGTTAAATTATTTATATTAATGTATATTTTCAAAATTAACACAAAAGCATATGTGCAGGTGTTACACTTCATTTTGTCACTATTAGGAAAATGACCTCCAATTTAGATCTCTCTTTATTCAATGAAATGTTCCAAACATTCCCTTGCAATGTTGGAAGAAAAAAAATCCTAAAGATAATAAGAATCTTGGATTCCATTGCTCAAAAACCTATTGTTAGGCACTTGCGCAATTTACCTAGCTATTTCCTATACAAGCATAGTTTTGACCATTGTGGCCTACACAATCCTATGCTCTTCCTTCCACTAAAAACTACACAAATCACTTAACAGGGGTAAAAATAAAAAGACTATTATAGAAGCCTTCTTGGGGGAATATTTCTCAATCAAAATCCCTCAAGCCCATACATAATTAGGTCTCATCTCTTGGTTCATGAATAAAATTACCTCTCATTGTGGAACCCTAATCCATCTCTTTATGGATCTCATCCCTTGAGAAGAGGATCCCAAAACTCGTCCTATTGGCCTATAAATTTAGCACAAACCAAAGAGATAAGGGGGGGAATTATAGATATAAATTTATGCTATTGGATTAGGGTTGAAATCTTGTCACCTAAGGGGAGGATTGGAGACCATTGGAATGAGGCTTACATCATCAATGCTAAGGTTGTATTTCTCCTTCTTATTCAAGATTAATACAAGTAGTTGTTTCTTTCCTATTTTCACTTGTTATGATGCTCTTTACAAAGCTTCTTGATATTTTGCATAGTTTATAACTTAATACTAGATTAACATTGTGATCTATGCTACTTTTCAATTTCCCTTCACTTTGTATTTCACTCTTTATCTATGTTATGATTTTATTCCTTGTTTGGTTCTGTTTATGATCCGGATTTATGCAGGAATGCAACAGAATAAACATATAACCATAAACATAGAGATGCAGTGGAAATAACACTTCATTTCATTAATATAAAAGAACTGAAATTTTCTTACAGACAGAATGGAAATAAAACTAGCTAGGGCGCTGGTAGCTATCTCTGAGAAGAGATGTGGCGGCTACAGGCCTCTGATCTGAGTTACAATGAGGCTTGAGGGCCTATTTATTATTGAGAAACAATGGAGAACCCTAAACATCCAAAAACCTAACCCTAGGAGATGAAGCGCCAAAACTATGGGCCCCATTTGGGTAAATTGGTGTTTCAACTTCCCAGGGACGTAACTTTGGCATACTATCTCCGTTTGATGCTCACGATACATCATTAGAAAGCTCTATTCGAGGACTACAAATTTCGCCATGAATATCATTCTAAAACAAAATGATATTTTCTTGAGGCGCGATGCCCAAAAAACATCGTTTAGGGCCTCAAAACGGCTCCGGAAGTTCAGGACCCGAAAAACTGCTAAAAATAGTAAGTTATGCCGAAACTGAAAAAATGAAAGAGACAATAGTGGGGGCCCAAATGGAATAGGTGGGTGGCCACCAATATCCACCTAGATCATTCCTTCCCCCTTGGGAAGCAATGGTCCCCATTGCGTTAAGTTTCTCCATGAGATGAGGAAATTTCTGCTGAACTTGGTCCCTAATGAACCACTTTCCTTGGTGCAGGAGTTGGCCAGCTTTGACGACTCGATACAGTTGGATCTTCTGTTGGCGAGTGTTCTTGATTTTCATGTCCATGATACAATCTGTGGTGGCTTTTTCCATGCAGTCTGGGTTTAACTCTGTTGGTGTGAGTTGTTCTGCAATGTCCGAGGTGTCCAGTAGAGGTGGGAAGTAAGGACGAAGGCGATCCACATTGAAGGCACGGGTGCGAGGCCAAGGAATGGGGGAATACTAAGCTAGAATAGGCATTGTTCCCTACGACCTGGTGATGGTCGCACGAACACGTGGAGTGGGCGAAACTGCCGGGGGTGGGGGTCCGGGTGGCGCTCATACACAAATGTATCCATACTGTGGCCACACCAGAAGTTGTGTGGTACACAGGTGTTGATCTTTCTTGTTGCTTGTACTACGCACTGACTCATCCAATATATCATAAACATTTGGCGGATGTGTTGGTCTTAACAAATGAAGCTACTTGCTTTGTCAACTTCAGACTGGACATGAGCTGAATCGGCCTGAGCAGCTGCAAATGGCATGGCTACGTCAATGGGACATAGTGGCTGGAATCCCAAGCCCACCTGAAAGGGGCTATGGCCAATTGAACTGTGGAGAGCCCTATTATAACTATGTTGTACATAGGGGAGGCTCTCGTCCCATGTGCGTGGATGCTTTGAATTGTACATGCGCAGAATATGTACAATCATTCTGTTGACGACCTCTGTCTGGCCATCTGTTTGGAGATGGAAAGCTGTGGACTTGGTGAGCTTTGTGTCCAATATTGACCAGAGGCTGGACCAAAATGTGCTGAGGAACCTGATATCTCGATCTGATATGATAGACTGTGGGATACCAAAGTGCACCCGCACTCGTTCAAAGAAGAGGTTAGCAGTGGCTTCTGCTGTGATATTCTCCTTACAGGTCGCCATAATGGCCATCTTCGAGAATCTGTCAACGACCACGAAAACACAGTCATTTCCATTCTTAGTAGAAAGCAGGCCCGACATGTAATCCATGGAGATGGATTCCCAAGGTCGACTAGGGGTAGGTAGTGGAGTATATAGGCCTTGCTTCTTGATGGCCAGTTTGGCAATGGCACAAGCAGTGCAGGATCTGATGTGCTTCTTGACATCCTTTCGAAGGTTCGACCAATAGAAATACTTTTGTAGTATTGCTACTATTTTCTCGATCCTGAAATGCCCAGCGACTCGACTGTAGTGTGCTTCCCATATCATCTTGGCACGCTCGCTTGAAGGAACACAAAGGTGTCCCAGGTGACATAAAAGTGCATCTTGGAGGTGAAAATTTGGAACTTGCGTATCCCCCAAGAGTGCCTTGTAAGTGTGGCCGAATTCTGGGTCACTCTCATAGAGAAGCGGCCAATCAGAAGTCTCGTACCCACAAGAGTTGAGCACAGTGGTGAGCGCCACGATCGGTGGTCGGCTGAGGCAATCTGCAACAATATTGGTGCTACCCTTCTTGTACTTGATGTTCAAATGAAACTGTTGCAGATATGTGGACCACTTCTGATGGCGATCATTCTGCAACTTCCCTTGTGTCTGTATGAACTGCAGGGGCTGGTGGTCTGTGTGGATGATTGTTTCCTTCCCCAAAATGTAATGCTTCCATTGTCGACAGGCTTGCATAATGGAATACATTTCTTTGTCATAGGTGGGATACTTGCGAACTATCTCAGACAATGTATCACAGTGATGTGCCACTAGATGTCCCTATTGAGTAAGAACTTCCCCAATAGCATAGTCAGAGGCATCTGTCTCGATCTCAAATGGTTGTTGCAAGTCTGGTAATGTGAGCACTGGGGCAGAACAAAGGCGATTTTTCAATTCTGTGAACGCCTTCTGTTGAGGTTCCGACCAAAAGATTTTTTCTCTCGCTCCTCCCTTGGTGACTTGACTAAAGGGCCAAGTGATATGAGAGAATCCCAACACAAATCTACGGTAGAAATTAGCAAGACCCAGAAAGCTGCGAAGCTCTGTTATAGTGGTTGGGGCTAGCCAATCCCGAAGGACTTGGATCTTGGCTGGATCCACATGCACCCCCCTTTCATCAATAATGTATCCCAGATATTGAACCTGGGTCATGCCAAACGTGCACTTCTCCAAATTGGCACACAACTTCTGTTGCCGCAGTGTTTGGAGGACTTGTCGGATGTGATGAAGGTGCTCTTCCCAAGTCTTGCTGAAGATCAGAATGTCATCCAAGTACACCACTACGAATGAGTTGGTGAATGGCCGCAAGATGTCGTCCATCATCCTCGTGAAGGTTGCGGGAGCATTCGTCAACCCGAAAGGCATGACCAGCCATTCAAAAAGGCCTTCCTTAGCTTTGAAGGCAGTCTTCCACACATCAGAGGGTTCAATTGGTACCTGGTGATACCCAGAATTTAGGTCGATCTTACTGAAATATTTTGCACCTTGGAGTTGGTCCAGAAGGTCATCAATCCATGGGATTGGGTACCTATTCCGGAAAGTGATCTTGTTCAGCGCCCGATAGTCAATACAGAGTCTCCACGTCCCATCCTTCTTCTGTACCAACACGATCGGGCTCCCACAGGGCGATGAACTTGGTCTGATGTGACCTTTCTGCAACAGCTCCTGAATGTGCCTCTTGATTTCATCATTTTCCAGAACAGAGCGTCGATAGATCGGTCCATTGGGTAGTGGCGCACCTGGGGTCAGATCAATCGGGTGCTTGACCTGGCAGTGCAGAGGAACCCCTGTGGGTGAGGGTGAAGATGTCCCGTGCTCCTCCACACTTGTCCATTTTGATGGTGTAGGTGCGAGAGGAGCCTGCGAGGTCGTGGCCTGGGTCTTCTTCTTGCCACGGGGGCGAATCATCAGGAAAATGAATTTTCTGGTTTGGGAAATGAGCTTGCTGCATTTTTTTGCAGTAACCAAAGAGATAGCGGCAGGAGGTGGTACCTCTGGTATCCTGTACAACTTATTTCCCAAAGTAACAATAACAGCACGAGGTCGAGACTCATACACAGCATGACGCTTCTACAAGTATGGTTGTCCTAATAATACATCAGAAACATCAATAGGAGCAACATCACATAATACCTCATCCGTGAAGGGCTTGATGCTATAGGGAAGGCGACACTGCTGGCTGACGCGGAGATCTCGTCCTTGGTGAAGCCACCCCATGGTGTATGGATGTGGGTGAGCTGTGGTCGGCAAGCCCAACCGATTCACGGCGTCTGCTGAAATGAGGTTCTTTTGGCTCCCATTGTCGACAATGAACTGTACAGGGGAGCCCTTTACCCACATCTGGGAGTGGAAGAGACGTTCCTCCTCCTCTGGATCTTCCGGTTCCTCCTTCTGGACCTTTGTAGTGGCAACAGTGGCGTTGGGCTCCGCATCAATAATCTTTTTCCCTTTTTCATTCCCCTTTTCAGGTTCTGATTCGGAGTCGGAGCATGCATCTGACTCAGAAGCCCTCATCTCGGCCACTAGCAACTGCTTGGCCCGACACTCACTTGTGTTGTGAGTGGAGCTCTTATGGAACTCACACCACTTTCCCGTGTCCTTCTTTGGCTTTACGGTGTTGTTCTTTTCTTGTGGATTTGACGGGTTGTCTTTAGCCGCCATGCTCTGTCCTTTGTTCTGCGGTTTGGAAGCACCTTTTCCTTGCTTTTGATTCGCAGATCCAAAGTCTCGCTTCTTCTGTTTGAATTTCTGCTCAATCTTGGCAGCATACCGGTATGCCGTACCAAGCGAGGAGATGTCGAGGAACTCAATTTCCTCCTGAATGTATTTGTGCAGAAAGCTGCGATACTTTAGCACCAAATGTTTCTTTGAATATTTGATACCCAACTTTGTGCGCAGGGTGTTAGTATGAATCATTTGTCGAAGTGTACGAAAAAATACCACTTTAGCTACGCATAACTAATAGCCCTAACATCAAAAGTGGCTGCCAATATCTTCAGATCTGCGGTTAGTTGATCAAGACAAGAGCTGCAAAAAACCAGATCTATGCATAGAAAGACATTAAGCAGTAAAAAGAAGGGTTTGCTCCATATATCCAATAGACAAGACAAGAACAATTTTTTGAAAGAATTTTTTGTATTAAGGGCACCTGGGAGGAAAACAAGAAGATGTTTCGAATTCTCCTCAATGGGATGGGTTCTTGGAAGTCCTCAGCACTTCAGATCTAGCATTTCTCTCTCCTGTTGGTGTAGAAAACCCAGACAAAGATAGAACTCAAAGGGAGCTCACACAACAAATAATGGAAAATATGACAATTAGAATGGCTTAAAGTCAGACCAAGAGTTTAGATCTAGAGTGATCCAATAGGCAACAAAAGGTGAAGAATGGTAGGAAAAAACCCTCCTATTTATAACAAAATATTGGGTCATTCTAGATCTTGGTGCATGATTAAAATAATGTTAACCAAATCTAGATCCACCTTTTATGGAATATTTTATTATATTTGTTGGAGGGAAAAAGTATTTGACTTGGGTCAAATCCCTTTGTTTGTCAATAATAAATAAATAAATGATTTATTTATCTTTTTAAGGAAGTGGTTGAAGGATAATCAAATAAATAATGATTTATTTAATTATTTGTGGGTGATTTGGTCATATTTAACAAGGAATATTATCTAAATAAGATTTAAATAATTATTCCTAGAAAATAATAAGATAAATAAAGGCTTATCTAATTAATTTCATTGTTTTTGGGTTAAACATGACTGGGAATAATAATTAAATTATGGTTTAATTAATTATTCCATGAGAAAAATCAAACAAATATAGGTTTGTTTAATATTTCCTTTTGGGGTTTCCTGTTTAGACCATAAACAACCTAATAAATGTGGTTTATTAAGTTATTTTACATAGTGAAAGCAATTTTACTTAGGATAAAATTGGTCTTACATGGTGTACTTGGGTCCATCTAATGATAATAGGTTAGATGACCAAAAAATGGTGTAACAGATTGCCCCCCAGCGTGCGAGTGTTAGGAGCAAATCATATGACCGAAGTACGTTGTAAGAACTCAATCACCAGACATCAAAAGGGAAGTCAGAGAGAGAAATGTAAGGTAGACTAATGTGCTGAAGAACTAGACCCTGAGGAGACGAGACTTACAGGTGCAACAAGTCTCTTTTTATGAGAAGGTACCTGTGCTAAAGGTGGCGGGGGAGGCATACCTATGCCCGCCGAGACAAAGTACAAAAGAATAGTGTGTCCAGTAAACAAGGGACCGAACCATAAAGTACAACCGGCATAAACATGAGCCAGATAAGAATACAATGAGGAATCCCACATACATGCTATGCCTGGGATAACAACCAGGACTTATACAATAATATCTGAGTACATGAGATACAAAATACAACCCGAATGCCCCCTATAAGCGGGGAAGGGCTCACAAAATCTGACTGATACATGTAAATCAAAGAGGCGCTGCAAGCGGCTAAGGCCGACATCATGAAATATATGGAGCTGCATCGAGGGTTGCAATGAAGAGGTCATCCGAGCATGTGGGGGCTACTTGCAGGGCCACCCCCTCATGAGAGCTGAGACATCTCACACACACCCGAGAATCACCAAGAGCTGCTGCTGCATCACTAAACCATCAAGTATACGGATCTCGATCATGCTGAAAGGAGCTGGAGTGGAGAAACAATCAAGTCAAAGGGAAATGAGAGATCCCTTTGCCTGATTAGAGGCACCGAACAAGAGTGGGAGCTGGAACCAAAGTACACCGCCCTCTAGACCTGTCTTCTGGAATGAAGGAGCTGATGTCGACAGAAGGAGGTCCGCCATAGGTGAGGCAATGAGAGATCCTCAACTAAGGCACGAGAGAAAATAGTAGAGTGACAGACAGACTAATACCAATGATGATGGTGGAATGGAAGGGACTGAGTAGCGAATGGACGACTTCCCTTGCTAGAGCATAAAGGGAATGAATGACATGGCAGCGACTGACACAATATCATCAGGGATAAGGGACAGTGGGATGGAAGGCCATAATGTGCGACGCAAGAGAGAAACCAAGCAAAGAGGGATGGAGGACGATAGCGGGGTACAAAGGGACTCGGGATAGACTCCATGAATACGATGATGACTCCACTTGGATGCTCTAAACAAGGGCGACTCGATGGTGCTGCCACACAGTAAAGGTCCAATGGGGGACCATGGAAACATGAGTACAAGATGGTAACTCACGATGAAAATCAACACGAACAAAGACAAGTAAGGAGGCAAAGTGGTGCCCCAAGTACAAGTGTTGTAAGTGAAGAAATGTGATTTTAAGGAGAGGTGAAGTGACCCATCTTGGACGAAATGTGTCCTAGTGAAGTATCAAATCACAAAAAACTAATAGATACCCATTTGAGTGCTCGGTGAGAGCTTTCCAACGGTGCAGACGGTTTGTCAAATGAAGCTACGGTATGGTCACAGCAGGCGAAAGAAGAAACAAGGGTTCTCTTGTAATAAGGCAGTTTTCCCTCCAAATCTATTCATTTTCTAGTGTTGCTGTGGTGAATGTAGAGAGGAGAGAAGGCCCTAAATCTTGCGGTGAGCGTAGCGGACAAACCGACCATTGGAATCAAGATCCGTCAGTTGCAGGTAAGAGGCCTAACCTTACTCTTTCATTTTGATGGATTGAAAGTTCAGATTAGGGCCCAGAATCTCAGGAACAGCCCCCCTTGCATATTTTCGGCCGGGTCGCACTTTTTGGGCCAAAATCTGTGACTTGGGACACAGGTTTTGAGCCAAAAAGTGCGACCTGTCCCAGGATTTGGCAGAAAAATGCGACCTGGAAGATGAGGGGGTTTTAGTGCTATTTGATGGCTGAGAGTTGGGTTTTTTGTGTTTGGTTACAATATTCCCTATTTGTAGGCTGACAAAGATGATGTTTTTGTGCAGATATGGTAGATATACAGGTGAACTGGAGAGAGAGAGACCTGGGTACATCACGGGCAGAGATCCAGGCAGATCAGGGTGTCCGTCGTGTGTTGGCCAGGTTTGGGGTTTTAAAGTTTTTGGAGAACCCTTTGATGAGAGCTGGAGAGCCCTTGTTGGCTCGGATTATTAGTTATTGGGATCCAGAGCATGAGGTCTTTGTAGTGCAGGGGCGCAGGATTGAACTGATAGTCCAGGATGTGTATTTCCTGACAGGTCTCCCGCCACTTGGGATGGTGGGAAATACGCAGCCAGTGTTACCGCGGGGGTGGAACATCATGGAGTTTGTGGAGCGGCATTGTCGACCAGGTCTCCGAGTCAAAGGGACGCGGATACCGATTGGGGACCTAGAGAGACTGGAGACTCGGGCAGTGGCTGCAGCGGTGTTGCAGATCCTGGGCAGCTAGGCGTTCCATCACATCACTGGGGGGCAGATGATGATCGTAGAGAGCGTGTTAAGTGGGACCTACTATGGGTGGGCCCAAATGATGTTGGTGTCGTTAAAATGACAGTTGTCGCTATGTAAGCGGCAAGTGAACCACGATTGCTCGTATGGGACTTTATTGTGTTCCTTCTTTTTTGAGAAGATCCCGATCTTACGACCTCATATACAGCTCCTAGATGGGGGCCCGAGAGAGCCCAGGATGCGCCGGTGGGGGCAGCTACTGTGCAGAGGAGGAGGTGGGGCGGTCGGACGAGTGTTTCGACCTGAGTTCTTTTCCCATTGGGATCAGATGCCGTTATACATAGACGACTATCCCTATAGTGGGATGAGTTATTGTGGGGATCCAGACCTACCACTTCCGCCTGGTCGAGTATGGGGACCTAATGGTAAGTGATAAGTAACTATTCTTTTTTGGGCATGTTACAGTTAGTGAATAGTAGATAGGGTACTGATTCATGTACTTTTGGTATGCATATATAGCTCCGGTAAAACCGGCCAGATATATGGGACGACCGGCAGGATCTGGAGTTGCAGGTCCGAGTGGGTCGAGAGCAGCGCGTAATGAGGACACGGCCGCCCTTCTAGAGGACATCCGCTATAGATGCGAGAGGTTGCTGACCGGAGTGTCAGAGCGCGGGTGGAAAGACTTAGACGACCAATACATAGAGCCATGCATTGGTCTACCCTCGGAATGGCGAGGTGTCATGCGGCGCATGACGATGGCCGGTCAGGGGATACGTGATCTACAGGCTGCAGGAGCAGAGCCATTGGCTCAGGATCCGCCAGATAGTGATTAGGTATGGGGCATGTGGTGCCCCTTAGTGTGTATGTAGGGGGCAGGTGGTGCCCCCAGTTTTGAGTTTTTTGTAACATGTTATGGGCATGTCATATGTATCAGAGTAGATGGACTCTAAACACATGTTTTGCGACACATATTATGGATATGCATCTTTTTTAATGATCATGAATGTTATTGTCTTGTATGAAATGCGTGTGATAAATGCCAATCTAGAACATGGTTTGCAATACTATCTACATAGTGATTCTGTTCTCGAGGTACATGGTTGAAATTTATGGTTTCAAATTCACGTATCAAGAGTTTCACTCGTAAATATCATCTAAACAGCACAGGATTACGCACACGATAGACACCATTTAGTTGCATGACAAGAAGTAGGGAATCTAAACGAACATGCAGATGGAGGATGCGATGAAAGAGGTCATCGGCTAAGAGACCACGCATTGCATCATATTCGGCCTGATTGTTGGTGGCAGTACCAATGCAGACCCCATTTGAGAGCACAAGGGCATGCAAGGGGGTGAAAATGGCCCAACCTGCCGAGGCTAGATTCTAGGAGTAACGACTTGCATCATCGGCGTAACCGATATAGGGTGGGGACGGGAGGTCCTGCGGAATAGTGTTACAAGACAACAAATGGGGGGAGAAGGGACAATGACGGCAGCGTGAGTGTACAGAAGACATCGAGCGGAAACTGCGGGAGGGAGTGCGATGAGCCGGATGGCTATGAGTCATATACAAACTGGAGGGTGGTATATGAGGGTTGTAGGAGGTATGACGGGGACTCGGGCTAGGGTGGTCAACAGAGATATGGGTGGAGTTATCTCGTGTATGGGCGGAAAAGAGGGGGTCAAAGGTGGAAAAGACACTACATGACACGGAAAAGTGACCTAAATCATCCGTAGGGGAAGAAAGGCTCGCATACGGTTCGTCACGGGGAATGACAGAAGAACAAGGAAATGGATGGTTAACTAATGTTGAGCCCAGGGTGGTCGCTGAAGGAGGATCGAGCAAAACAACAGGGGAGGATTCAAGGGGGGTTTTCTCCAAGGGTCTCATAGAGGATGATAGGTAGAGGATGGTGGTAGTAGACTCCGTCATCTGGACATCAGGGGGGGGATGTCAATGGGAGCGAGGGGATCCTCAAGCTGTCCTGAAGCATACTACGCAAGTATGGGAGAGGCAGACTGATTTTTTTCAACCTCATACTCTCGAACTACTTCTAAAGAAGCGCGGTAATGTGTCAGGTGAGGACAATGGTGGGAATAATGGCCATGGACACCGCACAAAGCACAGGGTTTGCTGGTGCGAATATTTTTTGGGTTCTTAGTTACGGACGAGGACGGGAGAGAGGGGTCAGGGACCGTAGACTCAGGGAACGTGACTTTAACCATGGGTTGAATGCGGGGCAATTCGGGACAATTATGGGTGGCGTGACCGACGACATCACACAAGGTGCAAGGCTTTGCGGGCGGAGGAGGAACCGGGTCAGTCGGGTTGAATTTGTCTTTGGATGCCCCCTTGCGAGCTTTGCCTTTCTTTCCTGTAGCTCTCACCACAGGGGTAGGGTCTTGGGGAGGTGTAGGGGGCATGGTAGCAACGGAGGAAGCGAGGGGGACCGGTTGAACCGGTGTCAAAGCAAGATAGGGTTTGGGGTGACCAGGAGGGGTAGCAGCTGGAGGGTCAAGGTACCAGACGGGTATACCCAGTGTTAGGTTAGGGAGAGGGAGGGTGGCCATGAAGGGGACCGAATAGACTTCGGGAGGGGGAGCCAGGAAAGGTATCTGACTAGCGGGGTAATGACCAGGAGGGACGGCTTCGAGATGGTTAAGGCCTGGGGGAACCGATCCTGGTGGATAAAGGGGTTCAGGGATACCAGCTGTAGGAGAAGGGCCAGAAGGAGGAGGTCCGGCTGGCGGAGATGAAGGGCTAGGAGTGGGTTGCGGTGGGCGAGGTTGCGTCTGAGGTTGCTGACTAGCCGAGGCGGGTCGCTTAAGGGCAGCCCGAGACGATTGCATCATGCAAACATTCGACGAGCTGGGAGTAGAGATAGGAGGAGGAGGGAGACCAGGAAAGGTTCCAAGTAAAGAGGAGTCTTTATAGACGCCGGGAGAGACACTGGTCAAGGAATCGACGGTTTTCTTATTGGCTACAGAAGAGATGGTCGTCTCGGGGGAGGTCTGAGACGGCGGCTCATGATAAGATAGCTGGTCAATGGTGACTATCTTCCCATTATGTGGAAAAGACATCTTGCGGAAAACCGCGGATGGGACAGCAGACATGGCATAGGTGTAGCTTCGCCCCAGTAGAATGTTGTAGTCTAGAGGGGCGTCAATGACTTCGACGTCAACGCAAACAGTCTTACCGGCGAGGGTGATGGGACAGTTACGAAACAGGCCAATAGGCTGGGAGGCATGACCGTCCCACGCTCGAAGGGTGATCGTGGAAGGGGCCAGCTCAGGGGATCCGAGTTGCTTCCAAGCCGAAGCGGACATCACACAGGTGGATGCCCCCTCATCAATTATACACCGGGATACAGTGGCGTTCCGGATTTTGACTGGGATTTGGAAAGCAACGGAAGGAGGAAGAGGAGGGTGGTCCGATTGAGTGGCGTCGAAAACAATCATTTTGTCATCAGCAGGATCAACAGCGCCCACGGCAGATAGTAGAGCCTTCCGTTGGGAAGGGCACGACTGGAGGAGTTCCAGTGTGGAAATGGCAGCAGGGGTAATTGGCAAATCATCTACTATGCTATACGAATGAGCAGCTCGACCCGAAGTAGCATTTCGACGTATTGGTCCTTGGGGATCTTGGTATGAACCTCAACTTTGGGTTGGGGATATGTGGAGGGCCATTGGATGTCGAGGGAAGCTACGTGGGAGCACGAAGATATGATGTCGGAGACGGAGGCCCGGGCGGGAGGCTTGGGATGCGGCGGGGGCGAGTTTGAAGGTGAAGGTCGATGGTAGGGGATGGATCAGAGTTCATCATGAGGATCTGGTAATCGGAGGAACCAGAAGGGGAAGGTTGAGTGGCGACCTGTCCATCAGGTGGTTGGGTAGCCACGAATCCTTGCTGAGGGAAAGGATCAGTAAACACAGCTGGTTGAGTAGTGGCCACATTAGGGGGAGCATGAGGGGAGGCATGGTGTCCTCGCAATGTGGCTTGAGACTCCCACATCTACTGCATCTGTGGTAAGAGGGGACAATCGTGGGTGTAATGACCATAAACACCGCAACACGAACAAGGATTATTTGTGCGAAGAGGCCTGTCCGGCTTGGGCTGAGTGCCCTGTTGCTGGTTAGAAGTGTTAGGGTCAATACCTTGAGGATTGGGTCCATGAGTACCAAGGGCATATTGGTTTGGATTGCCTCTCCACCTTCTTTGAGAAGAAGGGGGATTAGTCGCACCCTGCTGTGCAAATACTTGCCCTGAAGGGGGCTGTAGGTGCTGTTGCGGGGTTGGAGGAGGCAAGGGAGAAGGAAAGCATATGCTGGAGGAGCTGGTGCACCAGGCTGCGGATAAGGGTAATGGTTAGGTTGGGCAACATTGAGGTAAGCAGGAGGTTGGGAAAAAGGATGAGGTATGTCGTATCTTGGATACATGCTACGGAGGAGGTGCTGGGAGTGCGGCCTCACGAGGAAGACCATAGCCCATAGGAGGTTGAGCATACGGATGAGAAAGGGCTCCAACGATACCGTCGGCGGAATGAGATGCCCCCGGGGCATTAGCGCCTCCGGGCCTGGGGAGGTCAGGAAGGACGGTATAAACATAACCAGACTGAGCATAGATCAGGTCATATTTCAATGCTATTTGGAGGGTGGCTTCTTTGGTTTGAGGGAAGTGAGAGGCGACATCTTTGCCAATGGGAGCTAAGAGAGTGCGAAGGAACCAGTCCATATAAACCCGATCTTCGAAGGGGGGGGCTCAACATAAGCTCCGTCTTCTTCGCCATTCTTGGACATGGGTAGAAAGGCGGGTCGAAGAGGTTTGCTTGAAGGAAGTCAAGAGCTCCATACCAGTATCATATCGAAGAGGGAGCTGGAAATAAGATAAAAAGGCTTGGGCAATGGTCACAAAGGTGGTATGGGAAGAGGTGGCTTGGTCAACATACCATTTAGAAGCTTCCTTGAGTAAGTGTGCGTTAGGAAAAAGCCCGAAGCCCGGATAGGAATCATCGGTAATGGAGTTGGAGGAACACCACATGTGGAAAGATCGGACATGGTTGGTTGGATCTTCTCCAGCAAGGCCTTCGAACTTAGGGATGTCGGAGGGGGGATTGGTTGGCATAGCAGGCCAACCAACATCATGGCGGATAGGGTCATTGATCAACTGATTGAAATCGGGGAGGCTGAGGCCTGCGATGTACGGTAGCAAGGGTGCAGCCGAGGTAGTTCCTGTGGCGGTTCCGCTAGTAGTAGTTTTGACATTAGGGCCGGGAGTGCCGCTAGCGTTAGGCCCTGGACCAGACATAGTGAAGGTGACAGGGGGAGAACCAGAAGTAAAAGGAGAACCCAATGAATCAGAAGAGGAGTCAGAATGCGGACTCGGAGGAGGACTGGCTCGACGACGGCGGGACGGAGCAGGTCGATCGACCGGAAACTGAGGGTGAAGGCCAAGAAGTCTCCGGGAGGCGCGCCTTGGGGGCGAAATGGTGACAACACAAACACGGCACGAGGGGATGAAGAATGAACGACAAAGGCAGGGAGGTGCAGAATCAAGTGATTACAATGTTGAAACAAGGGCCAAAAGGTGCAGTGTCAATTGATTTTAAAGTTTTTGCCTGGCGGTGTAAACCAGGCTCTTCTTCGCTTAGGGTGAGTGTGTGGCGTGTGTTAATTTTAATTTTTAAACCCTTTTCGTTTTGAGAGCAAGAGAAAAAAGTTTGTTGCGTAACTGAAAATAATGCTGCAAAAACAGTATATAATGCTGAAATAAAAGAAAATTAACAGCTACTAGTGCATCGATTGAACCCAAGAAGGCGGGTCTCTCAAAACTAATCTAAAAGAGGGAAAAAATATAGTCAAAACACACTAAAAAGAGGCCAATAGATCTAGGGTCTTTAGGGCCAAGGATCTAAAGGAGAAAGCTGCTGAAAAGAGGTGCAGATCACAGCCAAGAGGCAGAGGCAAGGTGGCTGGAAAAAAGGAGGAAATCAACAAAAAGCGGAAAGGACAGGGAGGGGGTCCTAAAGGGAGGTCCAAAAAAAACTATAAGAGGTGATTTGAAAGGAAGAAGAGCTGATTTAAAGGGATCTAAGAATGAGGTATCAGATCTGGAAAAGGGAAGGCTGAAACTCTGAAAAAACAGACAGCTGAAACAGGTAAAACTCTTTCACCAAAAGTGGAGGGTACTGAAGCCCTAGGGGGCTAGGTTCCCACTTAGATGAGCAAAAAAGATCATAAACAGGTCCAAACGGGCGGAGACAGAGGCTGGAAAACCCTAACAGAAGCTTCAGCAAAACCCAGAAAAATTGCTGAAAAACAGCAGAAAAAAGTACAGGTCGCAGGTTCTGACCTGTTTTCCTGTTCAGGTCGCAGAAAAGAGGCTGAAAAGTGCGACCTGGACTCCAAGTCGTAGTTTTTGGGCTAAAAAGTGCGACCTCCAACTCCGGTTGTCCTGGCGGCAGATTTGCGGAAAAGTTGCCATCTCAGTTGCGGCTGATGTCTGTCACCTGCGCAATAGGGCCAGAAACAGGCGGAAGTTAGAAATTTTAATGTTTTAGGGTTTTATAGGTGAAAAACAACATGAAAATAGGAAAAAAAAAAGCTGAAAAGAAACCCTAGGGTCTGAAGTAGCTGGATATGCAGGAATATGAAAAACGACAGCGGTCGTAATTGAAAACCCGTGTGGAGTCGCCAATTGTTAGTATGAATCCTTTGTCGAAGTGTACGAAAAAAGACCACTTTAGCTACGCATAACTAATATCCCTAACATCAAATGTGGCTGCCAATATCTTCAGATCTGCAGTTAGTTGATCAAGACAAGAGCTGCAAAAAACCAGATCTATGCATAGAAAGACATTAAGCAGTAAAAAGAAGGGTTTGCTCCATATATCCAATAGACAAGACAAGAACAATTTTTTGAAAGAATTTTTTGTATTAAGGGCACCTAGGAGGAAAACAAGAAGATGTTTCCAATTCTCCTCAATGGGATGGGTTCTTGGAAGTCCTCAGCACTTCAGATCTAGCATTTCTCTCTCCTGTTGGTGTAGAAAACCCAGACAAAGATAGAACTCAAAGGGAGCTCACACAACAAATAATGGAAAATATGAAAATGATAATGGCTCAAAGTCAGACCAAGAGTTTAGATCTAGAGTGATCCAATAGGAAACAAAAGGTGAAGAATGGTAGGAAAAAACCCTCCTATTTATAACAAAATATTGGGTCATTCTAGATCTTGGTGCATGATTAAAATAATGTTAACCAAATCTAGATCCACCTTTTATGGAATATTTTATTATATTTGTTGGAGGGAAAAAGTATTTGACTTCGGTCAAATCCCTTTATTTGTCAAAAATAAATAAATAAATGATTTATTTATCTTTTTAAGGAAGTGGTTGAAAGATAATCAAATAAATAATGATTTATTTAATTATTTGTGGGTGATTTGGTCATATTTAACAAGGAATATTATCTAAATAAGATTTAAACAATTATTCCTAGAAAATAATAAGATAAATAAAGGTTTATCTAATTAATTTCTTTGTTTTGGGTTAAACATGACTAGGAATAATAATTAAATTATGGTTTAATTAATTATTCCATGAGGAAAATCAAACATATATAGGTTTGTTTAATATTTCCTTTTGGGGTTTCCTGTTTAGACCATAAACAACCTAATAAATGTGGTTTACTAAGTTATTTTACATAGTGAAAGCAATTTTACTTAGGGTAAAATTGGTCTTACATGGTGTACTTGGGTCCATCTAATGATAACCCCATCCCGCACATTGGAGGGCCTCTTTCATGACCTGTGAGCAGTGACATAACCTGAAACCACTTTCATGGCATCCCCCTTGACAAGGATAATCATTCCTCTGAAGAAAGTTTCCTTTGAAAAACCCTAAAAACTTATATTTTGGCCTTGGCACGACTAGCCAGTTCAGCCCTTGCGCTAATGGGGAAAATCCACGAAAGAGGGCGTGCTAACTGGCGCTTTGTCCCAGTGTATTTCTTGCACCAAGCTTATTAAGGATTGTTTTTAAAAAATAAATGGTGGAAGTTTGATTCCAACAAACTCATGAACGAGACTCTAAAATGAATTGGGAGGTTTGGCTCTGGATCTCCATGTATGGGAGGTGGTTTTCCACCTATCATGGAAGCTTCCTTGAGGATAGGGCCAATCCCACAATTGTAGGGATCCCAAATCCCCTTCCAACATCTATATAAGCTTTCCATTTTCCCTTAGCAAGTTAGTCTTAGTAGTCCTAGTAATCCTAGAAGCAAGAGCTGAACTTATAGCAAGGAGACTATCGCCAAACAGCCTTTGAGAGCCACTGAAGAGAGAGACCTTTGTCCCATTCCCAATGAGCTTCATTGAGACGTGCTCCGCTGTTGACCCCGCTGAAGAAATATCCAGCGTCAGAGCTTTGGGTTGTATCTTTCCTTTATTGTTATTAATGATAAGCGACTTTGATTATGGTTTCATTCATGTGTCTTTGTTTTGATGCAATGAATTACATCCTCTCTGAGTGATGTATGGTTACAAGATTTAGATTCTATGCTGTGTATCGTTGTGTTTCTTCGCATGTGTGCAGGTGTTCGGACGTGTTAAGTGGAAGGATTATGATCTGCCAAAGCGGAGGAAGGGAAGCGTCATCCTTTCTTCGACGACCATTGCGTAGGACCTGAGGTAGGCATCTCATTGTGTTTTGTCATTTTTGTAACTAGAGACTTGCGTCACTGCGTGTCTGATTATTTCTAGACCCGATATGGGCTAGTAGGGATCGCCTCTGTCCTCAGAGGGGATTTACCTCTCCAACAAACTGGAAACTCCACTGAGGAATTGTTTGGAGTTTGTCTTGTCTCTTTCAGTTGCTTTTGGCTTTTCTCTGCTTGATCTGCTCTTCTGGCCTGTCTCTTTCTGGTGTAGAACCTTTGTTCAACACCCACCATACCTAATCTACTCTTTGCTTGCTCTTTTTCATTTCTGTTATTGGTAGACTCGATTGGCATGCTTTTCAGTATGATAGTCGTGCCAGTTGGAGCTTGTTGCTAGTTAGGTGCCCGTGCCAACCTTGTTTTGGTGCCAGATATAGCCAAACAGTCGCGCCAACCCTGTTTGGTGCTAGGGTTTACTTGTTTTTGAGCCCTCTGAGTCTGATTTTTGGTTTTGGTGTTGTTTTTCCGACTGTCTGAGTGCCTTGAAGTCTTTGTTGACTATGTTTGGCCTCCATCCTCCAGTTGTTTTCCCTCTACCTTCAGTTTTAAATTCTAGCCCTAGGGCATCTAGGTGCTATTGTGTGCTGAGCCTCCCGTAGGAGTTTTTGGTTTTCGCTTGTTCAGTCAACTTCGTTTTTTCTTCCTTGCATTCATTTGGTTGGTTTTTATCGTATCATTGAATTATTTGAGCGATTTCTCTCTTTCTCATTCAAGTTTCGATTTCACTCATTTCGAGCCTAGATCACACGGTTCGTACAAGTTTTTGTTGGGGTTCCTCTTTGATTTGAAGGATTTCTCCGTTATTTTGAGGATTGGTTCTGTGTTGAGTGAACTTGATTGCTTTTACTATTTCATTATCATTTCTCAAATTGTTCTCTTATTACTTTTTCATTTTGTTTGGTGCATTTTGCTCTTAAAACATTGAAAAATACAAAAGAAAAGTCTTTTTGTTTTTGATTAGTTAGCGAAAATTGAAAACTTTTATGCATTATTAGTGTTATATAATTCTAAAGGAAAAGTTTTTAGTCTCATTATCATGCATTAGAGACACTAGTGGTTGTTTCGTGATCATTTTGTTATTGTTTGAAAAGCTCAACCTTCCCGTAGTTAGCTATTCATCGAACAAAGTGATTTATTGTGGCATGTAGTGTGCATTTTGAGGATTTCTGAGACATAACATTCGGTAGGGCCTAAAATTGAAACATAATTGAAGATCAACTCTAAAATTTATTCAATTTACCTTAAGGAAGCATTGAAACATTAACAAAATATCTAGAGGTTTAGGCTAGTGACGTGTTGCAGCGTTGTTAAACCTAGTAGCTGTCGTTTGCCTCTTGGCTTTAGACAACACTAGTACGGACTTGTGCTCCCTGTACCGTCGCTTATATAAAGGGAGACCCCACTAGGTTGCTATCTTTTATCCGTAGGAAGCCGAGTTTGCCGCCTTATACCCGTGATACACTGGACACAGCATTCGGGGAGATTGCCTACACGTACGTCAAGTCCTTGGTTGATTTCTCTTTCATTTTTTAACCAAGGTGTATATTCTAGTTCATAGATATCTGGTACACCCTTTTGCCTAGAGTTCCAGAGTAGTCATTTCGATCTTTTCTGACTCATTAAATTTGAAAGGATCATCAAGCGCTTATCCTTTCACGCTTGTTTCCAAATTGAAAGTGATAGAGTCATCTTTTCCTTGTTTATAGACTCTTAAAACATGAAATGGTGAAATTTCCAAGTTTCAATGTGGTAAAATTAATCACCTACGATCACACGCCCTTTTAGAGATTGTTTGTTGGACGTTTGATTGTTTCCCTTGGTTTTTGCACGTGTGCTTTTGTTTTTATCTCTTCCTCTTTTCTTTACTATCACAGTGGTGGAACCTTCAGTTTCTTCTACTGGTAGTCCTTACGTAGACGATACATCAGAGGTCTCTCAGTCCTCTGCTGAACCTCAGCAGCCCATTGTATCCAAGTTTCCTGACGGGGGACCGGTTTTATCTGAGCTTCCCTTTGGTGGACCAGTTGAATTCAATTGGCCCTTATCCAACGCTTGGTTTGGATTTGGAGTAGGGGAACACTTCCCTCGTCTTACATTGGGATCGCCTTTCTTAGCTGCTGTCATACCTCCTAGTCCTCACCGTCTGTTAGAAGATCTTGCGACAAGTTCAGATATGGACTCACCCAGTCCTTCTCCTAGTGAGGAAATTCCTACATCTGGTGAAGATTACCAGCTTTTCCAAGAAAAAAAACCCCGAGTCTTCCATCATGTCTTCACCTAGTCCTTCGCTTCCAGCGGGATATAGGTCTTTAAGTTAGATTGCAGCCGCTGTGGCTTCTATGGGAATATCGAATCCATCCATGAGACCGGTTGTCCCTTCGTTAGGGATGTTGCCATCGACACCTCTCACGTCATCTCCACTGGTCACATCAGTACCTGTCAGGCCTATATTTTGCATAGCTACGTCTACACCCTCTGTCACTACTCAGTCCATCAGGACCTCGTTACTTCCTGAAGACATTTACATAGCATCTGCTATTCCGGAGAATATCTCTCCCAAGGAGTATCAGTTGTCTTTATAGCCATCGAACTCCGAAGTAGGTCAGTCCTCCAAAGATCCCAATCGTCCTTATTTCTCCTATTATGGGCCGGATGGTACCCCATCTATGTTTTTCCATATTAGTACGATGAGCAGGGCAACCATCTTCGTTTCCCTACTCCAGAGGCTTATTATTTTGTTAATGGCTTTCTGTCTGCCCAGGCTGGGCAACCTTAGAACCTGCAAGGACAACTCTTCTAGGGTCAACCTTCGGGCCAGCCTGGTTATTTGTATGACCCGCAAGGACAACCCTTCCAAGGCCAACCTTTGGGCCAGTAGGGGTTGTTGTACGGTCCACAAGGGCAGTCCTACAACCCTCAAGCTCAACCTCTACAGCCTCACTCTGTGGTCCAACCAGGGCAACCTCAAGGACCCACAGGCCAACTGGGTTATCAACCTAGACTGTTGTATGGTCTTGGGGGGAAAATCCACCCTTCCCAACCTATGGTGCAACCTCAGCAACCTCAGTTTCCCATTGGTCCAAATGTTGCACAGCCAGGGCCATCTTATGGTCCTCTCACAGGTCAACCTGGCCCTCTACCCTCATCATGAAAACCAGTTCATCCGGGGCAACCTGGTGTCCTTCATCAGCTAGGTCAACCTGTTCAACCAGGACAACCTATTCAGCCGGGCCAACCTGTTCAACCAGGGTAGCCCGCTCAGCCAGGTCAACCTATTCAACCAGGCCAACCTGCACATCCTGTCAACCCTGCTCAATAACCAATTTATTCTATGCCGCAGCCGAATTCGCATATGCAATCAACTTATCAGGCTCAGTAGGGTTCCACTTACCAACAACTCGCTTGACCCCAAGGTGGTTATTACCTTCAAGGTCAATCTCGTCCGATTTACAAACCGCCCCAACATTCTGGTTATTACCTTCAACAACCAGGCTATACCTATAATCAACAGTCAAATCCATACACTGCTCAAACGAGGCCTACATATAATCAAGGCCAGTACCCTGGTTATCAACCCCCTTACACTGGTTATCAGCAACCGTATCAATCCAATTATATGGCTTATACCCCCTATGGTCAGAATCCTCGAGGAAAGAACCAATGGGGGCAAAGTTATGCTCAAACAGGGTGGAGTACAGGTACAGGTCCTTATCGAGGGCCTGGTATGCCTTTCAATCCCCAGTTGCCTTTCCTTGCTACGTTGGAATTGCCGGATGTATCTAAATTGACCAATGATCCGATTCTCCATAATCCATATTGGCCTCCGGTCCCAACCAAGGTGCCAGGTGACTGTCCTAAATTTGAGGGTAAAGTTGGAGAAGACCCCCAAGCTCATGTCATGACCTACCATCTATGGTGTTCTTCGAACTCTTGGGTGGATGACTCGATTCGTCTACGTCTTTTCCAAAACACTCTTACCGGTGTTGCTGCTAAGTGTTATATAGAACTACCCCAAGGTATCTTTCAAGACTTTAATACGTTATCTATGGCTTTTCTGACACATTTCCAGTTACTGGTTCATTATGAAGCCGGGACGCATCTCCTGACTTCTCTGAAGCAGGATAAATCCACTCATATATCAGATCATATTCATGAGTGGCGACGTCGTCGTCGAATGATCAAGTTTTATATACCTGATCAGCTTCTAAATCATTGGTTCAATACCTCACTTGTTAACAAGATCACTCAAGATATTGCTATGGGGGCATGTGTGATCAAAGAACAAGCCATTGCTCGTGCCCAGTACCTCGATTTGGTGTACTCTCAGTCTGGCATGCTATATGATATCTTGACTGATGCCCCACGACTAGGGACCTCTAAAGCACTAGCTACCCCATCGGTGGATGATGTTATTGGTTCCATTTCTCAGACTTCTCGGAAGTCCTATAATGGGAAGCAGAAGACGAATTCTTCCAATAAGTCTACTCTTCCCACCCCTCTAGATTCTGGTAAGACCGCGGAGGTCAATGTCGTTCAGGCCAATTCTGTGGAAGAGGCCTCCAAAGGGATGAAGAAGGGAAAAGACAAATCCAAACCTGATGCCCCGAAACCAGAGTCTTCTAAACCTCGTGATGACGATGGTTCCCAACGCAAACCGTAGTACCCCTGCCTGATATGTGAAGGAGATCATTACACCAAAGATTGTCGTTGATGATCTGAAGTTAGTCAACTTATAAAAGGCTCTAAAGGGACTCTGACAGTTCTCAAAGAACTCTTCCCGTCTCAGCAGACCCAGATGGTTGAGCAGCCCTCACCATCTGCACCATTTGGGTCCCAAGTCTTTATGATGAATGGTGTTGCACCTGTTTCGATTGCCACACATTCGAAGGATTATGCTGGATCATGCTAGGCAGCTGGGAAGGAAGTTGCTGATGGCCCACCTCCCCCACCTGTCTCTCATCCTTTAGAAATTGAGAAGCCTAGCACTGAACCCATTGTAAGGCCACCTTCCAAAAGTGTTCTGCGAAAATCTTCCTATAATCCAAACACCCGTGCTGCTCAACACTACAGCATTTTTGAGGATTTGGCACAGGCACCTTCCGCAATGACTACATTGGAAGTGCTTCAAATTTTCCCATCACAATGGAAAGCTCTGTTTTCCGCAATCGGTGGAATTGATCCTGCCGATTCTAGTCTTCTCACCTTCGACCTGGAAAATTTTGTCCCCTGGCTTCTACAACAAATCGCTCTTGTTATACAAGTCGGTATGAGGCAGGGGGATTAGGCACAACAAAAATACTTTGTACTTTTATAAGACCTAGGGGGGTCTTATGTTTTTAAGTTCTCTTGTAATTATTAGTATTTTGAATAAAATAAGTGAGGAATTGTAAATGTTCTCTAACCACTAGAGAACATGAGGGAAGTTGATTAAGTTAGGAAGGTGAAGAGTCAGTTTTAGTTATTCTAGGAATTGAGTCTAACTCTAGGGCCTTGGATAATTCCAAGAGTTTTAGTTGAGCTGTTAAGAAAATGAATCGATTCATTCATCCCTTGTATAAATGCAAGCACCCGTAGGGAAGAGTTTAGAGCAAAGAGCCGTTCTGAAGACAAGGTAGAGGTAGAAGGCTATCGAATTGAAGATCTGGCCAACAAGAAGCTATGTAAGTA